>CM061533.1:8960532-9304436 GCA_030545055.2 Neoaliturus tenellus
TTATCGACGTGTTAAGAGTATAAGGATGTTAGCTGAAATCCCATTTTCACTATTGAAGGACAAATGAGCAACTATTAATTTCAAATAAATGCTAAGCCTCACAAAAATGTTTTTAGCAAAGAATATTTAAAATTTGTTTATGAAATGGGAGGTCCATTAAAAAAAGTTGCCACCGTTGGCCCTCTTAGGTAAAATTCTAAACCATGACTCAGTTAACAACACATATACGGGATGTTTGGTAGTCAGTGCCGCACAATATAAGGAAATTTTAAGCATGCAAAATGCAACAAAATTCATATACCTCCCCCCTTCTTCACGAACCAGTCATTATTAGATTTATTCCAATTTATTTTCAAGGCTCATAAAATCGTATTTTTTAACGTATATCAAAGCTATTGCCTATTTAGATTGTTATTTTTTATACAAACTTTTCTATTAGGATAAGTATAATTTGTGATATCCAATGACATTTTTTTGAAGAGCGAAAACTTTTTTATCAGGTTATATCTCACTCCAGATTCACAGAACAGTCATTGTTATTTTTATTAAAATTTCTTTACATTGCCCATA
This sequence comes from Neoaliturus tenellus, assembly GCA_030545055.2. Lineage (NCBI taxonomy): Eukaryota > Metazoa > Arthropoda > Insecta > Hemiptera > Cicadellidae > Neoaliturus > Neoaliturus tenellus. The sequence goes on from CM061533.1 coordinate 8,961,103, forward strand.
GAATTCTGTTTTTTAACTTTTATCATCAAAGTTATTGACAATTTAGATTACATTTTTAAAAGAATACAACCTTTTCTTTTAGGATAAGATCATCAGTTTATGATATATCCAATACCTCTATTCGTGTAAAATATCCTTGAAAAAAATTGGGAAATAATAAATAAAAAGACAAAACGAAATGTTTCTTATGTGTTTTATAAATAACCATCAAATATCACATATAAAAATAATTATTAAAAAGTAATTTTTCCTATTTTCCTAAGGGAAAGAAACTATCTTTTAACCAAATTATTGATTTTTTTCTATTGAAATACATATATCGTACTAATAAACCAATGTATCTGACCTTCGGAGTCGGATCTTTCGATCATCGATGTCCAGCAATTGAGTGTACATTGAGTATACAGCGATGGATCTGATTCCGTTTGCTGTGCCATAGAACTCTATATACACCTGGCACTGGTAAGGGTCACTATTGGTCTTATGTTGGCAAAAGCTTAACCATCGCAAAAGTCATAACTGAAGTTAAAATCAGCAAATGTTTGTGATGTGGAATCCATGTTAGTTTTACTTAGCCAAATGAATGCTAATTTAACCAAAGTAGCTTATACTCCCAGTAACGGACCAATGAAACTAATTAAGTTCGAGAAGTTTTGTGTAAAAGGTTTTCATTCAAAATTTAGATAACTGAGGTAAGTTAAAAAAGTGTAAAGTGTAAAGGTGTCAGTATGTAGTGTTAATTGATAACACTACAGTCTGAAATAAAAATTGGCATTACAAATTATTACTTGAAAATATTAAAGTTTATTTTAGGACTGAATATTTAGTCCTTTGCATACATTAGTCTACCTATAGTGCTCATATAATTCTGTTTCCTGGTACTGTACCTTACAACCATTAAACATACGTCAATTTATACACGAGTACAGAAAACACCGATCTTACCGGTGGTGTAAACTTGTTTAGTGTAGACCTATGGCGAATGACAATTAAAAAATAAATAAATAAATATTTTTTAAAAAGCATGTCAATAATTATGTTTATTACTGCCGATTTTCGACTGATAGGTAAATGAGAAAGGTAACTTTTAGTTTTTAATAACTAATTTTTTCACCTTGGGCTTCTGGTTTTAACTAAATCTGGTTTCATATTCTCCTGTTTTGGACGCCATTTTTCAAATGCTTTACTTGGAACTTAATTAGGTAATTTATATGAAATTTTGTCGAAGTTAAATTAGACTCTCATACCTTAAAAAATAAAAATGTAAAAATAGAACTGTCGGGGACGTAAAAACTAAAAAATCCTTATTCTTAAAATAAAAAAATTGTATATCCTACAACTCTCTTTCTAATATATGACGTATGAGGAACCTAGATCTAACTTTAATCAACAAGAAAATATATTTTTTCCATAAATGTTCAAAAACAACTTCCGAATCAGGGAAATGCTGAGGCATATTTTCTGCGTTTTTGACAGGGGTGCAGATGACTCTTGATGTGGAAATGCCTTTATAAAATAACATGGACTGAAAAGAGTATTTTGCATTAATGAAGCATTGATAAATTAGCATATTCTACATTAGGCTGCTCAGCCACTCCGCATTGTGTGAAGTTGAGTGTTTTCAACAATGACAAGATGTCTAGGGGGATGAACTGGACGTAGACACGTGTCCGTTTCGGCTCCGTGAAAATATAACTTTTTTGTAGGGATAAAGTTGGTGTTTCGCGCCAAGAGTTGTTATACGGTTGACTATAGTTGTTGTGACTAACTGGTGCGTGTTAGTAGTGTGTGAAACGTCGTTATCCCTAAAATCCGGATCGTTCGTATTTGTCGGAGCCTGTGATAAGGCAGTGTCGCACGCAACATGGCGGGCGGGTCCAAGGTCAACACGCGCGGTGCGGCCAAGAACGAGAGTGATACACCGGAGCAGGCGACATCTACTGCGACTCCTACATTGCAAAAACTGGACGAAAAACTTAATTCTATTATGGGTATTCTTCAGCAAAACGCAAGTGACATTAGTATAATTAAGTAAGAACAGGTTGATATTGGCACTTCGTTGGAACTATGTCATACAAATATTTCTGACTTAAAGTCTTTAATTTCTAAGCAGGATGGAAAAATTAATGCATGCGAGACTGGTCTACAGGGTGTAATTAATGAAAATGTGAGTTTAAGGGCTAAAATGAATTCAATACAGAGTGAACTCAATACTTTAGAACAATACTCAAACCGTAATAACCTTATTGTATATGGTATACCAGAAGAAGAGAATGAAAACATTCATCATGTTATACGTCGTCTGGCTGTGGCTCTACGGTTCGAGGATTGGTCCATAAATCGAGTAGATGCAGTGCATAGGATGGGGAACACGAAGTCAGGCTGCAGACCCATCATAATCAAATTCGTGAGTAGGCTGGATAAAGAGAATTTCTTACACAAACGCAAAGCTAGACGGAATTTAAAAGCATCAGACCTGGGCTACGCAAGCGAGAGCAACATATATGTCAACGAATCTTTGACGCCAAGAAACAGAGAGCTGCTGAAAATCACACGAGAGGCGGCCAAGGAGAAGAACTACAGCCAAGTGTGGACGGCCAATTGCAGCATTTACGTCAGGAAGGAAAAGGACAAGGCACCGGTTATCAAGATCTCCTGTCAAGATGACCTGCAAAAACTGTAAATAATGGAACAAAACAGATTTCATTTAATTTTTATTTTGGTATGTAATTCTATAAGTATTTTTTGTAGGTTGGTTGTTTCATGTGATTTCAAATGCTTTAAAATAGGCCTACTATGTTCAATTCACTTTTACAACTATGGAATGCAAAGGCCAATAAATATTTATTCAACGGAATTGTTTTATAGTAATAAAAAATTTATTGATAATTTGTGTAAAAATAATTTGCATGGGAACGACTTTAGCAAAATTATAGCATATTTGTTTTCAAGAAATTCAATCCTCAAAATAAAAGTTATGTGGGCTTATTTACATATGACATTTAAATGTGATATTTATGTGTGATGTATTGTCTGGATTTATTTAATTAATTTATTCTCATTAAGATTATGCATGAGTTGAATGTTTATTACCAAAATGTCAGAGGGTTGAGGACAAAAATAAATTCAATTTTTCGGAATATTTTGTGTTTTGAAAGTCAAATAATTGCATTAACTGAAACCAACCTACAGTCAAATATATTATCATCAGAAGTGTTTCCAAATCATTTCAATGTTTTCAGAAAAGACAGGGATCTCATTGCATGTGGCATGTTAGGAGGAGGGGGTGTTTTGTTAGCGTTACCAAATGATATTACTTGTTGTAGGCTAGACTATTTAGATATTAATGTGCCTGGATGTGATTCTGTTTGGGTTAAAATCCCCAATTTAAAGGGGAAAACAGTTTATATTTGTGTTGTTCACTTTAAGCCAAAATCACCATTAAATTTGTATCAGAAGTTTTATGATAAAATTCAAACAATTAATTGTAATTTCCAGAATACACAAATTATTATTTTGGGAGATTTTAATCTCCAAATTTTTGGAAAAGATTACAATTTGTTAAGTGGTGATATATTATGTAGGGAACTCATGCAGTTTTTGAATTTACATGGTTGTTTACTAAAAAATGATGTACGTAATTTTCAAGATAAAACACTTGACTTAATAGTAACAAATATTGATGATGTTGAGGTGACACATTATGACAGTCCACTAGTTGTTGAGGATCCTTATCATCCGGCTCTGGCGGCGAGGTTCACATTGACGGCTCCGTTATCTTATCGCTCAAGGTCACTGGACGCAACCGGCTTTTGTTTTTGCCGAGGAACTTCTTGCAGATTTATAGAGACTTTTCAAACGTTGATTGGTCCAATTTGTACACATTTAAAAACATAGAAATGACAGTCGAGTTTTTTTACAATAAAATTTATTCAATCATTAAAAGAAATTGCCCTTTAAATAAAAATCGTCGTTCTAAATATCCTGTTTGGTTTAATCGTAATATTATTTTTAATTCAATAGAATGTTCAATTAATGAAGACAGTAAAATGTTTTGGAAATTTGTCAACAGTAAAAGGAAGGAAAATAATCGTTGTCTGGTTATGAGGCACAATGATTGTACATATAATAATGGTACAGCAATTGCTAACGCATTTGGGGAATATTTTTGTTCAGTATACAATAAATATAGTGTAGAACCATCGGCGGAGGTGGCGAGTGGTGGGGCCGTCATGGAGGGGGTGTCCTGCCTGGCCCTGGACCGCATCACGGAGCACCAAGTTGTTCAGACTGCCATAAAACAGTTGAAATCAAAAACCACAACAGGACCTGATCAATTACCACAGTATCTTTTCAAGGGTTGTGCCGAATTTTTAGTTAAGCCTTTAGAATTTTTATACAACTTGAGTTTAACTAGCAATTTGTTTCCTGAAAAATGGAAAATAACTAAAATAACTCCTATTTTCAAGAGTGGTAAGCTCATTTTAAAAAGTTCATTTCTCCAATTCAGCATGGCTTCGTTCCTCAGCGATCCATTAACACCAATCTTCTTAATTTTGTTAGTTATGTTTCTTCGGGCCTGGACTCGCAGACCCAGACTGATGCTTTATTCCTGGATTTGGCCAAGGCCTTTGATAAAGTTGATCACCAAGTTTTACTAAATAAACTACATTATTATGGTTTATCGATTCGCTTGCTATCTTTTTTAAAGTCCTATATAATTAATAGAAAACAGTATGTTTACTATGAAAATATGTCTTCCTGTTCTTTTACAGTCCAATCTGGGGTGCCTCAAGGCTCAAACCTTGGGCCTTGTTTATTTACAATTGTAATTAATGATTTATTTAAGTCTATAGTTTCAGCCAAGGCACTACTATTTGCAGACGATTTGAAACTTTTCATGTACATATCAAACCAGGATGATGTAGTAAAATTGCAGTCTGATCTAGATAATGTGGATCTATGGTGTAAAATGAACAAAATGAATTTTAATGTTTCTAAATGCCATGTAATGACATTTACAAGATCTATAAATAATGTCTTTAAACAGGATTATTTTCTTGGTGGAAGCAAATTATCCAGAGTTGATAGTATTAAGGATTTGGGTGTTTACATTGACTCATCTTTGACATTTAATTATCATATTGAACACTGCATATCACGGGTTAACAAAATTATGGGGTTTATCATGAGAACAGGAAGACATTTTAAAGATGTAAAAACTTTGTTGATTTTGTATACATCCTTGGTCAGAGCTAGGCTGGAGTGCGCGGCCATCATATGGAACACAGTTCAAATTACCTATGAAGAAGCAATTGAAAAAGTACAAAAACGATTTTTAAGGTATTTGTTTTTTAAATCTTTTAACTTATATACATTTCAAGTTCCATATGATGTTCTATTGGGTATGTTTGGGCTGACGAGTCTTGGTCTGAGGAGAAAAGTCTTGGAACTGGTGTTTCTCTATAGGCTGTTTCGGGGCTATGTGGACGATCCTGACCTCCTGGCGGCTTTGCCCATTCGTGTCCCAAATTTCAATTCCAGGTGCAAGTTTCTTTTCGCTGTGCCTCAGGTTAGGACATTTGCCCACAGATCCTCTCCGCTTTTCCGGATGATGAGGTCGTATAACCTCCTGCTGTCTGTCACGGACTTGGACATATTTAATGATACACTTGAAATTTTTAAGAGGAAGTGCATCAGTGGGTTGTCTATTTAATGTTTGTTCTTGTGGTTCAATGGTAATTTATTTATTTAGCCAAACTATTAATAAGTGCCAAATTGCCTGCTTATTATGTTTTTTATTTGCTGTAGCTTACAATTCCAATGTTTGTTATTAGTTATAAGTTATAGTTTATAAGTCAGTTGTTGTTATCGTACATATTTAATACTAAGCTGTATACTTCAGTGTCATCGCCATCAAAATGGACATTTACAAGAAGAACTGCATCTTTGTAATTGGGTGTTAAACCTGTAAAGAATGCATGTAAATAAATAAATAAAATAAAATAAATAAAATAAAATAAAGATAGGCTACATTAGGCTGCTCAGCCACTCCGCATTGTGTGAAGTTGAGTGTTTTCATGGTGTGAATTTGAGCATCGGAGGTGTAACGCTATAACTCAGCTAGGTGTGACACAATGACAAGATATGCTACATTAGGCTGCTCAGCCACTCCGCATGGTGAGAGGTTGAGAGTGTTCATGGTGTAAAGTTGAGCATCGGAGGTGTAACGCTATAACTCAGCTAGGTGTGACACAATGACAAAATAGGCTACATTAGGCTGCTCAGCCACTCCGCATTGTGTGAAGTTGAGTGTTTTCATGGTGCGAAGTTGAGCATCGGAGGTGTAACGCTACAACTCAGCTAGGTGTGACACAATGACAAGATAGGCTACTTTAGGCTGCTCAGCCACTCAACAAGGTGTGAAGTTTAGTGTGTTCATGGTGTGAAGTTGAGCATCGGAGGTGTAACGCTACAACTCACCTAGGTATGTGACACAATGACAAGATAGGCTACATTAGTCTGCTCAGCCACTCCGCATGGTGTGAAGTTGAGTGTGTTCATGGTGTGAAGTTGAGCATCGGAGGTGTAACGCTATAACTCAGCTAGGTGTGACACAATGACAAGATAGGCTACATTAGGCTGCTCAGCCACTCCGCATGGTGTGAAGTTGAGTGTGTTCATGGTGTGAAGTTGAGCATCGGAGGTGTAACGCTATAACTCAGCTAGGTGTGACACAATGACAAGATAGGCTACATTAGGCTGCTCAGCCACTCCGCATGGTGTGAAGTTGAGTGTGTTCATGGTGTGAATTTGAGCATCGGAGGTGTAACGCTACAACTCAGCTAGGTGTGACACAATGACAAGATAGGCTACTTTAGGCTGCTCAGCCACTTAACAAGGTGTGAAGTTTAGTGTGTTCATGGTGTGAAGTTGAGCATCGGAGGTGTAACGCTACAACTCACCTAGGTATGTGACACAATGACAAGATAGGCTACATTAGGCTGCTCAGCCACTCCGCATGGTGTGAAGTTGAGTGTGTTCATGGTGTGAAGTTGAGCATCGGAGGTGTAACGCTATAACTCAGCTAGGTGTGACACAATGACAAGATATGCTACATTAGGCTGCTCAGCCACTCCGCATGGTGTGAAGTTGAGTGTGTTCATGGTGTGAAGTTGAGCATCGGAGGTGTAACGCTATAACTCAGCTAGGTGTGACACAATGACAAGATAGGCTACATTAGGCTGCTCAGCCACTCCGCATGGTGTGAAGTTGAGTGTGTTCATGGTGTGAAGTTGAGCATCGGAGGTGTAACGCTATAACTCAGCTAGGTGTGACACAATGACAAGATATGCTACATTAGGCTGCTCAGCCACTCCGCATGGTGTGAAGTTGAGTGTGTTCATGGTGTGAATTTGAGCATCGGAGGTGTAACGCTATAACTCAGCTAGGTGTGACACAATGACAAGATAGGCTACATTAGGCTGCTCAGCCACTCCGCATGGTGTGAAGTTGAGTGTGTTCATGGTGTGAAGTTGAGCATCGGAGGTGTAACGCTATAACTCAGCTAGGTGTGACACAATGACAAGATATGCTACATTAGGCTGCTCAGCCACTCCGCATGGTGTGAAGTTGAGTGTGTTCATGGTGTGAAGTTGAGCGTCGGAGGTGTAACGCTATAACTCAGCTAGGTGTGACACAATGACAAGATAGGCTACATTAGGCTGCTCAGCCACTACGCATGGTGTGAAGTTGAGTGTGTTCATGGTGTGAAGTTGAGCATCGGAGGTGTAACGCTATAACTCAGCTAGGTGTGACACAATGACAAGATAGGCTACATTAGGCTGCTCAGCCACTCCGCACGGTGTGAAGTTGAGTGTGTTCATGGTGTGAAGTTGAGCGTCGGAGGTGTAACGCTATAACTCAGCTAGGTGTGACACAATGACAAGATAGGCTACATTAGGCTGCTCAGCCACTCCGCACGGTGTGAAGTTGAGTGTGTTCATGGTGTGAAGTTGAGCATCGGAGGTGTAACGCTATAACTCAGCTAGGTGTGACACAATGACAAGATAGGCTACATTAGGCTGCTCAGCCACTCCGCACGGTGTGAAGTTGAGTGTGTTCATGGTGTGAAGTTGAGCATCGGAGGTGTAACGCTATAACTCAGCTAGGTGTGACACAATGACAAGATAGGCTACATTAGGCTGCCGGGCCGAGCGGCCAGCTGCTCCGCCCCGCCCATTCTTGTTACCTGCCTCACTAATAATTATTAGCAGCATCAAACACAGCGCTCGAAATAACAGAGCGGCATCGGCGGACCGGTTCACAGTGTAGCCCGCGCCGCGCTCCGTCGCCGCCTCTCGCTTTTGCGATGCTACCATCGATGTTCCACTCGTTTGAAGTTTATTAACATTGATCACTGAAGCTCTGTAGCAAGCAGTTTATCTGTTCTCAATTTGTAATGTATTAAAAAATTACTAAAAATACTTTAACTCGCCTTCATTTCTTGATATACTTAAAAAGTTTTAGTTCATCAGTCCTCTAACTCTTTAAAATAGATTGCTTCGTCGGTCCCATCTCACAGTTGACACTTATAACATCTTCTGTCTCCCACTGGACGTTCAAGGTACACATCATAAACTACTCAGCTTTATAACCTACAAATGCAGGCGTAACAACGACGACGGTGGCGGCGCGGCGCGGCGCGGTGCGAGATCGATTCTGCGCAGACTCCGAGCCCGAGCGTGTTGCGCAGACGCAGTGAAATCATTCTCGGAACGACAATATTTATTTTTGCTTCACGCCTGGCCGCCACATTTGCTCTGCTTTGCGCGGGATGCTCGCCGATAAATCCACTTGGACCGTGAACTCTCCTTTGTACGGACAAGGTCGAGCAGTGGAATGGCAGAGGCACCTCACTGTGCTGGCCGACGCTGTTACGGTGGGGTAGGCTGAGGTGCCGTGAACAATAAACATTGTAACTGGTTACATCGCCTGTGAATGCCAACTACTATGAGAAAACCCGGTTTCGTCTGTGGATAAACCTTTATTGTGTCCCTTTTATTTCAGGGTTTAAAACGTTTACTTGGCACGATTCAATCAATGGTAAACTTTATATTTGTGTCATGATACAGTGTTACGATCAACATTAGTGATAGTTAAACTTGTAAATCTACATTTTAAGGCAACCATTATGTTGAAACTTAGTTTTAAGGCTATTTAAAAGGCAAGATTTCAGTTACCAGTTGGCTTACATTATATATAGACTATTTTTAATCTTATCACAACTTAAATTTTAATGTTTAACTCAAATAAGATGCGATTCGTTAAGATTGACTTTTATATCTTTTCACACTGTTCTTGCATGTTACCATAAACTACACTACCCTCAAAATAGAAATTGTTACCAAAATAATTTTTTAACTTGATAAAAGATAAAAATTAAAAAGTTGTGTAGCCTATTATTTTCAGATGGTTAAAATTGTCTACAAAATATTTATTTTTTTAACTGAATTAAAACTACAGTATATTTTCATTGAATAGCTTTGGTTACTTTTAATACAATATCCAAACACTCCCAATAAATTTACCTTAGTGCCAATCAGATTATAAGAGACCCCCAACACTCTACACTGTCTCAGTACCGTCCCACTCCGCCACCGCGCTACCAGCGCCCGTCGCGGTCCGCCTGTGAACCAGTCCTCAGCCTGAGGCGAGCCAGTTTGGGCTGCCTATTGCCTATACTTTAGTGTCGGTTTTTCGAGCCTTCAAACACAATCTCTCCCGTCTCGCTCCCCCAACACAAATTGTGAGCGAAAATATGTGTTATTAAGCTCTCTTTGGACGCCGACCGATTAGGCGGCGCGCCGCGTCTGTTCAAATATTGGCCGACGGACGTTTCGTAATTATCATCAGCTGGGTTTACAATCAGCTGATTAATAGTGTCCTCGTACGCGCGGGAATGTCGCCAAAATGGCGGACTGTTTCGCCAAAGTGTACTGACGGGGTCTACATAGCTATGGTGGATTTTTGTTTTGATAAAAGTTGTCCAACCAATTAATATTTGAGCGCACAATCTTTGGTTAGTAGATTTTCTCAAGTCAACTCATTTGAGAATTTCTAATACTGTTTATATACATTTGCAATCAGACTTAATCTCAAAAATGTTTCCCTTAACCCAAAAAAAATCTATGATTACGTCCGTTCTTAAAAACTTATTTATATCATAGAATGGATTTGTGATCAACCTATCATGTAATTTTGTTTTAAATAAATTAAATGAAACACTCCTAGATGAAAAAGGTTAATTTGTTAAACAATTTAATACTGTTAAATTTTAACCGTTTCCACTCGTGCCCAGTCTATGAGCAGGGATTTCAAGTTTAAGTTTACCTCTGGTGTCATAAGAATGTACTTCGTGTATAATACTAAAAGTTTAGATATTTGGTTTAGTGTGTAACAATATATGAAGAAATGCAAATTGACAATAGTCATAATTCTTAAGTTAACATGAATATTATTTGACAGTGCTCCACAGGGTCCAGTCCATATAGTGCGGATTAACTTTTTTGCAGGATTAGAATTTTATTCACATGAAAAGAATTACCCCACTGTATACAGCCATAAGAAATTGGATTGTTAAAATGCAAAATATGTCATTCTTAAACATTCGTCAGTTACGAAACATTTATTTTCAACAAAGTATTCTTCAATAAGTATTTTTCAATAAGTATAAGTACTTTTTCAATAATTATTTTCCAGCGAGCACATAACATAATGTTATGTTATGTTTCATAATGTTATGTTATGTTACATAATGTTACATTATGTTATGTGCTCGCTGGTATTTTCAAACAAGTATTTTCAATTTATTCCTGCATTAAGTTTTGAATCAATATGAAAGCCAAGGTATTTATCAGATATTTTAATAGGTATCATTGGGAAGGGCAATAATAATATTTAGAGTTTTACCTTTCATTAGGCCTATATTTTAGCTCATTGGCTGAAAATCAAATTTATGTTAAATCAGAGGCTTTCTTTGTAAGTGCACTAGTGTAAGAATATTTGTATAAAATGCAAGCTAGGTGGTATCATCTGCATTTAATGCAGAATCAACTCCAACATTGCTTGGTAGATCGTTGATTGAAATTAAAAAGATAAACGGTCCGAGGACTGAGCCCTATGGAACTCCTGTTTCATCCAATCTTAAACCAGACGCCTTCCCACCTACATACAACATACTGTTTTCTATTTGTCAAATATGATTTGATGATTTTTTATCGTGAATTTTTGATTCCATAAAACTTAAGCTTCTCGAGTAGGGTATGAAAGGGAACACAATCAAATGCCTTTGTTAAGTCAAATAATGTAAGAGAAACTGTTTCCTTTTTTCAAGAGCATCCAGATATTTACTTATAATGTCCGCAAGAGCAGCTAAAACTGTTGACTTTCCTTAAGGCTGCGGTCTACCCCAACCAAAACAACAACAATGCCGAATGCCGCCTCGCGGCCGTAGCGCTAGGCGCTGCAGAGGTTTACGGGGATCGTGTTTCAGAATTAACCGATTAAGATAGAGATTAGCTGTTAACTTTTTCTAAAAGTAGAAAAAAGGATCTAGTGGGCTATCTTTTTAGAATTTTTAAATAAAATTTCTAATTTCAGTAATAACTGTCTAAAATCATCTGTTTTTTAGTTTTGTAAATGCAGAGGTTTACGGGGATCGTGTTTTAAAACTAACCTCTTAAGATAGAGATTGGCTGTTAACTTTTTTTTAAAGTAGAAAAAAGGATCTAGTCGGCTATCTTTTTAGAATTTTAAAATAAAATTTCTTATTTCAGCTATAACTGTCTAAAATCATCTGTTTTTTATCGTTTTTTAACTGAAGTTTTCTATTATTTCTAATGAACTAATTACAAAAGTGTAACAGAGGGAAATTAGTACCGTTATTCTTCTTTAATATGACACTTTATTTATAGCTCTAGGCTTCATTTGGCAGAAGATAACACGATTCTAAAAAAACCCTTGCATTTGGGTGCGCGCCAGGGATAGACCGGAGCCCGGGACCACCCCGGTCTACCCCTGGCGCGCACCCAAATGCAAGGATTTTTTTAGAATCGTGTTATCTTCTGCCAAATGAAGCCTAGAGCTATAAATAAAGTGTCATATTAAAGAAGAATAACGGTACTAATTTCCCTCTGTTACACTTTTGTAATTAGTTCATTAAAAATAATAGAAAACTTCAGTTAAAAAACGATAAAAAACAGATGATTTTAGACAGTTATAGCTGAAATAAGAAATTTTATTTTAAAATTCTAAAAAGATAGCCGACTAGATCCTTTTTTCTACGTTAAAACAAAGTTAACAGCCAATCTCTATCTTAAGAGGTTATTTTTAAAACACGATCCCCGTAAACCTCTGCATTTACAAAACTAAAAAACAGATGATTTTAGACAGTTATTACTGAAATTAGAAATTTTATTTAAAAATTCTAAAAAGATAGCCCACTAGACCCTTTTTTCTACTTTTAGAAAAAGTTAACAGCTAATCTCTATCTTAACCTGTTAATTCTGAAACACGGTCCCCGTAAACCTCTGCAGCGCCTAGCGCTACGGCCGCGAGGCGGCATTCGGCATTGTTGTTGTTTTGGTTGGGGTAGACCGCAGCCTTAATGGAATCTAAATTAGAATGTGTTAAGAAGCTATTATTTTCAAAGTATGGACTCAACTGTTAAAAATTAGGGATTAAAAATGAAAAAAAGAATGGAAAATCGATATTGGTTGATAATTTTTAGGGAGGAGTTTACTACCTTTCTTATACATGGGTATTACCTTAGAGTATTTTATTATATCAAAATAAATTGCTCGATTTCAAGCAACAAATACACTAGCGCTGATTTAAAGAAGTAAAACATTGTGTTTAAGAGAAACTTTTACACAAAATGTGAATTCAAAGCTATTACAAGCGTTACGTTACTTCTTGACCATATAAAAATTATAATGTAGTCTTATTTTATTATTGCTTATATATGTCAATAATTATTTTATTGTGTTGATATGAATTAGTAAATAAAGTATATGTTCTCAATAAAAATAAGAAAAAATACGTGACCTTATGAGGGAGATTAAGGTGCTTAGAATAGCCGTAAGTAGTTGAAAAGAACCGAATGGTCACGCACAATTATTTTTACAGTATATGGGGCTTCCACGCGTCAAAGGAGAAAATGCTCAACCTCAAGTAACATATCAAATACTAGCTCCTCAAGTAAAATCCTTCGATAAAATAGGAAATTTATTATACCGTTTATAGCCTGTTGTTTAGCCTATAAGTTAAAAATTTAATTTTTATTTAATTTACTAACCTGCATTATTAAAGGATATATCGTATGCTTTTTTCCAAATTGTGTTTCCTTTGTGCCTATTTTATCGTTTAACATAACAGTTTTTTATTGTTAAGATATCGATCAGAATTGAAAAAAAATTAGATATTCGTACCATATTACCATTTAGGTGAATGCATTTTTAGGGATTTATCTCTTAAGGAAAACCTAGTTAAAAAGAAACCGTCAACTACTTTGTTAAAAAATTGTATTTTAAACATTTCAACAATATAACATATTTTCCGCTTTCTGTGTTCTTGTAATCTTTTTATAAATACAAAAATTTCAAAATGTTTGTTTGCCAGCTTAGTTTTTTTGGTTAGCGGTTTGAATGTGTAATTGTATTATATATCAGTTACTGGTCCTATACTAATGTAATAATTAATTCCACCCTCCTACTTTTATGTAACATAGGAAATTGACATAATAATGTTTATAGGCATTTTCTTGTAATGAGTTTAATTTTTTTAATTTTTAAATGTTATACAATATCTCTTAGAAATGTTCCTGTTGACATTATTATTCACATTTTTATTAATTGCTAGTAACCGTTGCATGCTGTTTATTAAATAATACCCCTCTTATAAAACATTTTCATAAGTAAAATAATTCATCTTAGTATAATTTGGTGTGGATTTCCTTAGTGATGAATAAAGTAAATATAAATGTCATGATACTTCTTTTTCACCCTTCTGAATATAACAATAGCAAGTATAATTCAATGTTTTGACTCTTAAGAGACGAATGAAAACAGGTTTCATCCATAGTTCTATGGTTTCACCACGCCGATCCAGAGACAAAGAAGCAATAAAAGTGTTCGTTCGAAATCAAATCAGAATCGAGCACAAACCAAATCACTGCTGATTATTTCTCCAGTTTTATTCAAAGGGGCAATAAAGATTTGGCCGAAAATGATTGTTGCACAAGTGCACGGAGTTGGGCCTTTCCCTCACGTATCGCCGTCGGTCGGTCCACTGCTCCTGCTCGATCCACTCCACTCCCAGTACGCCGAGATCAATCTAATATCAACGTAATGGACTCGGCGACCGTTTCGAATTGATTCCTCTAACTGGTACCACTTTATGGGGCTATTAACATGGTAGGATCACTTTAAAATAGAGTAATGGTGACGATCTGAATTGGATTGTGAGGATTGAAAGCCTGAGTTGTATCGATAGATTAACTGACCGTATTAATTTAAGATAATTTATAGGCCTAATTGTTTTACGGAATCTTTCTTTTTTTCAAGAACTGTTTTGCATAAATCTAATATATTTTCATCGCAAAGTGCATAATCAATATTATTCAATATTTATTAAATCATATTAACTTAAATACGCATAATGGGCTTAATTAACTATGTAGCAAAACACGATCCAACAAATCGTGTTAATTTTACTGACTGTTCATAGATGGAGAAAAAAAGTTGACGCTTCTGCATTTGAGAAAACTTGTGCATAATTTGTTCCTTTATATATATATTAGGGCTATTTGAAATATCAAAGGTGTCAGAGTGACATAAAACCCAATTAATTAAGGTTAGATGTATTGTTTTAAAATGAATCAAAAGACATAGGCCTACTCTATAAAAACGGAAAAGTAAAAAAAAAAAAAAATTAACTAAGCCCAAATGTAAATGACTTCTTCAGCCCTTGCACACTTTCAATCCGCTGAAAAGTAAATAAAAAAAATCAAAACACAATGTGTGAAGGAAACGCCTATTATGCATTAAAATGTAAGTGGTCTAATTTATGGCACCCATGCTATTAGATTTATAGTTAAAATAACTATCTAAAACCTCAAAAAAAACAAAATTTTAATATAAAAATTATCCCCAATCCTTCTCATTAACGAATGCTGGGACTCCGAAATCCGTCAAAGGAAAGTAGACGTTGTTAGGTATTCATAATAGGGAAGGAAATCAGGAATAGTGAAAAACTGTGAAAATGAGGTTATGATAATTTTACAATTTACAAATTTGTCTGAATAACCATCAGAGAGAGATTTTCCTGGAACTACTACAGTATATACAAACTACTATTACACTGTGTGTCTTTTCCTGAGATTAATCAAACAATAAAAAACTGTCAAATTCATATTGCTTCACTGGTACCGATACCTCATTGAACTGTGACCATTGCTGATTTCAATGACAGTCTTGACGTGCGAGTAAGCGGTAGTCAAAGTCAAAGTCTTTATTAAGCCAAAATCAACATAATACATGCATTAGCCAAGTCATTTAAACAAAATCAATATCCTTAATGCTACAAAAAATTAACTATTTACAGAGAATAAAAGTTATTCTTGTATTGCAGCTTGAGCGGGTAACACGAGCGTCCCTCTACACCGTGACACAAGTCTAAGCTTATGTTTACAGGGGGTTCTATCAGCAAAATACAGGTTCAGGAAAACTAGGAGTCCGCTTTGGAGCCGGGGTTTGAATTTTAATATTTTGAAGATTTGGCTGCAGTTTTGTCAAATTAGGGCCTAAGTCAAAATGGTGTCATGATCTTAAAATAAATCAGAGACGAATTACGTTTTATGATACAGTATATCATAAAACCGTCATCATACCGTACGCCTCTGATATTCTGAATATCAGAGGCGTACGGTTTTGACCTATCAACCAATTCTGACTAAAGTAGATTACTGGAACCATTCTCTTCCCCGGGTCAACCTATTCCCACCACAATCATCAAAGGTAACGTAAAATCCATCGTGCACCAAAGAAAACACAAAATACATTAATTAATCGCTCTTTGAGAAGAAAACATTTTGATAGTTTTAATTGCTCAATTTGCGCGTACACTGCATGAAAGGCAACAATGGCCGTTCATTAGGTAGAAATATGTTCCAAGGGCTATAAAACTTTAGTGTTATAGTGACGTACCAATTACAGCGCGTTAACCGTACCAATTGGGCGTATCCGAGTTCACTAGACTTGTATGTTTATTTAGCGCAATTAAAACGCGCGAACCTAATTACATGTGAGATAGGAGAAACCAACAAGTGCGCATGCGCCGGTGTTCGGCGGCAAACAAAAAACAGCTGATCCGTGGCGGCAACTCGGAGTGTAATTGGTGTTTACAAGATGGCGGCGCCGCGGTTGGCGCGATTAACATGGCAAACAGCACATTGTCTACGGTGTTTCCGTCGGGGTTGACGCGCTAATGACGGGTAAAAGGTATTTAGCACAGTCGTCAAATAGCTAATGAGCGGTGTAAAATATAACACCACTTATGGAAACAGGTGGGAACAAAAAGGGGGTAGAACATGGGGGAACTGTTTATGGAATGGCATCCACACTCATTCAGTTAATAAAATATATTTTAAAGAAAAAAATTAGGACCACTAGGACAGCATTTTTTGTCATTATGTACTTTTAGTGATTGCAGTTAAATAGCCTATTAATCTCGTTATATTAATTGTTCATTTAAATACTGGCTACAAGCATAATATTAATTTTAATATCTGGTAAAACAAAATTTAAAACATTAAAACCGATTTAAGTTAACTTCTATGTTAGCCCAATTCTCGATAGGGATTTTAACTGTGTTGATGTTAATTAATAATGATGACGCTCTACGGTTAGCATTTCTCAATACAAATCAAATTTACACGTAATTAATATTTACCGTGCCAACAAAATATAGGCCTCTCTTATCCGGCTGAGCAGAAAGTTTTGCAGAAAACTCAGATTTATTTTTTATCAATTGGATATTTCATGTTACAGCCTGATGTATTATCATATTCAGTTATCGGGCAGTGCAGCGAAATACCTTTGAAATTACGACAATAAGATTTGGTTGGCAGGTACATATAGAGACTTTAGAGACTTTAGAGACTTCATTTGAAACACCGACGCACTTTGGCGTATTTTAAGGTGAGTATGACTGAAGGGGTGAGTGTGATGATTGTGATGGATCAGATGAGGTGTAGCTTTGTTACTGACAAATATCAGCTGTTTTTATTTGTCAGGATCATTAATTAATAGCCCAATGACCAAAGGCAGCTGGGTCCAGTATCGAACCATCAAAAAGCACTAACTTTTCTCAGGATCGAACCGGCTACCTTCAGATTCAAAGGCGAGCTCTTTAACCACTCAGCTACCCAGCCAGTTATATGTTAGTATACTGCAGTTTGTTGATTGTATTCGATTTTTAAGACCTGCATTCTTCAGTTCTGCCTACAATGTTATATACTAACAGCTATTACTCAATAAAAACTAGCCCGATATTAATATTATGAACAGGATTTAAAAAATAACTATATAGTATCCTTCAAAATAGGAATATTCCAAATCTAAAACGTCATTGCAAAGCCACAAACTGAGGCATGTGACGATTCGAAAGCTAATGTTGGTCAAGAAATAAATTAGTTGTGTTCACAAAAACTACTTCGCATATTAAGCTACATTCAAGGACTTTGAGAACTTCTTATAAATTGCAATTAGATTTTGAAAAGGTTATTAAAATGTGTGCTTATTTTTCTATGTCAAAACAAAGGAATAGAATTGCCAATTATTAATATATTTGAAATACTTAATACTAGCCTATAATACAGTTACTAGTTATCACACTGATCCACAACACACAGAGAAAACTACATAGGCGTACCGGAGACCCATGGTGCAATTGTATGATGTGTTTGTCTCAACACATCATACAATTTAATAAAACAGTTTAAGGGAGATACGGGGTACGCTGTATAAATGATAAATGGACGGTTCATCAATCTTGTAAGCCTATTTTTAAATAAGAGTGCTTAAGTTATAGGAAGCGGGAACAAGTTATTACAATTGGTGAACATTTTCTTTGACCAAATAGACCTACAATGAAAGTAGTTTTAAATTTAGTGTAATTTTCATTGCATAAAAAAATAAGTATTTTTTTAAATGGTAAGCTTACTGCTAATTTAAATAAGAGACTTTAAACAAACCTCAACTTCGAGGTGCGAAAACAAGGATAAATTTAATGTGCAAAAAAACAAACCTCATCGGCTACGAGCGGGTTACAACGGAACTAACAATAATGGACTAATAATGGCCGTCGGCCGCTGGGCGTTGAACATTAAAGAGCCGCTCGCCCGGGGCCCGCGACGTCGAGATATCGGCCGATACGAGGCGCGATTCGACCCGCGTTCACACACACACAATGCAAATCGCGCATCTGCATTGCTAAGCGGCGTTTGGCGCAACTCTTATTACAGGTTATACAAATAGATTAGCATAGCCGAGCGTCACGCTAATGACGATGCAATGTAACGCGGTGACGCAACCTGCAGAGGAGGAGGCTACCAGCATCCCGAGTGGCTGTAGGGTCAACGATCAACAGGTGTGTCACGGTATGGAGCGAGCCGTCACATCGGAGCATAGCCAAGCGTCACGCTAATGACGATGCAATGTAACGCGGTGACGCAACCTGCAGAGGAGGAGGCTACCAGCATCCCGAATGGCTATAGGGTCAACGATCAACAGGTGTGTCAAGGTATGGAGCGAGCCGTCACATCGGAGCATAGCCGAGCGTCACGCTAATGACGATGCAATGTAACGCGGTGACGCAACCTGCAGAGGAGGAGGCTACCAGCATCCCGAGTGGCTATAGGGTCAACGATCAACAGGTGTGTCACGGTATGGAGCGAGCCGTCACATCGGAGCATAGCCAAGCGTCACGCTAATGACGATGCAATGTAACGCGGTGACGCAACCTGCAGAGGAGGAGGCTACCAGCATCCCGAGTGGCTATAGGGTCAACGATCAACAGGTGTGTCAAGGTATGGAGCGAGCCGTCACATCGGAGCATAGCCGAGCGTCACGCTAATGACGATGCAATGTAACGCGGTGACGCAACCTGCAGAGGAGGAGGCTACCAGCATCCCGAGTGGCTATAGGGTCAACGATCAACAGGTGTGTCACGGTATGGAGCGAGCCGTCACATCGGAGCATAGCCGAGCGTCACGCTAATGACGATTCAATGTAACGCGGTGACGCAACCTGCAGAGGAGGAGGCTACCTAGCATCCCGAGTGGCTATAGGGTCAACGATCAACAGGTGTGTCACGGTATGGAGCGAGCCGTCACATCGGAGCATAGCCAAGCGTCACGCTAATGACGATGCAATGTAACGCGGTGACGCAACCTGCAGATGAGGAGGCTACCAGCATCCCGAGTGGCTATAGGGTCAACGATCAACAGGTGTGTCACGGTATGGAGCGAGCCGTCACATCGGAGCATAGGCAAGCGTCACGCTAATGACGATGCAATGTAACGCCGTGACGCAACCTGCAGAGGAGGAGGCTACCAGCATCCCGAGTGGCTATAGGGTCAACGATCAACAGGTGTGTCACGGTATGGAGCGAGCCGTCACATCGGAGCATAGCCAAGCGTCACGCTAATGACGATGCAATGTAACGCCGTGACGCAACCTGCAGAGGAGGAGGCTACCAGCATCCCGAGTGGCTATAGGGTCAACGATCAACAGGTGTGTCACGGTATGGAGCGAGCCGTCACATCGGAGCATAGCCGAGCGTCACGCTTATGACGATTCAATGTAACGCGGTGACGCAACCTGCAGAGGAGGAGGCTACCAGCATCCCGAGTGGCTGTAGGGTCAACGATCAACAGGTGTGTCACGGTATGGAGCGAGCCGTCACATCGGAGCATAGCCAAGCGTCACGCTAATGACGATGCAATGTAACGCGGTGACGCAACCTGCAGAGGAGGAGGCTACCAGCATCCCGAGTGGCTGTAGGGTCAACGATCAACAGGTGTGTCACGGTATGGAGCGAGCCGTCACATCGGAGCATAGCCAAGCGTCACGCTAATGACGATGCAATGTAACGCGGTGACGCAACCTGCAGAGGAGGAGGCTACCAGCATCCCGAGTGGCTATAGGGTCAACGATCAACAGGTGTGTCACGGTATGGAGCGAGTCGTCACATCAGAGCATAGCCAAGCGTCACGCTAATGACGATGCAATGTAACGCGGTGACGCAACCTGCAGAGGAGGAGGCTACCTAGCATCCCGAGTGGCTATAGGGTCAACGATCAATAGGTGTGTCACGGTATGGAGCGAGCCGTCACATCGGAGCATAGCCGAGCGTCACGCTAATGACGATTCAATGTAACGCGGTGACGCAACCTGCAGAGGAGGAGGCTACCAGCATCCCGAGTGGCTATAGGGTCAACGATCAACAGGTGTGTCACGGTATGGAGCGAGCCGTCACATCGGAGCATAGCCGAGCGTCACGCTAATGACGATTCAATGTAACGCGGTGACGCAACCTGCAGAGGAGGAGGCTACCAGCATCCCGAGTGGCTGTAGGGTCAACGATCAACAGGTGTGTCACGGTATGGAGCGAGCCGTCACATCGGAGCATAGCCAAGCGTCACGCTAATGACGATGCAATGTAACGCGGTGACGCAACCTGCAGAGGAGGAGGCTACCAGCATCCCGAGTGGCTGTAGGGTCAACGATCAACAGGTGTGTCACGGTATGGAGCGAGCCGTCACATCGGAGCATAGCCGAGCGTCACGCTAATGACGATGCAATGTAACGCGGTGACGCAACCTGCAGAGGAGGAGGCTACCTAGCATCCCGAGTGGCTATAGGGTCAACGATCAACAGGTGTGTCACGGTATGGAGCGAGCCGTCACATCGGAGCATAGCCAAGCGTCACGCTAATGACGATGCAATGTAACGCGGTGACGCAACCTGCAGAGGAGGAGGCTACCTAGCATCCCGAGTGGCTATAGGGTCAACGATCAACAGGTGTGTCAAGGTATGGAGCGAGTCGTCACATCGGAGCATAGCCAAGCGTCACGCTAATGACGATGCAATGTAACGCGGTGACGCAACCTCCAGAGGAGGAGGCTACCAGCATCCCGAGTGGCTATAGGGTCAACGATCAACAGGTGTGTCACGGTATGGAGCGAGTCGTCACATCGGAGCATAGCCAAGCGTCACGCTAATGACGATGCAATGTAACGCGGTGACGCAACCTGCAGAGGAGGAGGCTACCAGCATCCCGAGTGGCTGTAGGGTCAACGATCAACAGGTGTGTCACGGTATGGAGCGAGCCGTCACATCGGAGCATAGCCGAGCGTCACGCTAATGACGATGCAATGTAACGCGGTGACGCAACCTGCAGAGGAGGAGGCTACCTAGGATCCCGAGTGGCTGTAGGGTCAACGATCAACAGGTGTGTCACGGTATGGAGCGAGCCGTCACATCGGAGCATAGCCGAGCGTCACGCTAATGACGATGCAATGTAACGCGGTGACGCAACCTGCAGAGGAGGAGGCTACCAGCATCCCGAGTGGCTATAGGGTCAACGATCAACAGGTGTGTCACGGTATGGAGCGAGCCGTCACATCGGAGCATAGACGAGCGTCACGCTAATGACGATGCAATGTAACGCGGTGACGCAACCTGCAGAGGAGGAGGCTACCAGCATCCCGAGTGGCTATAGGGTCAACGATCAACAGGTGTGTCACGGTATGGAGCGAGCCGTCACATCGGAGCATAGCCAAGCGTCACGCTAATGACGATGCAATGTAACGCGGTGACGCAACCTGCAGAGGAGGAGGCTACCTAGCATCCCGAGTGGCTATAGGGTCAACGATCAACAGGTGTGTCACGGTATGGAGCGAGCCGTCACATCGGAGCATAGCCAAGCGTCACGCTAATGACGATGCAATGTAACGCCGTGACGCAACCTGCAGAGGAGGAGGCTACCAGCATCCTGAGTGGCTATAGGGTCAACGATCAACAGGTGTGTCACGGTATGGAGCGAGCCGTCACATCGGAGCATAGCCAAGCGTCACGCTAATGACGATGCAATGTAACGCCGTGACGCAACCTGCAGAGGAGGAGGCTACCAGCATCCCCAGTGGCTATAGGGTCAACGATCAACAGGTGTGTCACGGTATGGAGCGAGCCGTCACATCGGAGCATAGCCAAGCGTCACGCTAATGACGATTCAATGTAACGCCGTGACGCAACCTGCAGAGGAGGAGGCTACCTAGCATCCCGAGTGGCTATAGGGTCAACGATCAACAGGTGTGTCACGGTATGGAGCGAGCCGTCACATCGGAGCATAGCCAAGCGTCACGCTAATGACGATGCAATGTAACGCCGTGACGCAACCTGCAGAGGAGGAGGCTACCTAGCATCCCGAGTGGCTATAGGGTCAACGATCAACAGGTGTGTCAAGGTATGGAACGAGCCGTCACATCGGAGCATAGCCAAGCGTCACGCTAATGACGATGCAATGTAACGCCGTGACGCAACCTGCAGAGGAGGAGGCTACCTAGCATCCCGAGTTGCTATAGGGTCAACGATCAACAGGTGTGTCACGGTATGGAGCGAGTCGTCACATCGGAGCATAGACGAGTGTCACGCTAATGACGATGCAATGTAACGCCGTGACGCAACCTGCAGAGGAGAAGGCTTTCTAGCATCCCGAGTGGCTATAGGGTCAACGATCAACAGGTGTGTCACGGTATGGAGCGAGCCGTCACATCGGAGCATAGCCAAGCGTCACGCTAATGACGATCTAATGTAACGTGGTGACGCAACCTGCAGAGGAGGAGGCTACCTAGCATCCCGAGTGGCTATAGGGTCAACGATCAACAGGTGTGTCACGGTATGGAGCGAGCCGTCACATCGGAGCATAGCCAAGCGTCACGCTAATGACGATGCAATGTAACGCCGTGACGCAACCTGCAGAGGAGGAGGCTACCTAGCATCCCGAGTGGCTATAGGGTCAACGATCAACAGGTGTGTCACGGTATGGAGCGAGTCGTCACATCGGAGCATAGACGAGTGTCACGCTAATGACGATGCAATGTAACGCCGTGACGCAACCTGCAGAGGAGGAGGCTACCTAGCATTCCGAGTGGCTATAGGGTCAACGATCAACAGGTGTGTCACGGTATGGAGCGAGCCGTCACATCGGAGCATAGCCAAGCGTCACGCTAATGACGATGCAATGTAACGCGGTGACGCAACCTGCAGAGGAGGAGGCTACCTAGCATCCCGAGTGGCTATAGGGTCAACGATCAACAGGTGTGTCAAGGTATGGAGCGAGCCGTCACATCGGAGCATAGCCAAGCGTCACGCTAATGACGATGCAATGTAACGCGGTGACGCAACCTGCAGAGGAGGAGGCTACCTAGCATCCCGAGTGGCTATAGGGTCAACGATCAACAGGTGTGTCACGGTATGGAGCGAGTCGTCACATCGGAGCATAGCCAAGCGTCACGCTAATGACGATGCAATGTAACGCGGTGACGCAACCTGCAGAGGAGGAGGCTACCAGCATCCCGAGTGGCTATAGGGTCAACGATCAACAGGTGTGTCAAGGTATGGAGCGAGCCGTCACATCGGAGCATAGCCAAGCGTCACGCTAATGACGATGCAATGTAACGCCGTGACGCAACCTGCAGAGGAGGAGGCTACCAGCATCCCGAGTGGCTATAGGGTCAACGATCAACAGGTGTGTCACGGTATGGAGCGAGCCGTCACATCGGAGCATAGCCAAGCGTCACGCTAATGACGATGCAATGTAACGCGGTGACGCAACCTGCAGAGGAGGAGGCTACCTAGCATCCCGAGTGGCTATAGGGTCAACGATCAACAGGTGTGTCACGGTATGGAGCGAGCCGTCACATCGGAGCATAGCCAAGCGTCACGCTAATGACGATGCAATGTAACGCCGTGACGCAACCTGCAGAGGAGGAGGCTACCAGCATTTCGAGTGGCTATAGGGTCAACGATCAACAGGTGTGTCACGGTATGGAGCGAACCGTCACATCGGAGCATAGCCAAGCGTCACGCTAATGACGATGCAATGTAACGCGGTGACGCAACCTGCAGAGGAGGAGGCTACCAGCATCCCGAGTGGCTATAGGGTCAACGATCAACAGGTGTGTCACGGTATGGAGCGAGCCGTCACATCGGAGCATAGCCAAGCGTCACGCTAATGACGATGCAATGTAACGCCGTGACGCAACCTGCAGAGGAGGAGGCTACCAGCATCCCGAGTGGCTATAGGGTCAACGATCAACAGGTGTGTCACGGTATGGAGCGAGCCGTCACATCGGAGCATAGCCAAGCGTCACGCTAATGACGATGCAATGTAACGCGGTGACGCAACCTGCAGAGGAGGAGGCTACCTAGCATCCCGAGTGGCTATAGGGTCAACGATCAACAGGTGTGTCACGGTATGGAGCGAGCCGTCACATCGGAGCATAGCCAAGCGTCACGCTAATGACGATGCAATGTAACGTGGTGACGCAACCTGCAGAGGAGGAGGCTACCAGCATCCCGAGTGGCTATAGGGTCAACGATCAACAGGTGTGTCACGGTATGGAGCGAGCCGTCACATCGGAGCATAGACGAGCGTCACGCTAATGACGATGCAATGTAACGCGGTGACGCAACCTGCAGAGGAGGAGGCTACCAGCATCCCGAGTGGCTATAGGGTCAACGATCAACAGGTGTGTCACGGTATGGAGCGAGCCGTCACATCGGAGCATAGCCAAGCGTCACGCTAATGACGATGCAATGTAACGCGGTGACGCAACCTGCAGAGGAGGAGGCTACCAGCATCCCGAGTGGCTATAGGGTCAACGATCAACAGGTGTGTCAAGGTATGGAGCGAGCCGTCACATCGGAGGGAGGAAAACTAACTGTTGGCTGCTTTCAACCACAAACAATTTATCCTGCATGTAAATATATTTCAGTATTTCCATCATCGTTAGAATACTACCAACACTACTTACAAATGAAGTGGGTGAGAATCTTAAGAACCTAAATTATTGAATACATACTGCTCAGTGATTAAAAATATTTCATCAGTTCATCCGTTTTAACACAAGGGGCGGGAGGCAAATTACCTCTAATCTCTCTACCAAGATCGTTAAAGAGATGATACCATAACTTTATCAACTTAAGATAGTCAACTCTCAGAATTTTCATATCGAAAGCCTACCGGAATGTTGTTCAAAAAGGAAACACCCGCCAAAGAGGGTAGGCGTGCGTGCCATTGTCGCCATTCTGTGCTGCCATCCTGTACACATTTCTCGACCTTGTGTTTTAATCGTGCACATCACTATCCTGACTTTGGTTACTTTTGAACTTGCAAAAGAGTGCGGTGAGTAGGATGTACATATCAGCCAATAGAACATTTAAGCCCCGTTTACACGCTACGATATATTGCAGCGATCTGATTGCACCAACAAATCGTTGCGATAAATTGGAGATTTATGTTCCGTTTGCACCCGTCGATTTTTTGCCCCAACTTTCCGATTATCGCAACGATATGGTTGGTACCGATCAGATCGCTGCGATATATCGTTGCGTGTAAACGGGGCTTTATCTTATCCAATGTCAGTAGATATGAAATACCGGTTCTAGGACAGCTCGCCCTTCCTATTTTCGGCCCTCCGTCAACTTCATTTTTGACAGGTTTTGGGCCAGTTTTTATCTGATTTTAGGCTAATCCAAACCACTTTCCATC
This sequence comes from Neoaliturus tenellus, assembly GCA_030545055.2. Lineage (NCBI taxonomy): Eukaryota > Metazoa > Arthropoda > Insecta > Hemiptera > Cicadellidae > Neoaliturus > Neoaliturus tenellus. The sequence goes on from CM061533.1 coordinate 8,986,999, forward strand.
ATTTTTCCAGCATTTTTCCGGTTTTTGAAATGGTGAAATTCCAAGTAAGTGCGAGGAAGGGTGAGGAAGGGTGAGGAAGGGCGAGGAAGGGCGAGGAAGGGCGAGACGCACTCTTCACCGAACCCTCGTAAACCTCATATTTGACTGGTTCTGGGCCAGTTTGTATTTGATTTCGGGTTAATTTCAGCCATTTTCAGGTTTTTCAAATGGTGTATTTAATCCACAAAAATTAATCCACAAAAATTTAATCCAGGAAGGGCGAGACGCACTCTTCACCGAACCCTCGTAAACCTCATATTTGACTGGTTCTGGGCCAGTTTGTATTTGATTTCGGGTTAATTTCAGCCATTTTCAGGTTTTTCAAAATGGTGTATTTTAATAGGTCACATGACAAGTAAGAGCGCTTGGTAATCACCGTTACTTTAAGTCTGAGGCTGAAAAAAAAATCTCGAGACATTTTTGATTTCCAACATCATTTTTTTATAATTTAATCAGTTTACACCGGTGCTTCCGAATCCGCCGTCTTTACGTTCAGTCTGTTCGACTTTGTCCAACCTGATACACGGCGGCTTTTTGTACATTTCGCAGATGATCTGCGCAATCCTATCTCCACGACGCACATGAAAATCGGTATCGGAATTGTTCATCAAGATAACACCGACATTCCCAGTATAGTCCCGGTCTATGACCCCGGCATTTACACTTATAGAATGTTTTAAAGCCAAGCCAGATCTTGGCGCTATCCTCCCGTAGCACCCATCTGGGAATTTGAAAGTCAAGTCAGTTTTTATTAACTGTTGACCGCGTTTTGGTACAACATAATCATACGCGCTTCTGAGATCCAATCCGGCTGCATCCGTAGACCCGTTGTACGGTTCAAATGCGTTTTCAGTCAAACAATAGTAACCGTAACTTTCAGCCATTATTGATTCCTAATGTATGCATAACGGATTTCCACATCAAATAAATTAAACGGGGCATTTTCAAAAATGTATTTAAATTATGTTTTTAAAAACTATTTTTATTCGTCAACTTTAAACTCAATATTGTGATTGAATTTATTATCTGAAAGTGTAATTTTACCGTTGTACAACACATAGAGTTTCCCCTATAATTCAACAGTTGTTTGATATAGTTATCGTCAACCTGTCATTCCAGCTTTCGGGAAGATAGAATTTCATATAGGTAAGAAAATCATTGATAGTCCGGCGTGGGGACTATTGTATTTAGATAGTCCGGCGTGGGGACTATTGTATTTGGATAGTCCGGCGTGGGGACTGTTGTATTTAGATAGTCCGGTGTGGGGACTATTGTATTTGAGATAGTCCTGCATGAGCACTATTGAGTTTTAGATAGTCCGGTGTGAGGACTATTGAATTTTAGATAGTCCGACATGGGGACTATTGTATGTAGATAGTCCGGCATGGGGGACTATTGCATTTTAGATAGTCCGGCGTGAGGACTATTACATTTTAGATAGTCCGGCGTGAGGACTATTGCATTTTAGATAGTCCGGTGTGGGGACTATTGAATTTGAGATAGCCCTGCATGAGGACTATTGAATTTTAGATAGTCCGACATGGGGACTATTGTATTTAGATGATCCCGCGTAAGGACTATTGTATTTAGATAGTCCGGCATGGGGACTATTACATTTTTGATAGTCCGGTGTGGGGACTATTGAATTTGAGATAGTCCGGCATGGGGACTATTGTATTTAGATAGTCCGGTGTGGGGACTATTGTATTTGGATAGTCCGGCGTGGGGACTATTGTATTTAAATGGTCCTGCAAAGCCCAAAAACCTAGCAGCTAAGGATTTGACCTGTGAATAGGGCCTATTAGCCAACAGCCTAGACCTAATGTGTTGGACCTTTGATCTAAACCTAAGGCCTTACACCCGAGTCCAAAGGCCTAAAACCAATCAGCTAAGGCTTTGACCTGTGAATAAGGCCTATTAGACAACAGACTAGACCTAATGTGTTGGGACTAAGATGTAAGCCTAAGGCCTTGCACCTGAGTCCAAAGCCCTAAAACCAATCAGCTAAGGCTTTGACCTGTGATTGGGCCTATTAGCCAACAGCCTAAACCTAATGTGTTGGGACTAAGATGTAAACCTAAGGCCTTGCACCTGAGTCCAAAGCCCTAAAACCTAGCAGCTAAGGATTTGAACTGTGAATAGGGCCTAGTAGCCAAAAGCCTAAACCTAATGTGTTGGGACTAAGATGTAAACCTAAGGCCTTGCACCTGAGTCCAAAGTCTTAAAACCTAACAGCTAAGGCTTTGACCTCTGAATAGGACCTATTAGCCACGTGCCAGGACCTAATGTGTTGCACCTAAGTTCTAAACCTAAAGCCATACACCTGAGTCCAAACCCCTAAACTTAGCAGCTAAGGTTTTGACCTGTGAATATGGCCTATTATCCATCAGCTTAGGCCTAATGTGTTGGACCTAAAACCTAAACCTAAGGCCTTACAGATGGTTCCTAAGACCAAATGCATTGGACCAAATTAAATCCTTAGACCAACGATCTAGTTCCATATACCCAAGGCCTTAGACTTAGGTCCTAAAACCTGGCAGCTAAGGATTTGACCTGTGAATAGTACCTGTTAGCCAACAGCCTAACCCTAAGGTGTTGGGACTAAGATGTAAACCTAAGGCCTTGCACCTGAGTCCAAAGCCCTAAAACCTAGCAGCTAAGGATTTGACCTGTGAATGCGGCCTTTTAGCCAACAGCCTAAACCTAATGTGTTGACACTAAGATGTAAATCTAAGCCCTTGCACCTGAGTCCAAAGCCCTAAAACCTAGCAGCTAAGGCTTTGATCTGTGAATAGGGCCTATTAGCCACCAGCCTAGACCTAATGTGTTGGGTTTAAGATGTAAACCTAAGGCCTTGCACCTGAGTCCAAAGCCCTAAAACCTAGCAGCTATAGCTTTGAACTGTGAATTTGGCCTATTAGCCAACAGCTTAGACCTAATGTGTTGCACCTAAGATCTAAACCTAAGCCCTTACATATGAGTCCAAAGCCCTAAGACCTAGCAGCTAAGGCTTTGTACAAAATTTCACCCGTGAATAGGGCCTGTTAGTTAAAAGCCTAGGCCTAATGTGTAAGATCTAAACGTAAGGCTTTACACCTGGTTCCTAGGACCAAATACCTTAGACTAGACTAAATTCTTAGCCCAAAGAACTAATGCCTTAGACCCGAGGCTTATACTTAGGCCCGAAACCTATCAGCTAAGGTTTTGACCTGTGAATAGGACCTATTAGCCATTAGCTTAGGCCTTATGTGTTGGACCTAAGATCTAAGCCTAAGGCCTTACACCTGGTTCCTAAGACCAAACACCTTAGAATAGACTAATTCCTTAAACCTAAGATCTAATTCCAAAGACCCAAGGCCTTAGACTTATGACCTGAAAACCTACAAGGGGGCCGCGATTCACAGCCCCCCATGAATTGAGCCAACATTAGGCAACGAGGTCTTTTTCCTTTGAATATGAAATCATGATCAGAAATGGTTATCAGATTCAGATTGGAGTATTTGAAGACCAACCTCCATTCATCTTACCCAACTCCTAACTACCGCATGGACTTGACCCAAGACCTAATGCTATACACCTAATGCCTATAATGCCTATAATGCCTAGGCTTTGAGGTTCTTAGACCCAAGACCGAGGCCATAGAGTTTAGACCTGAAAACTTACAAGGGAGTCACGATTCACGAACCCCCCCCCTGAACGGAACACTGTGAACCAAGACCTATGGCCTTACACCATGGTCTAGGCTTTTAAGCTATTAGACCCAAGACCTAAGGCTCTACACCATGGTCTAGACCCTTGATCTAAGGTCTGCGGTCTAGGCTTTTAGGTTCTTAGCCCCAAGATCTAAGGACCGTGGTCTAGGCCTTTAGGTTCTTAGCCCCAAGATCTAAGGCCCGTGGTCTAGGCCTTTCGGTTTTTAAACCCAAGGCCCTACATCATGGTTTAGACCCTAAACATAAGGCCTGTGATCTAGGTCTTAGGCCCTAGGCATGAAGCCTTACACCATTGTCTAGACTCTAGACCTAAGGCCTGGGGACTAGGCCTTTAGGTTCTTAGACCGAAGCCCTAAGATCCGTGGTCTAGGCTTTTAGGTTCTTAGACCCAAGATACGGCCCGTGGACTAGGCCTTTAGGTTCTTTGACCCAAGACCTAAGACCACGGACCGTGTTCTAATACTCGTTTTAAAGGCGGCCAGGCCACATGGGATAGACCCAACACCTAAGGATATACACCATGGTCTAGGCTTTTAAGTTCTTAGACCCAAGACCTGGGGCCGTAGAGTTAAGACCTGAAAACTTACAAGGGGGGTCGCGATTCACGACCCCCCACCTGAACAGACACTGTGGTCTAGACCTAAGACCTAAAGCCATACACCGTGGTCTAAGCTTTTATGTTCTTATACCCAAGACCTAAGACCCTACACCAGAGTCAAGGACCAAGGTCTAAGGTCTGTGGTCTAGACTTTTAGGTTCTTATACCCAAGGACTAAGGGCCAACACTAGGGCTTAGAACCAAGACCAAGGGTCCGTGGTCTAGACTTTTAGGTTCTTATACCCAAGGACTAAGGGCCAACACCAGGGCTTAGAACCAAGACCAAGGGTCCGTGGTCTAGACTTTTAGGTTCTTATTCCCAAGACCTAAGGCCCTACACCAGGGTCTAGAACCAAGACCAAAGGTCCGTGGTCTAGACTTTTAGGTTCTTAGACCCAAGACCAAAGGCCCTACACCAGGGTCTATAACCAAGACCTAAGTTCCGTGGTCTAGACTTTTAGGTTCTTATACCCAAGGACTAAGGCCCTACACCAGTGTTTAGAACCAACACCAAAGGATCGTGGTCTAGGATTTTAGGTTATTTTTCCCAAGGACTAAGGGCCAACACCAGGGTCTAGAACCAAGACCAAAGGTCTGTGGTCTAGGCTTTTAGGTTCTTATTCCCAAGACCTAGGGCCCTACACCAGGGTCTGTGACCAACACCAAAGATACGTGGTCTAGACTTTTAGGTTCTTATACCCAAGACCTAAGGCCCTACACCAGAGTCTAGGACCAAGACCAAAGATCCGTGGTCTAGGCTTTTAGGTTCTTATACCCAAGGACTAAGACCCTACACCAGGGTCTACAACGAAGACCCCGTGGTCTAGACTTTTAGGTTCTTATACCCAAGGACTAAGGGCCAACACCAGGGCTTAGAACCAAGACCAAGGGTCCGTGGTCTAGACTTTTAGGTTCTTATTCCCAAGACCTAAGGCCCTACACCAGGGTCTAGACCAAGACCAACGGTCGGTGGTCTAGGCTTTTAGGTTCTTATACCCAAGACCTAAAGCCCTACACCAGGGTCTAGATCCAAGACTTGAGGCCTGTGGGCTAGGCCATTAGGTTCTTTGACTCAAGACCTAAGGACCCACACCCATGGTCTAGACCCAAGTCCTAAGGTCATACACCATGATCTAGACCCTAAGACTAAAGGCCTTACACCATGGTCTAGTACTCGGCTCTAGTACTCTAGTGACGCAGGTGCTATGCACCGCAGAGAATGTTTTATATTTTTCTGAAGTTGGTGGCTGGCTATAAAGCCATACGATATATATATAGTACTCGGCTTCAACCGTGTGCAGTTGTATTTGTTTTATCCATACCTAGACGAAAGTCAGCCAACAAGCTCTTCGGCCCAAGACCTAAGACCCACCAGCATGCCCTAGAACCTCAAGCCCTGAGACCATACACCGTGGTTTAAGTCCTTAGACCCAATTTCTAATCCACCGTGGTTTAGATCCCCAGACCTAAAGCTATACACCGTGGTCCTCAGGCTATACACCGTAGTCTTAAGTCTATAAACATTATTCTTAGACCCAAATTCTAATCCACCGTGGTCTAGATCCCCAACACCTAAGGCTATACACGGTGTTCTATGTTCTTAGACCCAAATTCTAATTCCACCATGGTCTAGATCCCCAAGACCTAAGGCTATACACCGTGGTCTAAGTTCTTAGACCCAAATTCTAATTCCGCCATGGTCTGTATACCCAAGACCTAAGGCCCTACACCATGGTCTAGTATTAGTCTTAAACCGTGCTCAATTAATTGTGGTTGTTTCGGCTATAGCTAGAGGAAACTCGGCCTTTAAGTCCTTAGACATAAAACCTAAGGGCATACACGGCGATCGAGACCTAAAACCTCATACCATACACCATGGCCTAGACCCAAGACCCAAGTCCCTACACCGTGGCCTAGTACTCTTCTTAAGCCGTTTGCAGTCATTACTGTTTCGTCTATACCTTGAGGGAAATTGGCCTTTTATGTTCTTTGACCTGAGACCCAAGCTTTTACACCATGGTCTAACACTTGTTTTAAGCCGTGTGCAGTTGTGGTTTTTTCATCCATTGCTACAGCAAAGTCGATTCTTAAGCTCTTAGACCCTAGACCTAATGCCCTACACCATGGTCTAGACCCAACCCTTAACCCATCATGGTCTAGTACTTGTCTTAAAGTCGGGTTTTAACTTCTTAGACACAAGATCTAAGACCCTACACCATGGTCTAGTACTCGTATTAAAGTCGGTGATTACGTTCTTAGACCCAAGACCTAAGGTCCTACATCTTGGTTTAGACCCAAGACCTAAGGCCATACACCGTGGTCCAGTATTTGTCTTAATCCGTGTGCAGTTATTACTGTTTCGTCTATACCTAGAGGTAAATCGGCCTTTTATGTTCCTACCTGGGAACTAGGTTTTTACATCATGGTTTAATACTTGTCTTAAGCCGTGCGCAATCGTGGTGGTTTCATCCATAACTAGAGGAAAGTTGGCCTTTAAGTTCTTAGACCCAAGGACTGGGGCTCTATACCACGGTCCAGACCCAAGACCTGAGGCTCTATACCACGGTCCAGACCCAAGACCTAAGGGCATATACCGTGGTCCAGTACTTGTCTTAATCCCTGTGCAGTTATTACTGTTTCGTCTATACCTAGAGGAAAATCGGTTTTATGTCCTTAGACCTGAGAACTAAGTTTCACATTCATCACCCAATTGAAAAAACGTTCGCAGACGTTAATTTAAAAAAAACATCGTCTACACATCGATTTTCAAAAACGATGTGTACACGTTGATTTTTAAAAACATCGTTTACACATCGATTTTCAAAAACGATGTGTACACGTTGATTTTGAAAAACATCGTCTACAGATCGATTTTCAAAAACGATGTGTACACGTTAATTTTAAAAAAACATCGTTTACACATCGATTTTAAAAATCGTCGTGACGTTTATTAAAATCGATGTGTAAACGATGTTTTTAAAAATTAACGTGTACACATCGTTTTTGAAAATCGATCTGTAGACGATGTTTTTCAAAATCAACGTGTACACATCGTTTTTGAAAATCGATGTGTAAACGATGTTTTTAAAAATCAACGTGTACACATCGTTTTTGAAAATCGATGTGTAGACGATGTTTTTTTTAAATTAACGTCTGCGAACGTTTTTTCAATTGGGTGATGAATGTGAAACTTAGTTCTCAGGTCTAAGGACATAAAACCGATTTTCCTCTAGGTATAGACGAAACAGTAATAACTGCACAGGGATTAAGACAAGTACTGGACCACGGTATATGCCCTTAGGTCTTGGGTCTGGACCGTGGTATAGAGCCTCAGGTCTTGGGTCTGGACCGTGGTATAGAGCCCCAGTCCTTGGGTCTAAGAACTTAAAGGCCAACTTTCCTCTAGTTATGGATGAAACCACCACGATTGCGCACGGCTTAAGACAAGTATTAAACCATGATGTAAAAACCTAGTTCCCAGGTAGGAACATAAAAGGCCGATTTTCCTCTAGGTATAGACGAAACAGTAATAACTGCACACGGATTAAGACAAATACTGGACCACGGTGTATGGCCTTAGGTCTTGGGTCTAAACCAAGATGTAGGACCTTAGGTCTTGGGTCTAAGAACGTAATCACCGACTTTAATACGAGTACTAGACCATGGTGTAGGGTCTTAGATCTTGTGTCTAAGAAGTTAAAACCCGACTTTAAGACAAGTACTAGACCATGATGGGTTAAGGGTTGGGTCTAGACCATGGTGTAGGGCATTAGGTCTAGGGTCTAAGAGCTTAAGAATCGACTTTGCTGTAGCAATGGATGAAAAACCACAACTGCACACGGCTTAAAACAAGTGTTAGACCATGGTGTAAAAGCTTGGGTCTCAGGTCAAAGAACATAAAAGGCCAATTTCCCTCAAGGTATAGACGAAACAGTAATGACTGCAAACGGCTTAAGAAGAGTACTAGGCCACGGTGTAGGGACTTGGGTCTTGGGTCTAGGCCATGGTGTATGGTATGAGGTTTTAGGTCTCGATCGCCGTGTATGCCCTTAGGTTTTATGTCTAAGGACTTAAAGGCCGAGTTTCCTCTAGCTATAGCCGAAACAACCACAATTAATTGAGCACGGTTTAAGACTAATACTAGACCATGGTGTAGGGCCTTAGGTCTTGGGTATACAGACCATGGCGGAATTAGAATTTGGGTCTAAGAACTTAGACCACGGTGTATAGCCTTAGGTCTTGGGGATCTAGACCATGGTGGAATTAGAATTTGGGTCTAAGAACATAGAACACCGTGTATAGCCTTAGGTGTTGGGGATCTAGACCACGGTGGATTAGAATTTGGGTCTAAGAATAATGTTTATAGACTTAAGACTACGGTGTATAGCCTGAGGACCACGGTGTATAGCTTTAGGTCTGGGGATCTAAACCACGGTGGATTAGAAATTGGGTCTAAGGACTTAAACCACGGTGTATGGTCTCAGGGCTTGAGGTTCTAGGGCATGCTGGTGGGTCTTAGGTCTTGGGCCGAAGAGCTTGTTGGCTGACTTTCGTCTAGGTATGGATAAAACAAATACAACTGCACACGGTTGAAGCCGAGTACTATATATATATCGTATGGCTTTATAGCCAGCCACCAACTTCAGAAAAATATAAAACATTCTCTGCGGTGCATAGCACCTGCGTCACTAGAGTACTAGAGCCGAGTACTAGACCATGGTGTAAGGCCTTTAGTCTTAGGGTCTAGATCATGGTGTATGACCTTAGGACTTGGGTCTAGACCATGGGTGTGGGTCCTTAGGTCTTGAGTCAAAGAACCTAATGGCCTAGCCCACAGGCCTCAAGTCTTGGATCTAGACCCTGGTGTAGGGCTTTAGGTCTTGGGTATAAGAACCTAAAAGCCTAGACCACCGACCGTTGGTCTTGGTTCTAGACCCTGGTGTAGGGCCTTTGGTCTTGGGTCTAAGAACCTAAAAGTCTAGACCACGGACCTTTGGTCTTGGTTCTAGACCCTGGTGTAGGGCCTTAGGTCTTGGGAATAAGAACCTAAAAGTCTAGACCACGGACCCTTGGTCTTGGTTCTAAGCCCTGGTGTTGGCCCTTAGTCCTTGGGTATAAGAACCTAAAAGTCTAGACCACGGGGTCTTCGTTGTAGACCCTGGTGTAGGGTCTTAGTCCTTGGGTATAAGAACCTAAAAGCCTAGACCACGGATCTTTGGTCTTGGTCCTAGACTCTGGTGTAGGGCCTTAGGTCTTGGGTATAAGAACCTAAAAGTCTAGACCACGTATCTTTGGTGTTGGTCACAGACCCTGGTGTAGGGCCCTAGGTCTTGGGAATAAGAACCTAAAAGCCTAGACCACAGACCTTTGGTCTTGGTTCTAGACCCTGGTGTTGGCCCTTAGTCCTTGGGAAAAATAACCTAAAATCCTAGACCACGATCCTTTGGTGTTGGTTCTAAACACTGGTGTAGGGCCTTAGTCCTTGGGTATAAGAACCTAAAAGTCTAGACCACGGAACTTAGGTCTTGGTTATAGACCCTGGTGTAGGGCCTTTGGTCTTGGGTCTAAGAACCTAAAAGTCTAGACCACGGACCTTTGGTCTTGGTTCTAGACCCTGGTGTAGGGCCTTAGGTCTTGGGAATAAGAACCTAAAAGTCTAGACCACGGACCCTTGGTCTTGGTTCTAAGCCCTGGTGTTGGCCCTTAGTCCTTGGGTATAAGAACCTAAAAGTCTAGACCACGGACCCTTGGTCTTGGTTCTAAGCCCTAGTGTTGGCCCTTAGTCCTTGGGTATAAGAACCTAAAAGTCTAGACCACAGACCTTAGACCTTGGTCCTTGACTCTGGTGTAGGGTCTTAGGTCTTGGGTATAAGAACATAAAAGCTTAGACCACGGTGTATGGCTTTAGGTCTTAGGTCTAGACCACAGTGTCTGTTCAGGTGGGGGGTCGTGAATCGCGACCCCCCTTGTAAGTTTTCAGGTCTTAACTCTACGGCCCCAGGTCTTGGGTCTAAGAACTTAAAAGCCTAGACCATGGTGTATATCCTTAGGTGTTGGGTCTATCCCATGTGGCCTGGCCGCCTTTAAAACGAGTATTAGAACACGGTCCGTGGTCTTAGGTCTTGGGTCAAAGAACCTAAAGGCCTAGTCCACGGGCCGTATCTTGGGTCTAAGAACCTAAAAGCCTAGACCACGGATCTTAGGGCTTCGGTCTAAGAACCTAAAGGCCTAGTCCCCAGGCCTTAGGTCTAGAGTCTAGACAATGGTGTAAGGCTTTATGCCTAGGGCCTAAGACCTAGATCACAGGCCTTATGTTTAGGGTCTAAACCATGATGTAGGGCCTTGGGTTTAAAAACCTAAAGGCCTAGACCACGGGCCTTAGATCTTGGGGCTAAGAACCTAAAGGCCTAGACCACGGTCCTTAGATCTTGGGGCTAAGAACCTAAAAGCCTAGACCGCAGACCTTAGATCAAGGGTCTAGACCATGGTGTAGAGCCTTAGGTCTTGGGTCTAATAGCTTAAAAGCCTAGACCATGGTGTAAGGCCATAGGTCTTGGTTCACAGTGTTCCGTTCAGGGGGGGGTTCGTGAATCGTGACTCCCTTGTAAGTTTTCAGGTCTAAACTCTATGGCCTCGGTCTTGGGTCTAAGAACCTCAAAGCCTAGGCATTATAGGCATTATAGGCATTAGGTGTATAGCATTAGGTCTTGGGTCAAGTCCATGCGGTAGTTAGGAGTTGGGTAAGATGAATGGAGGTTGGTCTTCAAATACTCCAATCTGAATCTGATAACCATTTCTGATCATGATTTCATATTCAAAGAAAAAAGACCTCGTTGCCTAATGTTGGCTCAATTCATGGGGGGCTGTGAATCGCGGCCCCCTTGTAGGTTTTCAGGTCATAAGTCTAAGGCCTTGGGTCTTTGGAATTAGATTTTAGGTTTAAGGAATTAGTCTATTCTAAGGTGTTTGGTCTTAGGAACCAGGTGTAAGGCCTTAGGCTTAGATCTTAGGTCCAACACATAAGGCCTAAGCTAATGGCTAATAGGTCCTATTCACAGGTCAAAACCTTAGCTGATAGGTTTCGGGCCTAAGTATAAGCCTCGGGTCTAAGGCATTAGTTCTTTGGGCTAAGAATTTAGTCTAGTCTAAGGTATTTGGTCCTAGGAACCAGGTGTAAAGCCTTACGTTTAGATCTTACACATTAGGCCTAAGCTTTTAACTAACAGGCCCTATTCACAGGTGAAATTTTGTACAAAGCCTTAGCTGCTAGGTCTTAGGGCTTTGGACTCATATGTAAGGGCTTAGGTTTAGATCTTAGGTGCAACACATTAGGTCTAAGCTGTTGGCTAATAGGCCCAATTCACAGTTCAAAGCTATAGCTGCTAGGTTTTAGGGCTTTGGACTCAGGTGCAAGGCCTTAGGTTTACATCTTAAACCCAACACATTAGGTCTAGGCTGGTGGCTAATAGGCCCTATTCACAGATCAAAGCCTTAGCTGCTAGGTTTTAGGGCTTTGGACTCAGGTGCAAGGGCTTAGATTTACATCTTAGTGTCAACACATTAGGTTTAGGCTGTTGGCTAAAAGGCCGCATTCACAGGTCAAATCCTTAGCTGCTAGGTTTTAGGGCTTTGGACTCAGGTGCAAGGCCTTAGGTTTACATCTTAGTCCCAACACCTTAGGGTTAGGCTGTTGGCTAACAGGTACTATTCACAGGTCAAATCCTTAGCTGCCAGGTTTTAGGACCTAAGTCTAAGGCCTTGGGTATATGGAACTAGATCGTTGGTCTAAGGATTTAATTTGGTCCAATGCATTTGGTCTTAGGAACCATGTGTAAGGCCTTAGGTTTAGGTTTTAGGTCCAACACATTAGGCCTAAGCTGATGGATAATAGGCCATATTCACAGGTCAAAACCTTAGCTGCTAAGTTTAGGGGTTTGGACTCAGGTGTATGGCTTTAGGTTTAGAACTTAGGTGCAACACATTAGGTCCTGGCACGTGGCTAATAGGTCCTATTCAGAGGTCAAAGCCTTAGCTGTTAGGTTTTAAGACTTTGGACTCAGGTGCAAGGCCTTAGGTTTACATCTTAGTCCCAACACATTAGGTTTAGGCTTTTGGCTACTAGGCCCTATTCACAGGTCAAATCCTTAGCTGCTAGGTTTTAGGGCTTTGGACTCAGGTGCAAGGCCTTAGGTTTACATCTTAGTCCCAACACATTAGGTTTAGGCTGTTGGCTAATAGGCCCAATCACAGGTCAAAGCCTTAGCGGATTGGTTTTAGGGCTTTGGACTCAGGTGCAAGGCCTTAGGCTTACATCTTAGTCCCAACACATTAGGTCTAGTCTGTTGTCTAATAGGCCTTATTCACAGGTCAAACCTTAGCTGATTGGTTTTAGGCCTTTGGACTCGGGTGTAAGGCCTTAGGTTTAGATCAAAGGTCCAACACATTAGGTCTAGGCTGTTGGCTAATAGGCCCTATTCACAGGTCAAATCCTTAGCTGCTAGGTTTTTGGGCTTTGCAGGACCATTTAAATACAATAGTCCCCACGCCGGACTATCCAAATACAATAGTCCCCACACCGGACTATCTAAATACAATAGTCCCCATGCCGGACTATCTCAAATTCAATAGTCCCCACACCGGACTATCAAAAATGTAATAGTCCCCATGCCGGACTATCTAAATACAATAGTCCTTACGCGGGATCATCTAAATACAATAGTCCCCATGTCGGACTATCTAAAATTCAATAGTCCTCATGCAGGGCTATCTCAAATTCAATAGTCCCCACACCGGACTATCTAAAATGCAATAGTCCTCACGCCGGACTATCTAAAATGTAATAGTCCTCACGCCGGACTATCTAAAATGCAATAGTCCCCCATGCCGGACTATCTACATACAATAGTCCCCATGTCGGACTATCTAAAATTCAATAGTCCTCACACCGGACTATCTAAAACTCAATAGTGCTCATGCAGGACTATCTCAAATACAATAGTCCCCACACCGGACTATCTAAATACAACAGTCCCCACGCCGGACTATCCAAATACAATAGTCCCCACGCCGGACTATCTAAATACAATAGTCCCCACGCCGGACTATCAATGATTTTCTTACCTATATGAAATTCTATCTTCCCGAAAGCTGGAATGACAGGTTGACGATAACTATATCAAACAACTGTTGAATTATAGGGGAAACTCTATGTGTTGTACAACGGTAAAATTACACTTTCAGATAATAAATTCAATCACAATATTGAGTTTAAAGTTGACGAATAAAAATAGTTTTTAAAAACATAATTTAAATACATTTTTGAAAATGCCCCGTTTAATTTATTTGATGTGGAAATCCGTTATGCATACATTAGGAATCAATAATGGCTGAAAGTTACGGTTACTATTGTTTGACTGAAAACGCATTTGAACCGTACAACGGGTCTACGGATGCAGCCGGATTGGATCTCAGAAGCGCGTATGATTATGTTGTACCAAAACGCGGTCAACAGTTAATAAAAACTGACTTGACTTTCAAATTCCCAGATGGGTGCTACGGGAGGATAGCGCCAAGATCTGGCTTGGCTTTAAAACATTCTATAAGTGTAAATGCCGGGGTCATAGACCGGGACTATACTGGGAATGTCGGTGTTATCTTGATGAACAATTCCGATACCGATTTTCATGTGCGTCGTGGAGATAGGATTGCGCAGATCATCTGCGAAATGTACAAAAAGCCGCCGTGTATCAGGTTGGACAAAGTCGAACAGACTGAACGTAAAGACGGCGGATTCGGAAGCACCGGTGTAAACTGATTAAATTATAAAAAAATGATGTTGGAAATCAAAAATGTCTCGAGATTTTTTTTTCAGCCTCAGACTTAAAGTAACGGTGATTACCAAGCGCTCTTACTTGTCATGTGACCTATTAAAATACACCATTTTGAAAAACCTGAAAATGGCTGAAATTAACCCGAAATCAAATACAAACTGGCCCAGAACCAGTCAAATATGAGGTTTACGAGGGTTCGGTGAAGAGTGCGTCTCGCCCTTCCTGGATTAAATTTTTGTGGATTAATTTTTGTGGATTAAATACACCATTTGAAAAACCTGAAAATGGCTGAAATTAACCCGAAATCAAATACAAACTGGCCCAGAACCAGTCAAATATGAGGTTTACGAGGGTTCGGTGAAGAGTGCGTCTCGCCCTTCCTCGCCCTTCCTCGCCCTTCCTCACCCTTCCTCACCCTTCCTCACCCTTCCTCGCACTTACTTGGAATTTCACCATTTCAAAAACCGGAAAAATGCTGGAAAAATGATGGAAAGTGGTTTGGATTAGCCTAAAATCAGATAAAAACTGGCCCAAAACCTGTCAAAAATGAAGTTGACGGAGGGCCGAAAATAGGAAGGGCGAGCTGTCCTAGAACCGGTATTTCATATCTACTAATGTCTGTTGGTCTTGCAACTTAACAATCTAGACAATGTTTCCAATGTGTAAAGGCCGTAATCACTCCACTTACCCGAAATCTAACTCCTCCTGAAGGGTAATTTTCGTCACCCCTCTCCACCTCGCGTCGGCCTGCTCGGGTAGGCCTAATTTCCCCCTGGTGTGATCTACCCGCCGCGCCGCCGCAGGTGCAGCCCGCTGGAGCTGGAGGCACCTGTCCACCGTATTTACCCACTCCTACCCCTCAATTTCCGACACCTTCTGCGTGGACCATTACAATATAAATTAGCCGAGGATCGGCGCTCCACTCCAGTCTGGTAATCAATTCACACAAGCCTCTAATAATCCATCCCACATCCGCCGATAATCGCCTCTTGTTGGTATTATTAACACAGCCGCCTTATCTGCATCGGTCTAAGTATGACATAAAACTTAATCATATACGGTCTAGTTGCCCACGAGTATTAAAAGGGACGATTTGAATTTCGCGACGGTAAAGCCAAATTTGAGTTTTTTTGGAAGTGGGTGGTGAGGGGAGGGGCAGGGGTTTGGCTGGAAGTGGTGCAAAATCACAATATTGTGGGAAAAAGAAGTTTGGTTAATCAATGTTAACACATTGATACTGAAACCAATAGGCTACTACAGCTCAACTTTACCGTAGTAATATTTTTTTAATTTCCTCAGAAACGACAAAAAAACTTTGGTTGATAATTTGGGAGAGCAGTATTAGGCCTATATGAAATTCTGTACAACCATTCATTCATGTTCCAAAGTATTTCAATGTAATGTGAGAGGATATTTCCTCTTTGTAACGGGCCTGATTCGGTTAAAGTGTAAAATATATTGAGGACTTCCTTTAATTTGAGTAACCATTGCTTGTATGTGTAAATAATTTTCAGTAAGACAAATGTGTAGGCTATAAAAATAGTTTTTACAGGAAAAGTAATAATCTTTTCATTCTATCCAATTCATTGTGTTACATTTCCTTGATTATAACAATAATAAACCCTGCTAATATCGAAGAGTTTATCTTTTATTTGGTACAAGCTGCATGTAGATCGGTCCAGAAGAAGTCTCAGACAAATTGCCCAAAGGATTGAAAAACTATAAATTTTCCATGTTAAATTTCCATAATAAAAGTTTATTTTTCATTTTTTACAGACCACATAAATGTTTTCTAATTACAAATTAAACCTGCTAATATAGGACCGAAAACATTTTGGTTTTAGGAAAAACCCCTTATGTAAATCGGTCATCTAGAAGTCTCTAACAAACCGTACAAAGATTTTTTCCATTACTGTTTCAAATATATGAATCACAGTATTTTAGTTTATATGGATTGAATACTATTCACTTAATTCAACATCCTTTGAAAAATTGAAAATGCCAATCGTCAGAAAACCGCAGAATGTAACTTAACCTACTGAAAAGTAAATACTGTATTGAGGTATCGTTGGAAGTAACTGTTGTGTAAACATAACTTTTCTCAAACCCTCCATTCGGTTCCCCAACAGTTGTGCATGTGATGAGTGACATTGTCTACCATGCAATTATGATGAATAATATAGACCGCTGCAGCTGTAACTATATACCTAACTGCGCAATTTTTGCGGAAAGTTAAATCAACAACACTCTTCCAACTTTTCCCCTGACCAAATAAAAAGCAGCATAAAAGAAACAACTCATTTAAATAATTCCCATGTGATAGCACGATGGACAACACGCACATGTGAAGATCGTTGCGTGTGTGTTCAGAAAATTACATATTTACTCACAATCCCCCATTTAGAACAGTTTCCAAACTATTATTTAGGATCGGAACGAAGCAAAAACTAATATTTGTACACCTTCACTAATAACACCTCTGAGTTTTATTTTCCTATCACACTTTAGAGAAGTTGAATGACTGTAAAATGTTTGAAACATTGAAGACTTTTATAGTTATAAATTATTAATACAAAACTAATTTTCATTTTATTTTGTAATATGAAAATAAATTTTAAATTAATAGTTTGTATTACCTGACAAAATTTAATTTTTCATACTTTCACGTTGCTCAAACTTCCATACTAAAGGCCAAAACATTACTTCCGTGAAGGGACAATATTGTTAAGTATATAAATTCTTTTTCAATGACATTATTATTATGACTAATACTATTTATACGGCATTTTTATGTTAGTGGTGGCTTGTGTTCAAAGTTGAAATCAAATTAGGGAATATCGATACAGGCCTTTTTTTAGGTATAATGAATTTAGAATAGCCTACTTTTTGTATGCTTAGTGTAAATCTTCAAAAGGTAAATTGACTTAAATAGGGTAAATCAAATACATGTAATTCTATACAGTTATTTACAACAAAAATTTTTAGTTTAAGAATCGTAAATAAGTAAAATTTGGGTACTACGTCATTCCATTGTTATAGATTGATATAATTAATAAAATAAAATAATTTCATGCAATCTAAGATTTTTGTTCAACGTGTTGCTGATATGTATTGCATATATCAATGGATCACATTATGTTTTTCATGTATATTTTGTAGTACTTAACATGTTTAGTTTTATTTATAAGTACGGTAATTTGAATATCTGCATTTGTAGGGTCTGGTAAGATACTAGACAAATGTATTTTTAAAGCTAACAATTAAATTGTGATGGTTTAATCGTCAAGACAAATGCACAGTAATTTATTCGTTTTATAATAATGTGTTAGAGTTCATCGATACGTGGATAAAAGGTAGGTTGGATCTAAATTTAATGCAATCATATATATCAATATAAATCAATAGCTATTCCTTAGGTTCCTATGCAATGAGTAATAGGTGTATTGGAGTGAGTCAATGTTGAAATGCACCGGTGATGATGATTCAGCCACGAAAATAGTTTAACTAAATTTAGTAAACATATTTAACACAAAAATTATTGAAATCATTTATTAATGTGGCTCGGTTATGCCTGTGTCGAAACCTTTTTTACTAACATCACTTTTAATTACAATTGTGTATTTAATACACAAATAGGCTACTATTTCACTGCATCATTCACTTTGGTTTTAGAATGTACTATTTCATTTGTAAACTTCACTTTGCAGCTGTCTCTTACTTTTTTCAATAGGTTTTCACAGCTAGTTTCACCCAAGATGACTGTAGTGCCAGGTGAGCTAGGCTACATCCCATAAGAGCAATGGTGTCAGTTTCTGCGACATCTGTGGTCGTCACAGAGTTTTTGTTAGTTAAAAAAGTGTTAAAGAACCAACATTTTACTCTTTGTTACCTGCAAGTGTTGCCAACACTGCAGGAAACAACAATGTTTCTCATTTGGAGATTTTTTGTCTCAACTATTACTAAAATAAGGAATTTCAAAGCAAACTAGGGTAGAATTTATGGTTTTATACTTACCTTAATTGATAATTGTTGATTTGGTCATTATCTAATGGTTTGTTATTAACTAATAATCCGAATACAAAATAGAGTAATATGGTGTTGTTACGATAGGCCTAAATATCATACCCGTGGCAAGACTGTTTCATTCTCTTTTTCAATCAGCTGTGTAATGAATATTATAAATATAATATTATAACGTAATATATTATAACGAAACTCAAATATTATAACGTAACTCGACTTCCGTTTTAGTTTTGACGCTTCATATCCGGAACACAAAAATAGCTATTCAGCTGACCTTAGGAAGAAGTTATGCTTTTTCCTCTACAGACCTTGCGCACAGCCTCCCAGTTATTGTCGGCAAGTGTGAGGTTAGTGTCTGGACACTCTAGGTGTGAGCGTGCGTACGGGCCAGCGCGCGGCGTCCGCCTTATAACAGACCGGCTCTCGAGAAATCAATCTGGCCGGTGTTTGCTCGAATAGCCGCTGTCAGTAGTGGATTTGTAATTTGGACGCCGGCCGCGCAGTAATGCCGGGTTCGCTCGCCAGGCGCGCTGGCGTCATTATGCTAACTCCGCAGCGCGCTCTTCCGCACGGCATAACCGCTTCCGGCCATCGCGCCGCGATAATCGTACAAATAATTTAATCTCCCGCCCCTTCGGAATGGTAATAATTAATTTACGTCCACCAGAAGAAAGCTGGAAGCGGCTATTACGGTAATTCGGCCTATTAAAAACTCGGAGTATAATTGTTCGTATTTGTAATTATATTAATGGTGGCGTTCTCTAGGAAAACAAAAAACCAATTATGGCAATTAGCGACCGTTTCGGCGAGGTCGGCCATCTTGGGATGTATTAGATTGGGATGACCCGTGGGTGAACTTGGATCAGTTGGAGTTAATGGTCCCGGATACGCCACGGAGTGAAGCGTTTGGTGGTTGAGTCATCACGGACTCGTGCATGCTTCAACATTGACTCACTACATTACACATAGTACTCATCAGATTACCAAAGCGAAATCAAAAGCTATTGTTTCACATTATTCAATTAGAACGTTCATTCATGAGGGCTACAAATATTAATGTTTCTCATTAATAAATATAATTTCATTAAAGGACATACATTTACTACCTTTTACCAGCGTATCGACGAACTCTTACTTATAATACGAATCAATTACTGTGGATTTCTTCTCGACTAAAACCATAACAATTGTTAACATGTAGGCATAAGCTAAAATTGGAAAATGTGGCATTTACATAGAATCCAAAATCTTTATGAGTGAAGTACAGTACTTTATAACTAAATTAAAATAGTATAACTCGAACACAAACACTTTTATTTACAGCATTTGTTTGCGCAAATAGGAGTCCGACATCTTAGTCTATATATTTACAGATAATGGCATTCAAATGCTATTTTTTGACATGTTTCACTTTACCTTCATGCTTGTTGACCTAAATATATTTTAATTAGGACCTAACGGTCTAATGAATTCTGTGTATGAGCATAACATAGGCAATTTCAAAGCCAGTGAGGAGATAGGCAAATTTTAGTAAGCTTCTTTCTTGTTACAACAGAGGAGAAACACTTATACATGAGTGTCAAGTTTACCCACACCCTCCCCATCCAGTTGAATACTTTTGAGTCTAGAAGATTGGGTAATGAACTTCTGAGGAAGTTTTAATTATCCCTTAGACTTTTTTGAAGCATCGCTGAATACTTGTCTTGACAGGAACTTGAATGACTGTGAAAAGTCAAAGACTTTAACCAAAATCGGTGCATTTTCAATCATAAAGATTTTAAAATCAAGTGTTCATTCATGTATTTTTGTATTGTTGCCCGGGATTATCAGCTACAGTCCAGCTAAAATTCCAGCTCAATCGGTGCAGTAGGTTGAACTAACAAACAAATGTTTACATTAATAATACTACTAAGAAATGGAGTATTTTCAAGAGAAATTTTCTATTTTTAAATATACATGTTATAACGTTAACGTTTTTGCTAAAGCCATTCTATATGAGATATGATTGATGTAATTAGTATATAAACGCTGTCCAAAAAAATTTAATACAATTATTTATAACACTGAAAACTGTTTTTTGAAATCAGAACATGGTACCTTACCTGAAAGAAGCCAAAGCTCACCAATGGCATCACTAGACCTATACATCTGGTTCCGTTATCAGACAGGGAGAAGAACCCTCCAAACAATTCCTCACCTGGGAATCATCAATTAACAAAACACACATTAGCATGGGCACCATCAAGATCTGCTTGAGACGGGGAGATCGTAACCGGAAATACAGGGTGAGAGCTGTATATCCGGTTGGTTTACCATACAATGGCCAGGTTATATCAGCTGACCACTCCCATGTGACAGACCGGGGGGAAGGACTGCTCTGGATATACTGACTTGTGAATCACGACAGTTTATCACCTCAGGGTGACGAACCCACTGATTCATGCATTCCTGGAGAGTTGAGTCCTCCAAATGTGTTTTGATGATCTTTAAAACACATTCACTGCGGCTAATAGTGAGAGAAAATCGAAACCTGATGCTAAAAAATTTTATTGTGCCAAAACATGACATAATTAAGGAACAATGGTCAAAAATGTTATCCGTTGTGTTTATGACGTCATATCGTGACGTCATATTTATGGCCCAGTACTGTGCCATGAGCAATAAAGGGAATCCCAAGCTGGCTAGCAAGGGGATCCCAAGTAGGTGCCGGTCAAGCCACACCTACCAACTACGCTAACATGGTTACAACTAATCCCGCCAGGAGCTAACCTAACGAAATACAAAGATGAGTGCATTGTAGCATGGCACAGTACTGTGCCATCAGCGTGAGCGTACAAATTTTACTGTGCCATTAGCAGTGAATGTGTTAAGTATGATAAACGAAGGAAGTTCCAGCATTTACCTTGGGCAAGGGTAAGTGCTAAAAAACTGATTTATCATATTTTTTCTAATTAGCCAAACTGATGCTTTTTAATGAAGTGGCTGTCTTTATGAGTTGTAATTATTGGAAAATATTACATGGATTTTCTTCTTCTCCCCAATTTCTTGGCAACTTCCTTTTGTATATAGTGTAGTTCTAATTAAAATACAGAATTTGATTACAGAATGAGTATGTGAACTATTATACTAAAATGGTACACTCAAAGTTTGCAATCTGTTTAAAAAATTATACGGTAATTTATGTTAAAATCAAACAAATATTATATAATCAATTTATCTTGAACGCTTTAATGAAAAAAAACCGTGAGGGTTAAAATTTTTAGTTTTCGTTCCTTTGCGTCTACCGTACATAAAAACTCATATTCCCCAATGTAAAGTCAAATGACTTGAAAGAAATTGTAAAGATGATCTGTCTTTATAAATATTAAAATCAAAATTTTTCGTGAATTTTGTAAAATTTAAAACTAGAGCAGTAACTTTCCAATTTTCAACTCTTCCATTTTAAGTTGTAAGTAGTATAGCGAGTGTTAAAATTATTATTACTTATTGCTTGGCTTTATTAAACGTGTCAAAAACATCTCACAGGAAGAGTAAATTGAACCATTTTCCAACCAACCCAGTCTAACATGTACAGAGCTCTCAACCGAGGCTAGAGCGTACTTTCGACCAATTTGCCCCGACGTTCTCATACTACAGTCGCTTGTATGGCCTAATTAAGTGGGTCTACGTCCACGACCCGCTCCATTGACTGTGTTAATGGATTACTTAGCCACGCCAACTAGACAAAGCGTCCGGAGCAAACATGGCGAATCGTCGCATTCATCATCGTCTAACAAGATCTGACTATCTAACACCTGTTTGCTTATCTTTTCCAACCTCTTCATCTGAGCAGCATGATGGATAGGTTCCTGGTGCCAGCGATACATCATACTCCTGGAAAACTTCTGTACAAAAGGTAAGACTGCATGAACGTGGGGGAAAATGAGGTGAGTTTAATTAAAATCCTCCATCGTCACAGCAAAACTGAGAATTTATAGAGAGTTTGAGATTTTTATTTTCGCCATAAACACGATTGGAATGAGTAAGAACATTCGCTGCCATGAGGTGTTGTTAGAAAATGTACGTTAATCCTGATCAGTAAAAGTGGAAGTTATATACTGGGTGTAAAAAATAGATCAATGATTTTTTCCCAAGACTTTCTTTAGGGACGTCCCACGGGGAAGTAAGCAGGGAAACTGAATTGACCGACATTATATGATATACTGTATTAGCTTAAAGAGCTTTGCATTCTATGAGTAATTTGCCACAAACCCGACCTCAAAAGGTCGAAAGTATCGGGGGTTATTGCATTTTTAGTTTTCAGCAATATGATTTTATTGCAAAGTTTGATCGCCTGCCATTTTTGACTCGGTCATCCTTTTGAGATTGGGTCTAAAGCATTGTTGTCTATTCTTATAGACCTTTAATTTGATGTACCTACATATTGACTTATGCTTACTTTAAGATTTTTCTCTAACTCCTTGTGAACCCCTTGGAGGTCCAAGGACAGTACGTAGGCTATTATACGAAGTAGACTCTCTTACTAAAAATCAATATCCAAAGTTTAAGTTTTAGTACCAGGGGGACCGAGCCTAAGCTCGGTAAAATTATTACTTTCGTTCCAACGCATAGCTCGTTCGCTCCGCGCACTCACCCTCTTAATTTTTAAGACGAGCTCGTTCGCTTCGCTCACTCGCCAGGCCGAAGGGTGCTGCACTAGGTATACCTCATATTAAATAATATTCCATCGTAAAATATCGACTATAATGTAATTAGTTTTACTTTTCAATTCAGTTTTAATAATATCCGTCATATTTTAATAGAATAACTATAAAAATAAAATAACTTATGACAAAACAAATAATCTATTATTAAAAATTATTTAAAATAAGAGTCTAAGTCATTTTTGTGCTGTGGGGTATGTTTCTTTAGCAGAAAATGTTCAGAGATAATTGAGTTGAAAATTTTTTCCATGTTATTCTTAAGGTAAAAATCTAAATTTCAATATCCCCTATCTCCCAAACCATTAGGATTATGGGTGCCAATAGTTGTCTTAAAACTCCGTGTATAGAATAAAAAATGTTATAAAAAGTGGAGGTTTGTGTTTAAAATTAGAGAATTCCGGTATGAAAAGGTGACTTTTTGTACACTTTGTACATTGAAATCACTGCCAATCAGCCATATACTGAAATTATTAAAGATTTTCAGTGAAATTATTTTTTACACAACAAGTGTACAATACAGAATAATAACTCGGCATAGATATCTTATGGTTATACAGACATTTTGAAATTTTTTTCTTTAAGATTTTATATGGAAAAAGTCCAATAACTAAACATGGATAATGATATCACTGTTATTGAACGCCGGTTGTAGTTCAGATCAACTTTACTCAATTACTTTCATAGCCCAACGTGATCGGGGTAGACATGATGGTTATACCTAGCAAATTACTTAAGCATTTGATTGATCATGAAATATTTTCAGCCATAACTGAACTCCTATTACAAATAAATTATTTAATATAATTGTTTTTAAGGAGGCAAAAGTTTTTACACACAGTTTATTA
Source organism: Neoaliturus tenellus (assembly GCA_030545055.2). Classification (NCBI taxonomy): domain Eukaryota; kingdom Metazoa; phylum Arthropoda; class Insecta; order Hemiptera; family Cicadellidae; genus Neoaliturus; species Neoaliturus tenellus. Next base: position 9,010,750 of record CM061533.1, read on the forward strand.
TTCAGTATCTGCATTAAAATATAAAAACATATGATAATTAAGTTATTCAATTTTTTATTGCAAGCTGTGAAAACTTACCAATAACTTTTCTTAAAATTTAGCTATATTTAATAAACCCATCACGTAATAATAATTTAATGTCATTATAATATATGAGAATAATAATCATACAAATAGAATTTTCCGAATATAAACTCGTTTTTAAGTCTAAGAAATAAAACCTTGATACTTTCTCTCTGTATAGTGTTGTTTTCTTCTTCACCTCAAAAATCCACAACTGCCTAACCTCCTTATATGCCCATCCAAGTCCCCTCCAGTCCCAAAAACTGGTTCAATCAATCGTTAATATTTACATAATAGTAGAGACCGGTGTTCGAGTTTTGTCAATCTTAGAATAAATTTGAATCTATTAACCCCTTTTGGGTGTCCTCGGCATATCAAATTACAGGGTTTTGGAAAACAAATAATTACCTTAATTAATATTCTATTTGGTCCACTTAAAGCTTCCATGCCTCTTTTCAAGAGTGATCTGGAAACACATCTTGTAATAACTTTACATTTTTAAACGTTTTGTCATTTAGTAGACTAAATATTTAAAAAATTTTCATTGGTTGTACGGTAATTTGATTTTCAAAGAATTAAGTTTGTGCCATCATAATATAATATTTGGGTTTGACCGATAATATTATTGTAATGGCATTACTTTTGAGGTAGATAATTTGTATTGATTTTAACGTTACAAGAGTATCAAAAAGCAGTGCTCAATGATAAAAATTTAAAATGGAAACTTTATTGAAATTAATTTTAGTGCGAAGGCCTTTTGAAATTCGTCATGATAATCCCTTAGTATTATAAAAAGTGTTTGCAAAAAAACTGGAAATACTGTGTATATTTGTTCCTTTGTCAGGCCAATAGAAAATCATACAAGCAGGGGTCCTTTATTAAAATGCTAGCCGCCATTTTGTTTTTACACTTAATAATTTTTATTCCCATAACGGATGGTTAAATTAAGTTCATATTTGTTATGGGCCTTTATAACACCAGTGTTCATTTTCAGGAAATTCTTTTTTCAATGTGTATTTTCAAAATGGCGACCATCTAAAATTTTTAAATATAATGTATAATATCAATGTATAATATGTATAATACCGGTAAATTTTATCAAAATTATACAAAAGACAAAAAATTGACAAATTTGTTACGGTAATAAAAATTATTAAATGTAAAAAACAAAAATGGCGGCTAGCGGCTTCATGAAGCAATTTAGACCCCTCTCCCCTTTTTGTACCTATATGATCTTTTTTTTAACGTAATGGCTGTGTATCGTTCTCTCTTTTTTTATTAAATAAATTATAGTCTATTTTAAATATCGAAACAAGGCGAGACTTGCCTCTTGTTCAATACGAATCTAAGCTGACGATTTTATGGTAATATAATATACAAAGTGTCCTGTAACTTTCTGGACAACGATATATGTCGTTATTGCTTAGGTCAAGACAATCAAATTTCACCATAGGGATGTGATAGGAACATGGGTCTCTCTCTCTCCCTCTCTGGTGCATCGTGTCCTGTCCGGCTGTACGTGTCAAAAAAATCCATAACTCCTAAACTGTTTTAAGTAGCTTGACTATTTGCTCAAATTTTTTTCCATATTAATATCTTTCTTTGTGCAGAATTATGTTCAAATGTCACTAACCGTTTCAAAATGGCGACTGTTTGAAATATTTATTGCCAAATTCCATGAAAAACTTTAACTTTACAAAAGATTTGCTAAACATAAAATTTAACCACTTTTATGTTGATTTAATGATAGTTTATTTGTATAAAGGGTTGATAAATAATAACAAAGAAATCAGTCATTTTTTCAATGCATGATCACTTTTTTCAATTTAAACAATGTAAAAGGAGTAATATCATTGTTTAAATGGGAAAACGTGGTAATAATTCACGAAAATAATTAATTTCTTTGTTATTCTTGATCCAATGAAAAATAATGTATCATTAAAATTTACATAAGCACCGTACACTAGCTTAATAGGCCTATCTATATATTTTTTGTAAATTTAACGGTTTTCATTGAATTTGGCACTTTTTTCCATTTAAATAATAAACTTTTACTCATTTACAGTTTTTAAAGCTGAATTCGAAAAGAATCATTCATTACAATAGTTAATTTCTCAGTTAATCCTAATTGAAAATCTCAACAAGTGAGTCATCATTTAAATCTACATAAAATTATCTAACTTTTGTGTTACCGGTACTTGCAGTTTTTATATTTTTTATTATATTTTTTTTTATTAATGGTTTTAATTTAATGTGGCATTAAATATTTTAAACCACCGATTTGAAACGGTTAATGATATTTAGGTAGTCTATTATTGTGGACAAAGACAGATCTTAATAAGAAAAATATTTTTTCAAAATGTCAATGCACATGAAACCGTTTGCTCAAACCGTTTGAGGGTTACGAACTTAGAGCTGTTTTTGCGTTAAAAAATATAATAATAAAAAAATAAAAGAAAACATAGCCTACATAGGCAGAAAACTATACCAAGAGACCCATGTTACTAAAACTTGAAATATGTTTGTCATGACCTGAGCAATAACGCCATATACCAAACTAATTATTCCCACACTACCTCAGTTATTCCCAACTCATCGCTATTCACTTTACAAACAGCGCATCTATTTTTACGACTTTTCATAAAAACCGATTTCCATAATGGGGCAGGATAGAGACGTTTTGGGGGAATTATTTTTAACCGCAGAGTAAACAATTAAGCAACACCTCGTGAACGGAAGGTACCGACCGACGATTACCGAGTGATAAAGGGGCAGCTCGTTAAAATTACTCAAAAACGAGCGCATTAGACGCCATGTGGAGGGACGTAAGTGCGCTTATTAATCACAATATTTCCCGTCGGCCTGTAATGAGAAGGTGCGGGTATCACTCTATCACGCGGTGCCGCTGCCCGCTACGGATCTTTGACGACCGTCACGTCATTAATTATGGTAACACAGACGTCGCGGCGATAATCAGCTGCGAGATCGGAAGCTCAACAAACGATCTGCTCGCCCACTTCCGGCGACTGCAGCGCTTTACGGCGAGAGCGGCAGTTTCGGTAACTGCTGGAAAGCGGGCAAAACACAGGGCGGAACCCGGGAACGACCGGAGAAATTGATGCGTAAAAGGATAAATTGTGGATGTTCTTGGTAAAAGGAGAAAATCTTCGGTAAGGTGAGACGATTGTATATGGATTCATGAAAGAGTCTGCAGTACCTACGCCATCTTTGATTTTTAGTCCCATAAGAACAATGTTAAATTAAATTCAAAACATTACTATTGTCTTTGAAACACTATATCTAGATAATCTTGCATCGAATTTAATACTTCAGTTATTAGCATAACATGGGTAAAACACTGTGTAAAGTACGATCGCTAAAGTCCACTTACTTACTTACTTACTTAGTAAGTGAAGTAAGTAAGTAGGCCTAAGTAAGTGAACACTATATCTAGATAATCTTACATCGGATTTGCATGAAACTTGAATATGTTCACCATAAGGGAATGACGGAGTGCATGACGTGGATGGATTTTCAATAAACCTACTAAAAATGTTTTATAAGTGGTTTTAAAAAGGTGTTAAAAATATTTATATTTTATTCGTTATTCGAGTGGATATTTTTTTAAAATTAATTTTCACGTCAAACACTAAATACGATTGTAACATTTAAAATGACATCAAGTTTGAAATTTTACTTCGAAAAACAAACTCACAGTAATGTTTCAAATTTAACATTGCTGTTATGAGACAAACTACCAAGATAGCCCAGGTACTGCAGACTTTTGCAAGAACATCGGGAAAAATCTTGAAAGGAATATAGTGCTTGCAAAAAATTTGACTAGTATTCTTGTTTTACTAAACAATGGTCTCGCCAGAAGCACATGCTCTTACTTTATTATCATCTGAGGAAGATCATTTATGCCAATGGAAAAGAAACTATAATTTTGCAAAACATTACACTTACATTAAGTCCCCGTTTTGAACTTGATAGTCAACAAATTCAGCCGTGCTAAAATAACAATCCTCAGATTACTAAAATTATATCAATAAATTTTATAAATTTTAATAAATTTTTTTTACAAAATTCACTCGAAACGTTTTTCTACAATTTAATTGATATTGTAAATAAGTAAATAAATTTATTCAAAAAGAGGTTTACAAATAAAATGTCAACTCTTTTGATTATTTTTTTAACTGTAATCCTCTTCCCTAAACAAATCTACTTTTTGTAAAGTTGTAACCATGTTTTTAACAATAATATAGTTCACATGAAACATTCTACGAAATGAGAAAATTACATTCCACGTCGTTGTTCAACTATATTATTCATACCATTTGCAACTTTGAAAAATAATCCACACCATAAGGTTTTCATTCGAATAGTGTTACAACGAAATGCTACAAATTTTGTTCTTCTAATCATGCATTAACATTGTTTATCTCTGTTTATACAACTGCATGAACTAAAAATTACAAGTATAGGATGTTTTATCCAGAAAGTTGTACTGTACTGCATCCCTTTCCTTGTTTTTGTTTAATCATGAATATTTTTCATTAAGAAGAATATCTAAAATTATTATTATATTTTTCAGAAGGTTTGTTAATAAAAAAAATTGTTTAATCAATAAATATTTATGTCATAGCGTTTAGAATGTACAGGAAGCTCATTTTCTATTCCTAAAGAACAATTTATATATCTGATCAAACATAGTTAACATAAATATCTTAAAATATGAAATAAAACATATCTATCCATAATCTAATTAAAATAAAATATACTAACCATCACAATGTAAAAGAATACTTCACATAAATACAAGTATGGCATAAAAGTAAGATAGGAAACAGTTGTTTTTCTTCGTTGATTATTCTTATGTAAAATATATCTGTCTGTAAAAATTTATCAAAAAAGTTTTGAATAAGAGCATTATTGTAAAAAAATATAAAAACACAACTTTTAAGTTTTTGTTGATAAAAAATAAAATGTACGAACATTCTCCTCTCTTCATTTATAGAGCTGTTATAACAAACAAAGAATTTTTAAATGTACTAATTAACTCATTACGACAAACAAAGTTAATTTGAAATATAACAAATTAAAAGGGGGTTTATTCAGAAATAAATTGAAATTTGAATGCAGCTTGAAATGATAGGTTTGTTATTCATCACAAATAAGGAAAACAATTCAGATTTTACATGTTTTACAATCAATCGACCATCCTAAAACATATTATTTTATAGTTAAATCAATAGCATTACTGATCAGCATTAGGGTTATTTTGATCACCAGGTACCCTAATAAATGCAGCGCATTGCGCTGCACAGGTCCCCTAGTAATAATGATTACAGTTTCTACAAGTGAGATTCATCGTTTTAGCAATTTATACTAACATTTCAGTAATTCGTATGAATGAAATTATTTTTTTTTTAATTATGTGCTAACCTAAAATTCATTTGTTAACAAATGTTTTACCAGCCAATAGAAAGATTTGTTCAAAATTTAAATGAGATATGATAACTTTAGTAACTTATAACGGCTCAGTTGTAATTGACAGAAATATACAATGATTATAAGTCACTATTTTTATAATTTAAAGCATGCAATTAGATTTTAATTTTTTTTAAGTTTTAGAAGACTGTTGATAAATATTAGGCTAACAAGTTCGATGGTGATATTTTAGGGAGAGCAATTTACATAATTACTGATATTTTATTATAATTTTTGAACTTTTATTATAATTACTGTCATTAGAGATTTATGAATTAGGCAATGAACGACATTTTTGTTTACAGATTTTACATGTAAAACAAAAGAATGTAATCGAGAGACTTGTTGGCAAAGAGATGTTTATGCGTAGCTCTAAGACAATGTATACCTATGTGTTGTAGAACCGAAAGAAACTAAAAAAATGTTGAATGAAACAGATTTTATAGTAAAGATGCAAAATAAAACATATTTTTACAGGATTTTTCTTGGCATTTAGATTTAGATTTTTTGCGGTACTGTGATTTCTTTGTACTTTGACAAATAAATTTTTTGTCATTTTACAAAGAAAATTTTGAAGTCCATTTTACCAAAAAAACTTCCGTAACTGTACAACATTTAACCTTGTGAAATAACAAAAAAAATATTTGTACAATTACAAAAACTTTTCTTGTAATGTTTTGTAATAATACAACATTTTTTCTTGTAAAGTTACTAAAAGTATATTTGTAAAACTACAAAAGAAACATTTGTAGTTTTACCAATTCATTTGTTGCATTTCTACAAATTTCAATTTTGAAATTTGCCAAGAAAAAATGTTGTGTAATTGAGAGAAGTTTTTGTAATTGTACAAAGTCCTTTTTTGTGATTTTACAAGGTTGAATGTTGTACTGTTACTTAAAACTTTTTTGGCAAAGTGGACTCAAAAATTTTTTTGTAAACCTACAAAAACTTTTTTACAGTGTGGTGAGCTTAGCTGACTATTGGTTGCTGCTGTATTTGTATTAACTAAAAGCACACCCTTGTCAAAATGTCCAAGAAGATATCGTCATATACCTAGTAAAAATAATTTAGAATTAGAAGTTGATGTTATTACGTACTATTGTCACTGTTCACTTGTTACTGAAACTTGTGATTATTTGATGTATAACAAAACTTTGATAGCACCCTTATAGTAGTTTGATAAAAATGTTAATATTTATAAGCTGTTCAACAATTTCAAACTAAAGTTTATTATGTATAAAACGGCTTTACAAATTTTAAGATTTAATTTTAAGTTTTTATACAATAATTGTAATTTTTTTTAAAGAAAGATATCCTCACACCCCAACCATCTTTTCAAATCCTACAAGTGTTCTCCTTACAATAAATCATTTAGGTATGAATATACTTTGAATGTTGACATATTATTTTATTTTATATTATACAGTATATCGGGGTGTATATCAGACATTGTTGCCCATTGCGAAAGTCACTATTAGTTAAATTTAGCACTTATAATTATTTCAACGAATCCAGAAGGGCGGTCTGGGCAAGGGTTGAGATGCCGGGGGCTGGACCAGGGCCAAGGGTCCCAGGGGCAGGGGAGGCTTAGGGTTCTCGGATCTTAGGGGCGGCATTGGCTGGGGCACCCCGGGATCCTCGTGGGGAGGACTCCGCCCCACTGGGGTCGCCGACGGCGGGGTCCACTCGTCCGGCAGTTCTTGTAGAGTCGCTCTACTCGTGCTCTCCCCTGCAACAGGTCACCCAAGAGATTTAGAAACAAACTTATAATTGTAACAGCATAAAAACGACAAAAATGTTTCCCTTTATTTCCAAATTGGGTCTTTTTTGGAATGTCCCCGCATTTTTAAACAATTTTCTATTGAGTATCCCCATAATGGAAATGGTTAAGACACCTAACGTAACCTAACCTAACCTAGGCCGCCCCACAGCCATCCCGCGACTGACCCGCCGGAAGAGCCGCGGGGCAGTTAGGTTAGGTTAGGTTAGGTTACGTTGGAATGTCCCCGCATTTTTAAACAATTCTCTATTGCCTTCAACATGTCTAAGGAATGTACTGCAGGATAAAATTATAAACTTGAAACATGATGACAACTGAATATGTAAGCCGAGCGCGCAACCTTTTATCAGCCTACCGATAAGCAGGTGAAGGACAGGACCCAAAGATAATCTTACTGATAACGATCACGATAAAATAACTTCCCACTTGACTACCAGTCGTGTCTTAACCATTTCCATTATGTGGGAACTCAATAGAAAATTGTTTAAAAATGCGGGGGCATTCCAAAAAAGACCCTCCAAATTTACTGCCATCTGTATAATAATGTAGGATACTATGTTTGTACCTTATTTTTGTTAATATATATTTATTGCTTTGTATATTTAAGTGTAGTAACTTTAATAAATAACTGTTATTTTATACAACAGTTATTAAACCCACAACCACAAATTAATGTAACAAAAATGTTCAATAGTTTAAGATGGATGGTATAAGCAATAAATTTATTGCATTTAGTATAGTGTCAAAGCAGTCAGTAGAAATCTCTATACACTTTTCTGAGTGAAGAAAATAGTAAAAACGACTTCTTCGCAAGATTTTGTTAATTGTTTTATTTTGCTTGTACAAAAATTTAAAATTATAGACATTACATGAAAATTTTAACGAGTGCGAGTTCAGACACAAAAAAATTGTTTTATTTAAAAACAAATTGTTATTTTACTCTGGTGTCCACATGCATAAGCTACAGTGTACATAAAAATGTAAGTAGAGTGTAAGGAAAACACTACAAACCGCAGCCGTGCAGTTTTACCTGCACAGAAAACGATAATCCTCTTTACATCGAATAAATAAGAAAACACTTAACTATAAGTTAAAGTAAATAAGACAGTAGACTGTAAACGGTCTTTGTGTAGTCTTGGATCCGATCTCGCCCCATTAAAAGGCCGTACATCAGATGTGTTTCTCACAGCGTGGCGGCTCGCACTCCGTTGTTAACCGATATTTCAGCCGCCCCATTCCGCCGATCTACGGCTCGGTAAGTCACAGTTCGCCGATCTGCATAACTTATGTCCAACCAACCTCCCGAACCTCTAAGTGGAAAATAATTTAAAAGCCTCATCATTGAGGGGTGCCCTGAGCCGCACCCTATAACTCATCATCGCCGCGGAGCGGCGTGAAGCAAAGCGGTGCCGCTGTCGGGAGGGGGGGGGGGCGCAATAAAACACAACGGCTCCCAATACTCCGCCTTGGGATAGCCCCAACCGCCTCGCCGGGGTTTCGTTATTTACCTGCGTTAAATTCCGGAAGATTTTTAGCGAATTTCCCTATAGGGAATACGCTATTACGGTAGTAGCCATGGTAAGACCTAAGCCCGGGACCATGATACTTTTTCGTTTTAAGGTCCCCAGAAGCCAAAAACACCATTAGTTCATTTTCATATATATGTATATATATATCTATATATATATATATCTATGTGTCCGTGGTACTGATAACTTTTGACAGCGACCTCCGATTTTGATGAAATTTGGTATGAAGGTGTAAGACCAGGTCTATTTTCATGAGTTCGCGAACCAGCGTGATCGGGTTATGGGAACGGGGTTTTATGGGGTTTCAAAGGGGTCAAAAATGGGTTTTTGGCATTTTTGGACCTCATTTTTCAAAATTTATCAATTTTAACTAAAACCATTTAAAAGAGCTCAAAAAAACAAACAATTAGGTATTTTGAATTTTTATCTTAGCATAACTGGTTACGGGGAAAATCCAAAAATATGTTTTCCATGTTATCCTTATGGGAAATCAAGAAAACCCTATACCTTGCTTATTTATTGACATAACTTAATCAAATTTGGTATGTACATTATCTAGATAGGGTTTAACTTATACTTGCTTTGAAAACCCATATGGCGGCAAACCTACATACTCACCCCCATGGGGTTTATGGGGAAAATAAAAAATTGCCATAGCTTGATACAATTTTGTGTTTACATTCACTAATTATTGATTAACTTAGATTTTCTAACAAAACCCCATGGTAGCAAACCTACATACTCGATCCTATGGTGTTTTTATGGGGAAAGTAAATAATCTAAAATTCCATTGGAAATTCGCTGAGTACGCAGGTCTGCTGCGACGGGGGTATTTACTGTTCTGGCGGAAAATCTGGAATATTTTGGTTTTGCAGAGTGCCAATACAACTGTTTCCGAAATATATATGCCAATGGAGTTTTTATTGGAAAACCAGGAAAGATGGGGCCTCCAGATCAACGAGACTGGACTGGAGTTTCATCGCTCTAACCATTTAAGATTTTTATGGGATTAAATGGCGACCTATTCAATTTTATTGTATTGTTCTATAGTTGAAAGGGAGGGAAAGACCTTGAAAAGCGGTTTTGTACTTCAAAGCTGTAGTAAAACTCAATGGAAATGACAATTCAACTGGACACATTCCAGCTACCTAGTATCTTCTATAAAACCTTTAATCTATCAGTGTAGAATATTAAAAAAAAATTGACTACAATTCCTTGTTTCGACCAGAAACTTCTAGAGATTTATACGCTACCTATTGTATTGCTAGGTTGGATCTGTTCTAGTTCTAAATTATCATCATGTACGTGTAGACAGACAGGTTTCTATGTCAGTAGCGTTTACGACAAACTCGACTATCAGCGACATCTCGTGGAAGCTAAACGTTCCGTTGTCCCGTCCGTGAACTTTCCTATATGGACGGGGTCTGCTTTGCAGCCTGTATTTAGGTGTTGTTACTTTTCCATTATTGAAAATTACCCCTTATTTCCAGCATAATAAATGAGCTAGCGCTCTACTAATTCAATAAGTGTTGCGTTCCTGCTATGCCGTAGGCCGCAACTTAGGACACGGATATGGCCGTAGGCCTGTTTGTCCTGTGGGCGTTGAACAATCATTAAGAACAACTTACAGGGCCGGATTTCTGGTGGTGGCGGGAAACCCTCTACTAGGAAAAGTTTAAAAAAATGAATAACATTATTAGTAGCCTATGTTGTAATAACTAGGGAAATCTTAAGACTATGGCAATTATGGAAAAATAAAAGTCAATTTGTATTACAAAAATGCATTATACATGTTAAAGTCAATAAATCAGCAACTAATATTGCCAAAAATATGCATTCTATACATTTGAAAAATTTAAAATTATTTTGCTTGTCACAATTTTCAATCCAGTCGTTCGCGTATTGTGCATAATGTTATAAACAACCATTGCACATCTGACATTGAATTATATGTCCATCGTTATCTCATAATGCACATAATGATCAATTCGAACAGCCATAAGTTACGAATGATGACGACTTGCAGTCGGTTTGATAATAAACTTCAAAACAATTTAGTAGATTATAAGAAAATTGCAAATGAAGTGCGGTCAGATCCTTTTTGTGTCTTCCTTTGTAGAGAACATTTAAAAACATTTATTTTAATACAATGCTACCTTTTAAAATAAATAACAGTGATATATTATTTAAATAAAGTTAACTTATGATTAGAAGTTAAATTTACACGAACTACGTTTGCTTGTAACAGATATACAAACATTCCAGCATTTTTTCACGATTGAAAACCACAAATAAAAACCTCAGTGGAATCTGAAGAGTGTCTTTTACTACAGCTTAAACGGAACCCATTTACAACTGCGGTGTTCCGAACGACCCGCCCGCGCTGTCGGTGAGGAATCTCATTTAGAAAATCCAATCAACCCGGGACGAAGAACCTCTCCAGACAGCTTGGCGGCGGCGCGGCGAGGAGACCGTAGCGCTCGTAGCGGCCGGCCCCGCAACCACCGTCGCCCACACTCCACCGAGTAATTACATCTCAACTTATTGCTATGTTAAGAGTCAGTCGACCAATTCCAAATGAAATTCATTACCCTCTAAATTGTCTGCTTTATTGACTGAACGGCTCTCTTGAATTGGAATTAGTGTTCACCTGATTTGCGTGGTTGTGATGTCTTCCTTGATGTGCGAGGAGTGGCTACACCTGTCGCCTGTTTCGCGTCTTTTGTGTTGCGTCGTTTGTTGTTTGTTACTTTATACAACTTTAGATAAAACTCTGATTGTTGTACTATCTGTAACGGTGGGTACACTTCATAACATTGCTTTGTGAAATGTTTAGGGAGTTTTATTATTATTTACGCTCCCTCATCCAGGTGGGCTAAATACCTGCCCAATGTAAACGTGTTATAAAAATAGATTGTATGCAACGCTTGAGTAAAGGTTGATTTAACTTATCAAACTTACTAGATGAACAAGGTTTCAAACACAGTACGACATCGCTGCCAGGAATACAAAACAATTGCATTTACAACTTAAGCAATAACACTTTCTACTCAAACCTATACTTACCTAAACCAAACCTTGATACTAAAATAATAGAGTTATAACAGTGTTGAATGGCGATAAAAAAATGAAGTATTAAATTATCTTTTTAAAAACATTTTAAATATTGAATTGAAAATTATCAACTGTGAAAAACTACTTTCCATTATGTTGTATCACACAAAAAGGAAACGATATCGTTTCGTTTTTCTGTGGTTGTATTTAATCTGTACAGCCTATGCATAATGAATATAGTATTCAATATTTTATAAAGGATTGTCAAATACTTAGAGTTTAAAATTCAAACCAAAATTTATGTGAACTCTTTTCCATTCTTTCATATTTTAAAGCAACCTTATGGAAAAGAATACACTGAAGCCTACTGACTTATTTTCCTGCAATCTATATTAATAAAATTAGAGTTTTGTCTGTACGTTGCTTAGAATTTTGAAATTTTTGGTTATTTTTACTTTTTATGCATCACAGAATCCAAAATCGGTGTCATCTAAATTTCTTTCCCTCTGTCTGTCTGTCTCTCTCTCTGTCACTCTGTCTGTAACGCTCATGGGTCCTATTTTGTCCTCTTTTCACTGGATAACGACTTTACCTAAGGGTCTAAATTTTTTTCATGTCATAGACTAGAGTGGTGTGAAGGTTCATTACAACTTTAATTGACTTAGCGACCTTAGGGCTTTGCCCCATAGTATGTCAAAGTAGCCAAGTTGTGCTAAAATACCAATCTTTAATCTCTTTTCACACGACAAGGGCTTTAGTAAATGATATGAAAATTTTTATTATTGTTAAATGTTGCAATTAGAACTATTTAGCTGCTCTAAAGCATCGTTCGTCAAAAAGGCTCTGCCTTATAGTAAAAGAAATATTCAATGTTAATCTTATGGGAATATTTAATTCTACCTTTTTATCTCTGCTGTTTAATCAGCTGGATTAGACAGTTTGTCATTTTCACCACAGATGGCAACACTTAAAATTTTAAATACAGACTCTTTCATATCTAACCCTTTAACTTTTCACTGGCCTAAATACAGTGAATAAAGTCAACTAATTCTTGGTTCTAAATATGAATATTAAAATAATTTATGGAAATTATTACAAAACGAGTTTTGACCCTTAAATCTCAAAATGTTTCTTATTATCATTACAAACTAATTTTAGTTCCCAATTTAGCTTTCATTGCACGTTCTGACAAAAAGAGGTTTATTTCATCAAACACAATATGTAGTTAATACCAATGAGGTTTATAAATTGCTCAATCTTTCAAGTAGTTCGGGTATAGATGGGGCAGTATTAATGTGTAAGAACTTAATGAGAAGGGTTCTTATGAAGAAGTGAGAAAGTCGCTCAAAAAACACTCATAGTACCACAGTAATTTTCATTCAAGGATCATGCTGATTGGTTGAATGGAATCAGATGGTTTAAGAACATATTTGCAGAAGTTTGTTATTGTTTTTTATTTTGTGTAAACAAACAAATATACTTATTTTGACATTTAGAAGGTAAAAAGAGCGCTTCCCGTGGCAATAAGGAAAAGTAATCCCACCATCAATGCTTAATTTTTCTCCGTTTTTCGACATAACTTTTTAACATGGGATGTCACAATTTATTCGGTTTTGTATACATTGGCAACACATGAGGTTTTAGGTAAAAAGGTAAAGTCTACTAAAGACAAAAAAATTGAATTAAGTACACCTAATATCTACACTGCGGTGCGGTGCCTATACGTTACTGACAGATGTTGCGTTGTTTTACTTGGTTTGGGAATTAAACTTTTAACTAATTTTGAATTTAGATTTAATATTGTACATGTCTGTACATATCTTTCATGGGTAGAACAAGATGCAGGGGTGGAATACATTGGATTTGGCATATAGCTATCGTCACACCCAATCAAGGATTCAATATTAGATTTCATAAGAATCTATAATATTTTTTTACAAGTCTGAGTTTTCTTAGATCGTCTATGAGTTTATACTCATAGAACTATAAAGTAAATCACCATACAAATATAAATGTTTTATCAAACTGCAACAAAATCATTAGAAATAACTTCTAGACTAAATGAGAAATGGATTTAACAAGATTTTGACAAATGTACCTGGTAGCTATTAAGCATAAAACTTGATATTTAGATACGTTAGTATGAACCAACTGAAGGTTATATATTGAATTTGTGAAATCACTAATATCATTCGTTTAATAAACTGTACACACACCCCGTGCGAAGAACGGGTACACAGCTAGTACCAATGTACAATAGTACCGTACTTTAAAACATTAATCTCCTCGTCGCCACAAGCGATAACGGAGAAGTACATCGGTAGCTTGTCAGGAACGAAATGACCAATCAACAAAGCACACCCGGGAGCCCGCGTGTAGGAGGTGGATTCGTCATGTGCCTTCCGAGGCGATGTAACTAAAGGTATAAATGTCCTAAAGGTCATGCCAGATTCGCCGCGGTCTGAGCTGGCTTCTTATTTCTCCGCCGCCGCCGCGCCGCCCAGACCCCCGGACCAGTACCCGACTCATATTTATTTACATAATCGCATCAATGATACATCTATTTACCGAGCATGCACAGCGGGAGGGTGTTAGATACGGCTGACTTGGAGGAACAGGTGGAACTGAACTGTCCTGTGTAAATAACGTCAAAACCGGAGTGCATATGCGGGTGCAATATGTATGTAGACAAAGTTTAAAAAAACTCGTTTCGTTAAAAAGTTCATTTTTATAAAGGGTCAGCACATATTTGATGACTACACGTTTTCAGGATGTATTATTTTATATTTAATTTCCCTATAACTATTAAAAATAAATTATTGTCGAACAATCTGTGTCAAAGTCGAAGCTTTCGTGGTTCGACAATGAAATTATTAATCTGCCAAATGATTGATGATTCTGTGACGAAATAGCCTATTACTATGACATTACTTACATTACTATAGTTTATCGAAAAAAGACTTAACATTAAAACAATCTTTTGGTTTGTTGTGTTATTTTTAATGTATTTCAATGGAAAAACTATACATTACATCTACATAATATATTCGGTTATGTTAAAAAGTCCTATTCCAAAAGCATTTATACCAATTAAGCGTATAATGTAAGTTAGGGAGAAGCAAAGACCTTTTTTGTATTGTGAGATCATTGGTTTGAATAATTAATTTATATACAAGACAAAAGTGCTAAAGTTGATTTGTTACCTAACACCAACAAATTTTTATGATCAGTCTGAAAATGATAATTTTTAACTCCTTCTAAAGTTTCTTTATAATCTAACTTTGTCAAACAATGATAATTTATAACGATTCCTTCCCCAAGCACACCCAGTCCTCTAAACATTGGGGAATTTATTGTATGTGAATTTGTTACGGAATTTGTAATTAATTTTTTTGAACATTGCATTCATTTATTAACTTTTTAGTTGTCTTCTCCGAAAGGAAATTAAATTCTTCTACTTTCATCTTACGTCACTTAATTTTATATTAAATTTGAAATAAATTTACTGTAGCAAATAAATATTGTTGTGGTTGGATTTATTAATGATTTTAACTCTAGTGTCAAAGTTAAAACGTAAAAAAATAAGATTTTGTAGATTCATGATCCATATTTCTGAATATTGTTACAAATTCATAAAATTCAAAGATTATTTACCTTTTCAATATCCTATTATTGCAGAAGTACGGTACGGTACACTACATGTTTCGTGGCAACAGTCACATATTCAGGCATCCAAGAAATTTCGTCATAATGTTGAAATTAATAACACATGTAAATTCGAAGGATAAATAAATGCACAACACAGTTAACAATTAAAATTTCAACAAAGATACGTGCACGATCTTGTTTATCCTCCGTTACAAAATGTTAAGTGTTTACTTTGTCATGCATTTATTTTGTCAATTTTTAATTTATGACGAAGCTAATAAGAATAAGAATAAGAATAAGATACTGAAAATATGAGTGGTTAATTACTTATATAAGATTTTTTACACTTCAAAATTACTTAAAATAAAAAAAAAGAACTAACTGCCTATTTAACTTTATTTTAAATTGTTCAAAGTCTATAATAATATTATTGATGGAATAGTACCGATAAGGACCCTGTATCGGACTTCGCCTATGGGCAACCCATTTAATCATCAACAATTTTATTTGTTATTTATTACATGTATATTGTAGATAATGAATGTATTTTTGTCAACTATTTTTCCTTGTGTTTACCAATGTTTGTAACCTTGTAACTTGTGCTTGTTCAATTGTATTATTTTTTATGTATATTTTGATGAATAAATAATAATTATTACTGTATTAGAAGAAGATATTTTAATAAAACAAAAATGTTCTGTAAGTAACGGAGTGTTCTTAGAATTCCCTGAGTGATTTTTTTTCGATTTGGTTTAATATTAGGTTTACTTATATTATAATACACATGGATGGCTACCACTTGATCTACATGATATTTGATATTATGAAATGTTAATTATATGCATAATATGTTGTTGTTATCACGTAGCATGTTGTTATTATTTCATTTGTTTATTATTATCTATTGTTTATGGAATGGGTTTTTAAAACAAGTAATTAAACATGAAAATAGTTACGTTTATTTGGATTTTGAAGTTACAAACCAAGCAAATAGCTAAAATTACTTAAAAAATTATTGTTTATAAGAAACATAAATAAATACATTGCTTCCAAATTTAATTGTTAAAATTGTTTATCAGCCTGTTTTAAATATTAAAATTAAAATAACATTTTTAAACCTATTTTTTTATGAAAGCTTTCTTAATAGTTCAATTTTACGTAAAGATAATATTTTTCTCGAACAAGACTTTTAACACCTGTATGTGATACCAATATGCCACACAGTCACATTAGGTTCAATGTGGTTTTATCTTGATCGTGGGAGCAAGCAAACAATCCATGTGAAAGTGTGTAATTGATATTGTTACCATCTGTATCAGAATCTTGGGAATCTACTTTCATCTACAAACTAATTTAACCTGTCGACATGGTTAAGAACCATACTGTGGTGTGGTTTTTACTGCCAGTTTACCTTATGGAAGTTTAATTAGACGAAATTTAACGAGTAAGTTCTAAAATTTCATTCCTTACTATTAAAAATGGATTTTAAATATTCTTTTTTAATATTTGTAATGAGTTATTGATCTATTTTAAAAGAAAAAAAAAAACTTTCAAATCAGATAGTTGTATTTATTTTTAATTATTATACTAATTATTAAAATTATTGAACGGCCATAGCTCAATGTAAAAAAATTGAAGAGTCCTCTAATTTAATGATCATGTGGATATTACTGAGCAGGCATGATTATACAATTGTATTATATTATTGATATGAATGTTATATTGTAAAATATTGACAATTGTATCTTTGTACTTGTGATTTATGAATTACAAAGCATAGTTACACTAACTTAATGGAGTATCAATTAAATTCCAAGTACTCCAATCGCCGATCAAATTCATTACACTTGTTGATCCTACGGGTGTTCAATCTAAAATAGATCAACAGCTGGATTAATCGGTGAATAAAACAATCAGCTGTTCGACGCTCGTATCGCCAGATTTAAACCAGCTGTTAATTTGTTTCTGGTAATGGAGTCTATAAACATGTCCGCGGCCGAGGTTGCAAAATTGAAAGCGAGAAACTCTTGACTCGGCGGCGGCGGCGCGGGCTCGGACAAACACAGGGGATTGTGGGATTGATCAGTGGACGGTTCCATTATTAAAACTGTTAATTTTTAACATGACGAATGTTGGACATAAATCAATGCGCAATTTATGCCCACGCGGCCCCAGCCCTTCAGTCGGAATGGAAAAGCGCTGCCCACACGGAGTAGGTTTAAGAAACGGTTGGGCACTGGGCAACGGCTACTTATTACCCGATAGGTTGTATCTACTTATGTTGTTTAGGTATACGAAACTAAGAAAGATGTTATATATTTCTAATGATTATAATTTATATATGTATATTGCTAATGTATATGTAAGCTTTGTATCTCATCGTAAAAGCTGTACAATATATTTATATGTGTGGCAGTTTTATTTCAGCGTCATAGAACGTTAATTAGTTATAAGTTATAGTACTGTCATTTTACAATGTTGTAATGTACGTATAATTTTTTTATTCCTCTAAAAAAATATGTTTTGTTGAAGTTATAGTAAAAAAATTAATATTAGTCGTAGGCCCATTGATTGTATTGGTTAGTCTTTACGTAGAGATAGCACAGAAACATGTAACATAAACTAATGTTTACATGATGGAATGTTAGCCTCCGGATTACCAATGAATACAATTAATGGTGCAAATACCTGATTAATGGTAATCCTTTTATTGTTGCGACAGCAACTAGTTTCGACTCACTTCATCGGAGTCATCTTCGGGCTTGAAAGATGTGAATAATTCTCTTCATGTGAAGGTCGTCAAAGTGATAAAAAGTTAATAAATAAACACGGACACATTACGGAACAAATAACACGGCGGACACAAGCACAGACATACGAAAAAAAGTTACGGTAACAACGACGCAATCCCGGCGGCGGCGCCGTGCGTAGGTGGTTGGTGCGTCGCTCACACTGTTGTTTCTTATCAGCCCGGGTTGCATTCATTGTGTCCTCCCCCTCCCAGTACCTTGATAGCAGTATCATAGATATAATTAGATGAAAATGAAAGTTTGTCATTCAAAACATTCTGTTGGTCGGATCTCACTGCTTTATATATTTCAAATTCTTCCAATGTACTTATCTTAAATTTATCCTTTGAAAAATGTAATATATCCATGTTACTATTGATGCTATTGTAATTATGGTTAGATGATACGAGATGTTCGGCAAAGGTGGAAGTTTGAGATGAAGTTGTTTTCTTTGGTATGTGTTCTTTGAAGCGCTTTGTAAAAGAACGGGTAGTCTGGCCGATGTAATATTTAGTACAATCAGTACAATTAATCTTATAGACACCAGACTTTTCATAAACTGGTGTCGCCATTTGTGGCCGCTCTTTCAGCAAAGACCCAAGGTTGTTTACAGTTTTGAAAGCGACGGTGATTTTTTCTTTAGCCAACGTATTTTTCAATTTATTGCTTAGAAAGGTGCCGTATTCTGCAGGTATGAATGTCTTTGGCTCTTTATTTTCAACTAAATTTTTATTTTTGTGTTTCGTTATTAGTTTGTCTATTAATGTACTTTTGAAACCATTTGAGACTGCAATGTGTTTGATGATGTCCACTTCTGTGTCATAATCATTTTTGTTCATCGGTACAGTTAAAAGCCTATGTATAAAACTGTTGTATGCTGCAACTTTTTGTGGATATGGATGGTGTGAATCATAATGAATGGTTTGATCGGTGCATGTTGGTTTCCTGTAAATTTTGAATCCCAAACTGTCGTTTCGTTTTGTTACTGTGAGGTCCAAAAAATTCAAAGTATCATCTTTCTCTTCTTCTAAAGTGAAAATTAAGTTCTTGTGCATTTTACATAAATAATTTTTAAATAAACATAGCTGCCTACTATTTCCATTGAATAGGACAATAGTGTCATCTACATACCTATAGTAAAAAATTACTTTGTCTAAATAGCGGTTGGCTTCAGAAAATAAATATTTGTTTTCAATATGATTCAAAAATATTTCGGCTAGGATACTGGAGAGGGGGGAACCCATCGCCAAACCTTCATTCTGAAGGTAAAACTCATTTTGAAATTTGAAATAATTTTGTTTCAATATTATATTTAACAAATAAATTAGTTCTTCTATTGCTTCGGGCGATAGTTTAGAGTTCTTTATTAAGTTTTGGTGCAGTAAGTGTACAGTTTCATGAATGGGAACATTTGTGTATAAATTGACAATGTCGAAAGATGCTAGCCTGTTGTTTGCCTTAATTGTTTGATTTTTTATTTTATCAATGAGATCTAAGCTATTCTTAATACTATGGCTGTTTTCCAAAACAATTTCTTTGCGAATAATTCGATCAAGTTTCTTTGCTATTTTGTAGACTGGTGACGGCATAAAGTTGACTAAGGGTCTTATTGGAACATCTGGTTTATGTATTTTTGGGAGGCCTCTGAAAATTGGAGCTTGTGGATTCGTTACTTTCAAAAATGAAATATCACTATTTGTTAACAGATTTTTACTTTCGGATATAGCTTTGTTAATTATTTTGGCATTATTCAATGTAGGATCTTTATTTACAGGTACAATATTATTGTCGTTTAGAAAAGCTTTTACTTTGTTTACATATTCATCTCTGTGAATGACTACGATGGAGTTGCCCTTATCGGCTTTTGTTATCAGAGCGTCTCGCTCGGCAAGCTTGTGCCTGACGCTAGACAAAGCACGTCGCATGGAGTTAAACCTACTATTCTTTCCTGCACCAACTGGATTTTTTATCAAGCTCTTTGCTTTGTTTCCTATTATGACCCTAGTAGATTCACGAACTTCATCAGTTTTAATTTTCTTAATTGACGCCTCGGTATTTAATAATTCAGATAGCATACTGGTTTTTCTGTAGTTAGGGAAATTGAAATTTAGGCCTTTGTTTAAGAGATTCATTTCATCATCGTTGAATTCAATATCTGTAAAATTGATTACTCTTTTAAAAAACGTATGTGAACATTTGATTACATCCTGTCTATGTTGTGTCTCCATTAATTTCTGAAGCTTTTTGTTTTGTACTTTCTTTTTTGCTAAAATCTTTCTACTGACTTGTTGTTCAATTTCATTGATGACGTTATGCTGTTGAGAAGGGTGCAAGCTATTTAAAAGATTTAAATGTTTTCTGTACAAAAGTTTGTTAAGTACTCCTTTTTTGAAATATAAATGTTTGATCTCATTTTTTATCCATATGGATTCTGCAGACTTTTTTGCTTTTAATGCAGCTTTAGATTTCCCACTTACTTTAACAAAAACGTAATTTGGCACTAAATTATTTTCTAAGCAAGCTTTATTGAATCTGATGTTCTCTGATGTTTTGCACAGCTTTAATTTCACATCTTTGTATTGAAAGGCTAGTTTTGCTTTCTCAGCTTCTAATTTCATGATGGAATGTTAGCCTCCGGATTACCAATGAATACAATTAATGGTGCAAATACCTGATTAATGGTAATCCTTTTATTGTTGCGACAGCAACTAGTTTCGACTCACTTCATCGGAGTCATCTATTTAGACAAAGTAATTTTTTACTATAGGTATGTAGATGACACTATTGTCCTATTCAATGGAAATAGTAGGCAGCTATGTTTATTTAAAAATTATTTATGTAAAATGCACAAGAACTTAATTTTCACTTTAGAAGAAGAGAAAGATGATACTTTGAATTTTTTGGACCTCACAGTAACAAAACGAAACGACAGTTTGGGATTCAAAATTTACAGGAAACCAACATGCACCGATCAAACCATTCATTATGATTCACACCATCCATATCCACAAAAAGTTGCAGCATACAACAGTTTTATACATAGGCTTTTAACTGTACCGATGAACAAAAATGATTATGACACAGAAGTGGACATCATCAAACACATTGCAGTCTCAAATGGTTTCAAAAGTACATTAATAGACAAACTAATAACGAAACACAAAAATAAAAATTTAGTTGAAAATAAAGAGCCAAAGACATTCATACCTGCAGAATACGGCACCTTTCTAAGCAATAAATTGAAAAATACGTTGGCTAAAGAAAAAATCACCGTCGCTTTCAAAACTGTAAACAACCTTGGGTCTTTGCTGAAAGAGCGGCCACAAATGGCGACACCAGTTTATGAAAAGTCTGGTGTCTATAAGATTAATTGTACTGATTGTACTAAATATTACATCGGCCAGACTACCCGTTCTTTTACAAAGCGCTTCAAAGAACACATACCAAAGAAAACAACTTCATCTCAAACTTCCACCTTTGCCGAACATCTCGTATCATCTAACCATAATTACAATAGCATCAATAGTAACATGGATATATTACATTTTTCAAAGGATAAATTTAAGATAAGTACATTGGAAGAATTTGAAATATATAAAGCAGTGAGATCCGACCAACAGAATGTTTTGAATGACAAACTTTCATTTTCATCTAATTATATCTATGATACTGCTATCAAGGTACTGGGAGGGGGAGGACACAATGAATGCAACCCGGGCTGATAAGAAACAACAGTGTGAGCGACGCACCAACCACCTGTCCCCGGTCAGTCTAGACTCCGCCGCCGCCGGGATTGCGTCGTTGTTACCGTAACTTTTTTTCGTATGTCTGTGCTTGTGTCCGCCGTGTTATTTGTTCCGTAATGTGTCCGTGTTTATTTATTAACTTTTTATCACTTTGACGACCTTCACATGAAGAGAATTATTCACATCTTTCAAGCCCGAAGATGACTCCGATGAAGTGAGTCGAAACTAGTTGCTGTCGCAACAATAAAAGGATTACCATTAATCAGGTATTTGCACCATTAATTCTAATGTTTACTCTTATAAAAAAGATTTTTTGATAATTTTGTGGGTATAATAAAGTTTGTTCACTATAATCTAAACAATAAATTTTCGTTTACAACTAGTTATTATCATTATCCTTTTCTGATGCCGAAATCACCATACAGTTATTTACAAGACAAATATGAATACATGATGTTGTTTAAAAATAGTACGATGCCTGAGGTATAGCTTTGTTATATATAATAAACTAAAACTTCCTGAATCTTTAGTTAGGGCCATCAACTGCTAGATGTTGGCATATAAATTAATTTACACATCCATTTATTTACCCTACATCAAAATATTACAGTTAATAATTTTAAAAATAATTGTGCAAATACAAGCCATTGTTGAGCAACTAGATTGTATTGCTAGTTGTAAAAAAAAAAGAAAAACAGGTAACTAATATTAGCCATTGTGGTGGTTATTTCTAGGTAAATTTTCAAATTGTTCTCCTGGTACAATTTATTTGTACTTAAATTTGTAAAACCATAACAAATCTATAAAAAAGGCTTTCAACTAGAGCCCCAATACGTGTGGCGGCTGTGTATGTGCTGTCCCGAAGCGCAGGTATGTTTTACGGCGCGACGCGGCTCAATGTAATCTCCAAAATCGAACCCCGGACCGGCGTGATGAACCGCGGCTTATTTAACGCCAGTTAAACGCCGAATGACGCCGTAAATCATCGGCTTTATACGTCTTAACACCGCCATCTTTTAATTATAGACCTAATGGTCCTCCGCCGCCTTGCCGAAAACGGCCGACCCGTACACCGTGGTGAATTGAATCGTTTAGGAGGATCCTGATTTTAGGCGTCAGATTATTTTATGTAGTTTTTGATACAGAAAAATATTTGTTCGAAAGTTTTAGTAGATGAAGAACGAAATGAACTTTCTGACTCAGGAGTATGCATTGGAAACGTCTCAATCGTAACAATAATTTGATTATAGTTTGCACTATCCTAGAAACTACATGGAACGTTTGTACAACACTTTTCAACTAAATAACTGTATTTTACAATAAATCTTTATTTTAAATCACTAAATTAACATGAAAGCTTAAGAATCCAGTTGGACAGAGCCTTGAGTAAATGTTTTTGAATATCTAATGAAAATAACTTCACGGAACTAATAAAAACAAGTGAAAAGGAAGAGAAGTAGTCATACTTTTTCAATAACTCACAAAAACTACAAAAAGGCATTAAAAAATTCAAAGGTTTTCTTACTTCTACTTTTTTTGAACAATTTTTGCATCCAAGTTATACAATTCAGTTGGTTTTATACGGTTCCGTTTTTTATCCCTGAAATTGCAAGATTAATCTCGTCAATCTGATAAGTCGCAGTAGACATTGTTAATAAAACATGATATTATCACATCGTATGTGACTCAACCAAATTAAAAGCTCATCGGGGTGGGTTTTCTAAAATAAATGCTGCCTTGCCTTTACTTACAAGGTTCCTGTAAAGCTTCAGTTTTATTAATATCAGATCGTAAGCCACAACAATGGCATAGAAAAGCAAACGTAAGTTCGCAATTAAAGGTGTCTATAGAACTTTCTATAGCTTAATAATGGTCAAAAAAATCATACACGACCTTCTGACAGTAGCATGGAAAACATAGACCATAGGTACACCTGGTTTACCAACAAAACAAGGAGCCCGCAGTAGAAGGCCCCCACGGTCGGCAGACAGCTTGACGCAGTCGTAGGTGACGTTATAGCTAATCATCAGATACTGTGTTCCACACCAACAGAACAAGGAGCCCGCAGTAGAAGGCCCCCACGGTCGGCAGACAGCTTGACGCGGTCGTTGGTGACGTTATAGTTATAGTCATCAGATACTGTTTTCTACACCAACAGAACAAGGAGCCCGCAGTAGAAGGCCCCCACGGTCGGCAGACAGCTTGACGCGGTCGTAGGTGACGTTATAGTTATAGTCATCAGATACTGTTTTCTACACCAACAGAACAAGGAGCCCGCAGTAGAAGGCCCCCACGATCGACAGACAGCTTGACGCTGCCGTAGGTGACGTTATAGCTAGTCATCAGATACTGTGTTCTATACCAACAAAACAAGGAGACCGCAGTAGAAGGCCCCCACGGTCGGCAGACAGCTTGACGCGGCCGTAGGTGACGTTATAGCTAGTCATCAGATACTGTGTTCTATACCAACAGAACAAGGAGACCGCAGTAGAGGGCCCCCACGGTCGACAGACAGCTTGACGCAGTCGTAGGTGACGTTATAGCTAGTCATCAGATACTGTGTTCTATACCAACAGAACAAGGAGACCGCAGTAGAGGACCCCCACGGTCGGCAGACAGCTTGACGCGGCCGTAGGTGACGTTATAGCTAGTCATCAGATACTGTGTTCTATACCAACTAAACAAGGAGACCGCAGTAGAAGGCCCCCACGGTCGACAGACAGCTTGACGCGGCCGTAGGTGACGTTATAGCTAGACATCAGATACTGTGTTCTATACCAACAAAACAAGGAGACCGCAGTAGAGGGCCCCCACGGTCGGCAGACAGCTTGACGCGGCCGTAGGTGACGTTATAGCTAGTCATCAGATACTGTGTTCTATACCAACAAAACAAGGAGACCGCAGTAGAGGACCCCCACGGTCGACAGACAGCTTGACGCAGTCGTAGGTGACGTTATAGCTAGTCATCAGATACTGTGTTCTATACCAACAAAACAAGGAGACCGCAGTAGAAGGCCCCCACGGTCGGCAGACAGCTTGACGCGGCCGTAGGTGACGTTTTAGCTAGTCATCAGATACTGTGTTCTATACCAACAGAACAAGGAGACCGCAGTAGAGGGCCCCCACGGTCGGCAGACAGCTTGACGCGGCCGTAGGTGACGTTATAGTAGTCATCAGATACTGTGTTCTATACCAACAGAACAAGGAGACCGCAGTAGAGGGCCCCCACGGTCGGCAGACAGCTTGACGCGGCCGTAGGTGACGTTATAGTAGTCATCAGATACTGTGTTGTACACCAACAGAACAAGGAGACCGCAGTAGAGGGCCCCCACGGTCGGCAGACAGCTTGACGCGGCCGTAGGTGACGTTATAGTAATCATCAGATACTGTGTTCTATACCAACAAAACAAGGAGACCGCAGTAGAAGGCCCCCACGGTCGGCAGACAGCTTGACGCGGCCGTAGGTGACGTTATAGCTAGTCATCAGATACTGTGTTCTATACCAACAGAACAAGGAGACCGCAGTAGAGGGCCCCCACGGTCGACAGACAGCTTGACGCAGTCGTAGGTGACGTTATAGCTAGTCATCAGATACTGTGTTCTATACCAACAGAACAAGGAGACCGCAGTAGAGGACCCCCACGGTCGGCAGACAGCTTGACGCGGCCGTAGGTGACGTTATAGCTAGTCATCAGATACTGTGTTCTATACCAACTAAACAAGGAGACCGCAGTAGAAGGCCCCCACGGTCGACAGACAGCTTGACGCGGCCGTAGGTGACGTTATAGCTAGACATCAGATACTGTGTTCTATACCAACAAAACAAGGAGACCGCAGTAGAGGGCCCCCACGGTCGGCAGACAGCTTGACGCGGCCGTAGGTGACGTTATAGCTAGTCATCAGATACTGTGTTCTATACCAACAAAACAAGGAGACCGCAGTAGAGGACCCCCACGGTCGACAGACAGCTTGACGCAGTCGTAGGTGACGTTATAGCTAGTCATCAGATACTGTGTTCTATACCAACAAAACAAGGAGACCGCAGTAGAAGGCCCCCACGGTCGGCAGACAGCTTGACGCGGCCGTAGGTGACGTTTTAGCTAGTCATCAGATACTGTGTTCTATACCAACAGAACAAGGAGACCGCAGTAGAGGGCCCCCACGGTCGGCAGACAGCTTGACGCGGCCGTAGGTGACGTTATAGTAGTCATCAGATACTGTGTTCTATACCAACAGAACAAGGAGACCGCAGTAGAGGGCCCCCACGGTCGGCAGACAGCTTGACGCGGCCGTAGGTGACGTTATAGTAGTCATCAGATACTGTGTTGTACACCAACAGAACAAGGAGACCGCAGTAGAGGGCCCCCACGGTCGGCAGACAGCTTGACGCGGCCGTAGGTGACGTTATAGTAATCATCAGATACTGTGTTGTACACCAACAGAACAAGGAGACCGCAGTAGAAGGCCCCCACGGTCGGCAGACAGCTTGACGCAGTCGTAGGTGACGTTATAGCTTCATTATCATCAGATCAAAGAGCCGGGTGACTGTTCCGGACAGCTGTTCCATCAATCAACATTTATCTGCCTTTGTATCTTAATTTTATCTCAAGAAAGAGGGTTGACCTTGTTTGATTACCAATGTCATCTTGCTCCGTGCCAGTCGGTGAAATGTTACTGCTACATTAGGCAGAGAGAAGTTGATGGATATTTATTTTTTCAAATAATTCTTTAAAATTAGTAAAAAAAATTAAGTTTATTTGTTAAAAACTATTTTAGGTTATTACTTAGGGGTAGGCACAAAGTGTACTGTCAGTTCATAAATTATTCCGATGCCACGAATGTTACATTAATTATTTAGATTTGTATTCCTTATCTCTATAACTACAGTTATAATACAGTTATATATACAGTTATAACTACAGTTCCAGAATGAAAATAACACTACTGTTCATCTATAAACTTTTGGCAATGTTTTCTAGAAGCAGGTTAGTTAAAATATTCGTTTTGTCTAAGCTTGGATAACATGAACATTATATTTTGATGTTCGTGAATGAATCTGATCAATTATTGTTTTTATTTGACATCCTTTAAACAGAATATTTATTTTTAAACGCAATAGACTAATTATTGACATAAAAATTTGCAACCATAAGCATATTTCTGAAACATCATATTGTATTTGGCATTTTTTACGTCTTTTTATAGGATTGCAATTTTTGTTAATTTCCTTACTGAAACAGACTATACCATTATACAATTTCCTGTTGTCTTTAGCAAATTCTGAGATCCTTTTCTTGAAGTCATTTATGTTAATCCACTCATTCAACTGTTTGTCCATAGTCTTTTTCAATAGTTTGTTAATTATTTCCTTATGATTTACTTTTACTTTCTCCCCCTATACCATAGTATATGGAGAAAGTATTGTTTTCGTAAAACACTTCGCATTAGTTTGATGATGTATATATCCATTTTGGAGCCCCCTTTCCCCCTATAAATGTATATATTGAGAAAGTATTGGTTTAGTCAAAATTTAAAAATTTGAGTTGTTGGTAAATTTATCCGTTTTGGTGCCCTCTGAGTCCAAAAAAGTGGTTTTCGAGTGATGTCTGTGTGTGTGTGTGTGTGTGTGTGTGTGTGTGTGTGTGTGTGTGTGTGTGTGTGTGTGTGTGTGTGTGTGTGTGTGTGTGTGTGTGTGTGTGTGTGTGTGTCAGGATGTAAACAGAGCTAGAGGATGCCCTAATGGTCCGATTTTGGTGAAATTTGGTATGTAGGTCCAAACGCACAATAATTCCAGGCGTTTTTTCATTTTTTTGAATTTTTGATTTTTAAGGGTATTTTACCCCCCAAAACCCTCAAAAATCGTGAAAAATTCAAATTTCTCAAAAACGGCTCTAACGATTTAGATTAAAATTTTGTGGTTTATTAAGCTTAAAATGGTGAATAAAAAGACACCACCCGCATCTCAGAGAAAATGCTCTTTCAAAAGTTATGGCGTAATAAGTGTTTCAAAAACCAATTTTTTGGATTTTCAAAATAGCTGTTATTTTGAAATAAATTTTACTTATCACCGTTAAGAGGCGGCAGGACTCAGACCGCGCGCTCACTGGCTACTGCAATCATTTAACATAGGGCACATTTAATAATTTCGCGTTTTCTACAAAGAAGAAATTTATTTTAAAGAACAAAAACAGTCATATTTTTATATGAACCTTCAGGAAGATGAAGGTCATATATAAAACTAAAACTAGTAGTAGTAAATATTTTATTTTTTTGAAATAAGAAATAAAATTTCCCATAAGGATTTCACAAAATTAGTTCTATTGTACAATAATTATCTGTCAGTGTAAAATTATTTTCTTTCGATTGATATTAAATTTACATATTCGCAATAAAGTTGAGTTTTATAATTTTCAAATATTAAAACGTTTTTTAGCGATTTATTCAGTTTTAAAATTGCATTGCAACGACAGCGCTCGATTGTGATGCGCGGCGGGACCCAGCAGTTCACCGTTTCTCCGACGTGTAGCGCCACCGCAGTGTCGGCACAGCAGTGCAGCGGTTGACATGGTTTACATGTTCGCCCGTGTTGTTTGTGAGTGGACATTACTATTATGTGTCATCTCAAGAATATCTCAAGAATATACAAGTTATACGACAAAAGAAATTATAGCCTTTAAATATACTATTTTTGAGTTAGTATAATTTGAGTTAGTTAACTCTCTTTAAAAATAGTAGGTTTGTTCCTTGTGTTGTATAAACAAAAAACATTGCACAAAGATGTGTATAAAATCCTTTGTTAAAACGCTTGCCGCCATTTTGTTTTATCACATAATTATTTTCATTTCAGTAACGGATGGTTGTATTGAGTTCATATTTGGTATGAAGCTTTATATTATTTTTTATATTTTTAGAAACCCCATAATTTTTCCAAAGTGAATTTCAAAATGGCGGCATTTAAATTAAGTTTCCAAATTAAGTAATCCATCGAATGGTACCAAGTTTGTAAGGTTTTGACTACTAATAACGGAGTTATTGTGATTTTACTCCATAAAAACATAGATTTTTCATTAAGAATAATGAAAATTAAGGTCATTATAACGGAATAATCTCAATAACTCCGTTATTTGTTATCAAATCCTTACGAACTTGGCACCATTCGTCAGATACCTTCATTTTTTGGCAACATTACTGTCTCTTGTAAATTTTTGAAAATTTTACTGATTACAGATATATGAGTTTTAAAATTCAAATAACCGCCGATTTTTTATTAATTTTTTTTATTTTGGTTTTTTGTCAATGATATAATTTATAGTCTCATGACAATAGATATATTTGATTTTTAATCGGAAAAAATATTGATCCAAGAAACAAATCGACAGTTTTTGTTTTAAGACAGTTCAATAACACCCTGTATAACTCCTAACTATAAAACTTTTGATTTATGTCCAACCGAAGCCTATAAGATAAATAACAATTACTGTAGGATATTCCTATTATACTTTCCTAGTTTTTTTTTTTCCTGGCAGCTATTGTGGGTCATTATACGAAGGAAGTGCTGTATATGGGAGTAAAAAATAAATACTGCACGGCTTGTGCCCGAGCAGCAACTTCGGGAAAGGAAGTGAAAACGCACACATGTTATAAAAACTGGGGTACCACACAAAGTTCCTCTAGTATGAAACCTGCTATTATAGCAGACGGATTTCTTTTGAGTGAGGAAATGTATGTAGGGAGGTATGCTCGCTTGATAGCTGACGGAGACAACAGGGTCTACAAAAATCTTTAGAAAGTAGGCCGCAAAAATCCACTACTGTTAAAAAATTGAGTGTAAAAATCATTTGTTACGGAATTTTTCAAATAAACTGAGACAGATTGCCACAACATCTATAAAGAACAAAAACACCATCATGATGCGCAAGAAGTTGGGTGAAAATATTCTTCGTTGCCGGATGGCTGTTCAAAAGGCACTGGAATATAGAAAAAAACAAGACGTGCCCGTTCCCGAAAAAATAAAAGATTTAAGATTAGACATACTAAACATCCCAAGTCATGTTTTCGGCGAACACAGAAATTGCAAAGATAGGGGGTACTTTTGCAATAAAACAGTTCAAGATGCATTGTCAGAAGAAAACTTTGTGCCACGTTTGGTAACGACTGGTCTGTATAATGCAGTCGTTGATGTAGTCGTGATCTTAGCACGCCACTCACGTGATCCGTGAGCCGAAGTTATCACGGACGTCACATCAAATCCAGTCGAACATTACAACTCAATCGTGGCCAAGTACATAGGAACTAAAAGGTAAAAGCGTCAACTTCGCGATGAGAGGGTCATACCAAGGTAGATGTTCTGCGGCGGTGCTTCAACACAACACCGGAAACACACACTTACTTGCTCCACAAACACATGTACAACTCAATCGTGGCCAAGTACATAGGAACTAAAAGGTAAAAGGGTCAACTTCGCGATGAGAGGGTCATACCAAGGTAGATGTTCTGCGGCGGTGCTTCAACACAACACCGGAAACACACACTTACTTGCTTATCAAGAACGTGTTATAAATAAATACAATACCTAATCAAGAACGTATTATAAATAAATACAATACCAGCGAATAATTTATGCATATACGATTAGGCTTGAATTTGTGTTTTTGATGCCTTAAGTTTTGATTTCAACTTAGTACTGGTAAGTACAGTAGTACCTTACAACTTTTAAAGGAAAACTATTAGGCATAACACCAATACATATTTTTATTAAATAGCCATTTATTGTTGTTATAGGCAACAATTTGGTAAAGTATTCATTTCGAAAACCTAACTGAGAATAAACATAAAATGTATACTTATTTAATACGCTAAGGGTTTTTTTTTTGTCTTGAGAACTCCTCCTACAATTTTCAACCGATTTTCAAGTTTTTGGTGTCGTTGGATAGGGCTTGGTCTGCAGTTGTTTCCGCCAAAAACTGATGATAATCTGACGGAAAATAAAGGCGTTATCCCCCATTGAAATCTCAAAATTTCCCATTTAAATAGCATTGGGATTGAAAAAAGCATTTTAAACATCTGTTAATAATCAGCTGTAAATACGTGTAGTGTTGGTGATTGCAGATATTCACAATATTGGATTGGTCGGACGTCAATGATTTAGAGATAAAAGTAACATTTGTATTGTATTTCAATAAATTGCTCGATTTCGAGCGTGTTGCTAGTTTACTAGTTAAAATTAAATGCCAGTATATTCAGATGTAGACTTCTCTCGAACCTGACCCAGCCCGGCCAGACCGTCCGCGTTATCTGGCGTTATCTCGCTCACACAGGTGTTCATGCTAGCAGTCGCCAAGTTGTCGCCAGTCGGTAAGGAAGAATATGTAGTGCGGGTTGCGAAACGCTTCATTGCAGGCGACGCGTATAGACGATTTTCGTTCTGACTCCTGCCGCCTCTTAAATCATGCTCAAAAAACTAAATAATCCAGTATTTAAAATTTTTGCTCTATGTCAAGTGGTTGCGGAGAAAATTCAATTTTTCGTTTAGCGGTAAACGCAGTATGTTGTTAAACGTCACAGACGCGCGTAGGGTCAAACTCGCGCTGCTCAGCTGGTAGTTATAAGACTGAGTCATCAAGACATTTATGTTTGAAGCTTTTAACATCTTTTTTAGCGAATTTCCCTATAGGGAATACGCTATTACGGTAGTAGCCATGGTAAGACCTAAGCCCGGGACCACTTTACTTTTTCATTTTGAGGTCCCCAGAAGCCAAAAACACCATTCGTTCATTTTCATATATATGTATATATATATATATATATATGTATATATATATATATATATATATATATATATATATATATATATATATGTGTGTCCGTGGTACCGATAACTTTTGAAGGGAACCTCCGATTTTGATGAAATTTGGTATGAAGGTGTAAGACCAGGTCTATTTTCATGAGTTTGCAAACCAGCATTGTCGGGTTATGGGAACGGGGTTTTATGGGGTTTCAAAGGGGTCAAAAATGGGTTTTTGGCATTTTTTGACCTCAATTTTCAAAATTCATCAATTTTAACCGAAACCATTTAAAAGAGCTTAAAAAAACAAACAATTTGGTATTTTGAATTTTTATCATAGCATAACTGGTTACGGGGAAAATCCAAAAATGTGTTTTCCATGTTATTCTTATGGGAAATCAAGAAAACCCTATATCTTGCTTATTTATCGACATAACTTAATCAAATTTGGTATGTAAATTATCTAGATAGGGCTTTACTTATGATTGCTTACAAAACCCATATGGCGGCAAACCTACATACTCACCCCCATGGGGTTTACGGGGAAAATAAAAAATTGCCAGAGTTTGATACAATTTTGTGTTTACATTCACCAATTATTGATTAACTTAGATTTTCTAACAACACCCCATGGCAGCAAACCTACATATTCGATCCTATGGTGTTTTTATGGGGAAAGTAAATAATCCGAAATTCCATTGGAAATTCGCTGAGTACGCAGGTCTGCTGCGACGGGGGTATTTATATTTTTGGGAGAAAGTATGTGTCAGTTAACTGATACTGTTTATTTACATATTAACAAAGTAAAGTTTCAAGATGGCATAAAATTTTGATATCTAAGATTACAATTCCTAGTCAAACTAGTTTTTGGCGATAAACTATAATCTTGAGTGAACGCGAATGTAACTTTTGACGCCCCAGGTATTTCCCTCTCTATGCAGGGAATTTCGGGTTTTAAGGTAGCAGTGAGTAGCATATCTTTTGGAACGATTCTCAGCTGCCGATCCAAGGCCGGGAGTTAGCCTACTCTAGTTGTGATCTATTTAAAGTAAGTTTTACTAGTGCAAAATTAAAAAAAAAAAATTAGTGTTAGTCATGGCTTCATTATTTTTAAAGTAAATTTATTATTCCTTTTCGACTTAATATGTCACTTTGATTAGGTTTCTAGGCAAACTATTTGTTGAGATAACTTAAAAAGTGTTTCTACCATCATTGTTCCATGGGTCACAACACAAACACACACCTTGTACCTTGAAAGTTAGTTTCTTCACACGTAGTTTCTTGAAAGTTTTATTTTTTATTTTAGATGTATAACATACTAGTTTACTTGTATTGAATCTTAGGCTAAATAAACTTTCTTATTCAATTGTTTTTAATTTTTCCATATTCCTGTGACATATTATGTTGTGGCTAAAGATGGCCCAAGGTACAGTTAAGGTGGACCAAGGTGTACCATGAAAATTTTGTTAATAAATTACTTTAAAAAATAGTAAACACTAAGATAAAATTCTTAAATTACTTTCACAAGATGCGAACGACACGTTTAATTCAATAAAGTTGAAAACAAGTCCAGAATACAACTAACTTTTGAGTTATAAATAAGAGAACGAAATCGACTTTATTGCCTCTATATTTGCTTCTCATCCGAGAACTCCAGTTTTAAGCCCTTTGGGTTATTTTTTTGGATACTACAAAAACAAAAACCACAAAATATTGCAAAACTTGAGATGAATATAACAAATTTAATAAGCAGATACAGTAAAAAGAGCCACTTTACAAATGAGGCTTCAAGAAGTTGACGAAAATAGCAGGATAACATAAATGTTAATGGTGATGGCCTGTTTGAACACCAAAACCAAACAAAATATTATGCAAGTTTAAGTTAATAATAATAAAATGTATCATAGATATGTTTTATTTTTGTAAATTTTATTTCAAAACGTGAGTCGTGTTTTCAAAGAAATACCACGAATAACAAAATAATTATTTTACATTGACGAAAGTAAATTGTTAATATTCATGTGTTGACGTGTCTTATTAGTTTTAAAGTATTCTAACAATAGACTATGACTCTACAGGATTAGAGACTTCAAATTGAAATCTATTGAAGGTAAACATCACGATAAATAAGCCTGTTTACTGAACTGCCTGCAATCATTGTATAATTTAGCGAAAAATTGCAAACCTCAAGATAATGGCAAGTAAAAGTCAACAAACGTGTTTTATTGGCTGGGGAGATGCTAGTCATTAAATACTATCTGCAATTATTCCTGTTAACAGATCTTGTGTAACTGACGTGTATTTGCAAACACTTTACTTCAGTGGGTAAGCTATGGTTCATTATCATTTTTACAAAGTATATAACAAAATGGTTTAAAATAGCCTACCTGTTACTGCCAAGTGATCCTTAGATTAGGTGTAGACGATCTATGGTTTCGAAGGTCATTTCATTTTCAAGTCTTCATCATCAAGTTAAAAGCATTATTCATAAACCCACCGCCAGCGTTTCATTTCACATATTTTTCGTCTTTTGTCCTGGCCAGTGTTTTAATGTAATGTTTTCATGTGTGTTTGTGTTGTGTAAATTTTACCATTTGACGACCTCTTCAAATTCGACCTTGAAGAGGAATAATGATTTTGACTTGATGAAGACTTGAAAATGAACACCTTGATGTTCGAAACCATAGGTCGTCTACACCTAATCGAAGGATCACTTGGCAGTAACAGATATTTTAAACCATTTTGTTAAATATTAAGTGATCCAGAGGCTATACCATCATTACAAAGTATGAAACTATTTAATTTAATAAATAATTGAAAATTAATTAATTATGTCCTTGCATTTGAAAGTCTGGAACTAGATGAATGCTGTGTCACATTTTCCAACAATATTTAGTTGCATGGAATTATTTATTTCATGAAGATTGGCGCTCGAAAATTTTTAGTAACATGCATTTTAATTTTATTTTTCACTTACTCTTTTCAATTACTGATTGTTGTTTAGGTGAAAATTTAAAATTTGATAGATCCTAACCGTTCTAAAAAGCCTCATGGCCTGGATTTGATTAAGTTGTACTGATTTTAATTATAGGGTAAGGCAATGAAACGACATAATTTTGAAATATCACCAATAATTTATTTGCCAAAAAATATGGTGGATTTGGCATTGATATTAAGTACAATTAATAAAAGTTTTACCATAAAAACATAACTTTTTGAATGTGGTCTTATGTCTTTAATGGATAGCTTTTTGTGCTTTACATACAGTAGCATTGAAGGGAGATATCCCTTCAAAGTCCTCTCAGCAAATTTGACAACACTTGACTTCTTTCTTTGGGTCAAGTCCTCAGGAAAGATATGAGCAAAACAAACAAATATGTAAAGAAGCGAATTATGTTTGGAAACAAACATTACTTTGTTGCAGATGGTAGCGAAGATTATGGCTCAATGCCCGATAAAATTACTTGTGCGAACCCATCACGGACGCCGTACAGCTGACAAATTTAGCTCTTCATCCCTAGGATTTACCTTAAATTCGCTCGTTTAGATCTCCTTTATTCCCGGCATATCATCCTGTAAGACTCGGCATTTGATACAGCTTCAAAAAACGAAGTAAAGAGCTGTCAAAAATGGTGTGCGGAGGAATATCTCCATTCACTGCTTTGTAAAACACCAAAAGCAAAACGCTATCTTAATGACACTCGTTAAAAAAATCATTGTTTTATGACAAGACTAGCTTTTTCCCATCACGGCTTCGTCCGTGATGGAATTTATTTTTTAGGTAAGCCTAATAAAATCTTTAAAAGACCAACAAAATCTTCTTCCTTAATAATGACATTGAAACGACAAATTACTGTGTGTTTACTGTGTGTTGAGCTGTGAAGGAAGTTTGCAAAACATTTTCTTAATGAGAACCATTCAGCAAAAAAGAACAACCATTTCAAATCTCAACCCCGTAGGCCCATTTTAAAATCATGTAGGGTGGAGCCCTAAAGAACATAAAAAAACTATAATTAATTCTAAAACTGTTTCTTAGTAAACACCTATTAGCAAAACGGAACATAAACGTTAAATTTCAACACCGTACGATTTATGGTAATTTTGAGGATTTGTGGGGGGAAGCCCCTGGAATAATTTTGAAGTCCTATGGGGCGAAGCCCTAAAGAACTTAGAAAACTATATTTGCAAAACCATTTCTAAGTAAGCAGAGAGCAAAACGGATCATCCACGTTAGATTTTAATCCCTAACTATAGGTAGGTTAGATTTTAATCCTGTGGGGCCCTAAAGTAAATTTGTTAAATTGTTGTTAGTGAGCAACTATGAGCAAAGAGGAACGTCCATGTCAACTTTCAACCCCGCGGGCCCAGAGTAATTTTCAAGACTTGTGGGACGGAGCCCTAAAGAATTTAAAAATATATATTTGAAAAACCTTTTCTTAGTGAGTAACCTACCTATGAGCTAAGGGGAACGTCCATGTCAAATTTCAACCCCGGAGGCCCTAAAATGTTTTTGAAGTCCTGTTGGGCAGAGCGCTAAAGAACTTCGAAAACTATATTTGCAAAACCGTTTCTTAATAAGCACCCATGAGCAAAGGAGAATGTCCATGTCAAATTTCAACCCCGTGAAATCTCTAATATAATTCTGAAATCCAGTGGGGTAGAGCCCTAAAGTGCTTTAAAAACTATATTTGCCAACCCTTTTCTTATTGAGTAGCCTACCCATGAGCAAACGGAATCCTCCATCATATTTCAACCCCGTGGGCCCTAGAGTAATTTGAAAGGCCAGTGGAGTGCAGACCTAAAGGGCTTCAAAACTATATTTGCAAAACGTTTCTTAGATTGGATAGATAGTACCTATGAGCTAAGAGAACCGTCCTTGTCAAATTTCAACACGTAGGCTATACAGTAATTGTCAGCTTATTTGAGGTAGAGCCCTAAACAATTTCGAAAACTATAATGGTAAAACAGCTTCTTAGTGAGCACCCATGAGCAAAGAGTAACGTCCATGTCAAAAATTCCAACCCCGCGAATGCCCTAAAGTAATTTTGAAATTCAGAGTGGCGGAGCCCCTAAGTACTTCAAAAACTATATTTGCAAAACCGTTTGTTAGTACCTATGAACAGTAAAAATTAATATTCATTAATATTACGAAAACTTTTGTTAGTCTGTAAACTAAAAGAAAATTATTAAATACGAATAAAGAATTGAAACTCCTATATACAAGCCTATAAATAAAACAAGCCAATAACAACATCATAATTACCGTATAACAATCAGCAATAAATATTACGATTGGAATTGTTCAAAAACACACATTTCTCACGGTCGATTAATACGTGAAAGGTGGCTCGGTGACCTCTCGCTTAAGCCTTTGTTTATTTTGATTGTGCCATAATTCACCTCGCCGTAATAGGCAAGTCTCTGTGACCGTAATGGATTTATTAATGGATTTAGCGGACTATGTATTTAGTCGCCATAATGTATCCGATTAGAATTTCAAATGGATTGCCGGGTGGATGACATAGCGGCGAGGCGGCGAGATCTGAACGCTGTTTGCTTTGGGCGATCCCTCCCCCTCCCCCACCCCCTCACTCATACCCCTCCCCCTTCCCATTCGGACTCGACAGGAATGTGCGAGACAAAAAGTTTACCAGCACTATTGGGAAAACAGCCCTAAGAAGAGGGTGAGCTCACCGTAAGCACCAGTTACCGCATAATTTAAGTTTATTTATTGTGAATTGCATAGAGAAAAAATAGTATTTGCTAGGGATTGCCCACTGGTCGAAATTCGACCACATAATCATATTATATCGAGCCAATTAGCATTAAAACGTTTTATAACTTAATCATCTGCTCTTCTTGATTTGCTAGCATTTTTTATTACAATTGCTGTAAAATCATTCTATCAATTATCCTTCTTCCAAAATTAACATTTGAAAGCATGTAGGGCGTAGCCCTGGGAGCCGATGAAAATTATTATGGGATTCTGCTTATATATACAGGACTATACCTTTCCCTTTCTAATGGTATGCGCGGATTTTTCCTACGATGCACACAAGCTGTGAAAAAAGAGGAAAAGCAACATTATTGCTTATTAATATGTGGATATATAGCAAATTTTACAATCTGTTTAATTATCAACCAAACATTACAAATTAAAATGCTTCATTTCAAATGAAATAAAATCCTATACTGTAATACGAGCAGTGTCTGAAGGGGTGTGTGTTCCACGACCTTGGAATCTAGCGGATATATTTTGATTAAACTTCGCATTTAAGAATGTTTTTACCCAAAAATAATTTTAGAAACAGTCTCAATCCCAGAAAAAAATTGAATTTGGTCTAAATTTAAGTTTAAAACTCGTAATTTTTAACATTGGTCTTATGGGTTGCTATTTTGGTAACGAAATAACAACGAAAGGGGTGCAAAAATAAAGGAACATTAATGTTAAGCAGTCTTTTTGAAACAGCTGTTATTTGTGAAGAGGAATAGCTGGTTTTTGGTGGGAATTCAATAGCTTTATTACAATGGCATTATAACAAAAGTGAATTAAAACCAACGAGAAAGGCTCGGTTAACCTGGTACTAAACAATTATGCTAGAAATTTGTATGAAAATTTCAAAGAAATTGGCATATTGTGTTTCCAAATAATATAGAGAACACTTGAGATCATATAGGTTTTTATGAGTTTGTGGAAGTAAAGGATTTTAGTGAGGGCACCGATCAAGATGATGTAATCCTTAGGTTTTGTAGTATACACGTTTTTCCCCTTTTTTCCGAGTGCATGGCTTTTCGGTGTGGGCCGTATGGAAAAGGATGTGTGAAAACATGATATTGATCAGCTGTGGATAAAATATATTAGTATCCCCCCAATTATTATTAAGAATATAATTATAGGGATTCATGATCAATTTAAGATTTGATTTGCTAGTATAGTAGAAATTGATATTGTTTTATAGGTGATCATCCTGGAAATGACAAGCTTCACTGACAAGATAGCAATAAATATTGTTTAAATGAAATTTATTCTGAACATCCATGGTTTCGATAGTGAGGGTTACACATGGAAATGTAGATGTTCATGATGGAGTAGCGGTGAGTGGTTAGTGATCACTGTATATTTGACTATATACTTGTTAATGTATGGTAAATTGTGAAATGGCAATGGTGATGGTCAGTATTCACCTTTGTTGATAATGAAGACAAGACGGGAGAGGTCATGGTAATTGAGGGTGCGTGACAATGGCAAGAAGGTGTACGAGGGGCAATGTAGGCCTATGTATGTATCGTATGGCATTCGTAGCCAGCCACCAACTACTGGAAAATATAAAACATTCTCTGCGGTGCATAGCACCTGAGTCAAAACATTTAAAACTAATCTAAAAACAAAAAGTTATGATCTCTCTTTATAAAGCTAAATCCAGGGCGCTAAGCCATTGCAGCCCAGCTTCCCTTGCACAATGCATCCCAATCAACCCTTCGGGGAAAGCACTCAAAGGACACTCATTGTCTGTGAATCGTGAATCATAGTCTGGATCTCAGCTCCAAGCCACATGACTGGTTTTCTGTCATTCCCCATTTGTATTTCCAATAATTACATCTTCCCACTCCAGTGCGGAATCGATTGAGAACAGTCCACTGCTTCCGAGAAAGATCCATACCACTTACTGCTAAGGTTGGGTCAGCAATTATAAAAAGTCACTGCGGAATCTTTTATAAAAAGTGATTCCGACCTTGGAAAGGATCCCAGCAGGAAGTCCAGTCGGTATGGATCGAAAAGTTTGTGACCGTCAACTGGGATGCTGTCCGCAGTGGTGGTCTTCGGGACCTCAATATGCCCATCACCTGGGGTAGGAAATCATGGATGTTTAGTTATGGAGTAGATACGATCTTATTATATTCCCTAGTAAGTGCCTCCCTGCGTCTTATTTCAGGTGGAGCGATATTAGGGGAAGGTCGGCTAGTATCGGACAGCGGGTAGTATCGGACAAACGCTGTTTCCAGCTTTTGCCGCTAGAGACAGCACTGACTAGGACATCAGCAGAAGCACCAAGGAGAAAGACTATGTGAGCGCCATTATGCGTTTCGTGCCTCAATAATCGTTTGCGCTGTGACATTTCTTTTGGTTTTTGTGACAATTTCTGTGCACGTAGGTATGTTTGAGACATCAATGTGCTAAATTGAGTCAATACTTTTATGATTCAACGCCACTATTTGATAGTAAAGAGGCTTTACTTTGTTTTGTAGGTGAATGGTTATTTTAGTTTGGTATTATGGAAGTGGTAGTCAAAATGGCGGATCATGTCAGTCGGGTAGTATCGGACAAGCTCGCGTCGGGTTGTATTGGACAGAATGGATAGGTTGTAAATTGTTGAAATAATTGTAAAAAACTTAACGTAATCAATAATTAACTCCCATTATTTATTTTTAGGTTTTCGAACATCATAAGAGAGAAAATAAACGAACTAAAAAGCGCAAAGATAGGCTTAAAAATATAAATACAGTAATGGATTAAGGCCTTCAAAGGAGAAAAATAAGAAAGTTTTGAAAAAGGCAAAAGACATAAATGTAAAAAAATTACAAAAAGGCAATTACAGTTTGAAGAAAGAAGTAGGTCAGAAACACATTGCATTATTTGTGATGAGACATTTCAATAAAACTGGATACAATGTTCACATTGAAAGGGTTGGCCTCCCGAAAACTGTGCTCAGCTTGAGGACAGCCATCTCTATTATAAGTGTATGATATTTGTGTTGGGCACGTAGCAAAGAAGAAAAGACTTAAAATGGAAACACCAACAATGTTTTGAGCCAAAGTGATCTTAATTTTGTGACTTTGAAACTCAATTTCCTTTATTTAGACTTAAGGTTATAAGCTAAAAAAACTGATAGTGGAAAACCAATTTATTTATACTTATAGTTAATTTTTTTATAGTGTTGAAACAATTTGTAACGATAAAAGTGTGTTTTCAGGCTGCAAGTGGTTTTATTTTAGCTACAAGCAGTTGTAGTTAACCCTGTCCGATACTACCCTCCAAAAATCAAATGGGCCCAAAAGTAAGGGTTAGAAAAAGTGTGGAAAAGTTATACATTCATTCATACAATAATTATTATATTAAATGTATGAATAAATAACATTTCAAACTTTGGTATTTTGCAAAGTAAATTATCATTTCTTTTATCACTAATTAGAAAATCGAAAAAAGCTTAAGTGTCCGATACTACCCGACCTTTACATAGCACCGGGAGCCAGGGTACAGAATGTACCAATGATGGTAAGAGATGTTGCAAAGCCCATCAATGATAACAGAGGAAAACGATGATGGCAAGAGCTTTCCACAGTGGAACGATAGGAAACGGGGGGATGATCGCGGCCCTAGTAACAGTAGAAATACAGCTCGGAAATTGAAAGGGAGGGTAAAGGAGCGTCAATGGCAAGCGATTATAGACAGCGAGGCGTTGACAAGCGATAGTACCCAACAAAATAATGGCCAGCAATAATGGCAATATGGCAAGGCGATGGCAAGAGAGAGATCACGATCCGGGAGGCGAGGTGATGGCAAGCGAGGGTACACGGCAGGCTCACGCTATGACAAGCGATGGTTATACAAGGTTAGGCCTTGGCGATGGCAAGCGATGGTGTACGACCGATCCATGGTAAGTGGCAAGCGAGGTTCCATGGAGGGGCCACGTAATGGCAAAGGCAAGCTAAGATCGAAGGTTGAGCGGGGGTCAATGGCAACTGAGGATCCACGGCAGAGTCGCGCTATGGCAAGCGATGGTACAAGGTTTGGCCGTGGCGATGGCAAGCGAAGAGGGCCGTGGCGATGGCGAGGTGCGCGTGTGAGATTCCACCGGCCGTGATTGCCGTGCCGCGGCGGCTCTACAAACAGCTTGCCCTATAATTAGGGGTAACACAAACACATTTGAGCGCCTCGCCGCCTTTTGTCGGCCGGGGGGCGGGGCCCCGTGATAGAAATCAAAACACCGTCCGGGCCCAGATAGTACCTAATCTCCGGCCATCAGTCGGCCCCTCAATAAATGAGTGATTAATATTACTCCCGGTCTGAAATTAAAATCGATAGACAGTCGGTCCAACTAGCTGAGTAATCGCCGCTACCGGTGTATTTGTTTCTTTTGTGTAATGTAACTGGCCTTGGATTAGCCGTGAAATTACACGTGTTTGCCAAATATTCGCCTGGACACGCACGCCATAACCTCCATAACCGTCCGGAGGCGAGAGGGCGACCTTGCAGCCTCGCCTCGTACATGCCTCATACCCTCATGAGGGTATTAAGCTGATGTGTTGGATGACGTAAGTGCGTCCATTCGGGATTGAAAAGTCATCAACCTTGTACCTAAAGAACGTAAAGAAAAATGATAGTTTTATGAGTAGCTTAATCCAAGAAGCACTATGTCTGAAACGCAATATACTTGCTGTACAATATTTTAAAAATATATTTTATGCTAAATTAACCTAATTAAATGTTGTTGAAATTGCATGATAGTTTATTCGCGTAGACGAACTCAAACAGGCTTCTTTACAACTAATTAGGGTACTATATTTAGTAAACTCTTCTCAATTCTATTTAATTTTTATATTCAAATTATAACTATACAGCCAATATAAAATAGCCATGACTAACACATTTAACCGTTTACCAAGCCAAATTTGTTTAAAGAATCTGTTGAAGCCCAGAAAGAAGTTAAATCTAGGACAAAACATTCAAAATAGAGAGCAACCAGCCCGCCCCAGCGTTGACGTCTCCGGGCACAATTTATACGCTGCTGAGTTAATTAATAAATACGAGGTCTGGACCGGCCCGCTCCGAAATAAAGCAGTGATTAGAGCACACGTGCAGGCATCCAGGACAATGCACAATAGCGGATAATGTAATGTTAGTAGCGGCGGCATCGGCTAAATGACATATTACTACCTGGCCTCACACCGCACCGCCAGGTACCGCCATCGCCGCGGCAGAATCCAGGCATCGCCGGCGATCTGGATACAAGGCTGGATACAAATTCGCCAGTGGTTGGGGGGTCGACGAAAAGATACAAATTCGCCAGGTCCCGATTACGCAGAAAAACGGGGCCGTCAAAACATTCAAATTCGCCAGTTCCAGGAATCCCCCGCAGCCCCTCGGCTGGCCGCGGCGCGCGGCATGCGGCGTGCGGGGCGCCCTTCACCCCTTTACCCCTTCACATCACTTTTAAAGCACTATATATTTATAAGTGATGAGCTTTTCGTTGCCAGTTTAATCGTAATAGATTTAATTGTGATAGATTTATTTGTTCTTATTTTACTCAAAATGTCAGATTTTTGTTAGATCTTTGTTTACATTTATTAGAATAGTTGCGTTTATCGTAATAAATATATTTCATAGAACTCAATTAGTACAGTAAAATAAGGAAAAAACAACCTTTGGATCGGCAACTGATGTGCATCTGTTAAATTTTCAAGAGACCTTCTTTGAAGCTTTAAAAAAGAGATTTGATGAGTCCCCCAAAAATAGTTTTGATTTACACCGATAAAATCACTTTTCAAAGTGGCGGATCTTTGATAATGGGATACAGTTTGAAAAAACTTCCCTTTTCATTTTACGTGCGTCTTTCAAATTTAAGCTATGGTACCAACGCCATCAACAGCCAGCTCGGGCAATGAAGGGGATGAGCCCGACCGGCCACATTCCTGGGTTCCCCGAGGGGCTGAGCATTAGTTCCTAGAACTGGCGAATTTGAATGTTTTGACGGCCCCGTTTTTCTACCTGTTTGGGACCTGGCGAATTTGTATCTTTTCGTCGACCCTCAAACCACTGGCGAATTTGTATCTGGCCGGATACAATAGAGGGCGTGCATCATGCGGAGAGCCAGGTAGAAGGGATGCTTGTTTTGCGCATCGAGCTCCAGGGGGCTCTCAGTTATATGCATCGTTTGCGCATCGCAGGGTGGTGGAAGCGGCATTATTTTTATTTACAAAGTTATTGAAAACTCATGCCCGTGTTCAAATGGTCTTTTGAATGAATAAACGTGTTTGGCATAAGACATATAAGTTTAAAAATTAGCAAAACAATATTCAACAGAACAGAAATAATGGCAAATAATCGGACACAATATCACGGCCTTGACCCGTAAATTAACACTTGGATTTCATGTTTACCATTTGTAGTTTGTTTCTATTGTAACAGTGAATTTTATGAGTGGTTTTATTCTGAGAAATTAGTATAGGAGAGGCTGCTATCTACAGTTAGAATAGAGGCAAACTTGCCACAGAAACAATTTGTACAAAACATTTTAGCCTGAGCAATTACAGTAATAAAGTAACCCTCACCAATCATTGTAAGTGTAATAAGTAAACACTCGATGTATTACAAAAAAGGTTAATACATTACAAACTTAAATTATTCATGAATGTGCGATACACATGTGTTGCCGTCCAGTGGTATGTATGGGGGACGACTGTTTGCGAATTGTCGGCAGGCTGAGGCTACCCGGACGGGAGAGTGCGCAAATGATGCAAGGGGATTAGGCGACCCTTCGAAATATTTTACAGAAGGATTAAAAAGTGCGCAAATGATGAGCGACCACAATAGATGCCGGCGAGGGGTCGGGCAAAGTGTAGATTGAGTGAAAATTTAGCAAAGCGTTGGAGTTAATCCCGATTTGACCTTTTCCCCACAAGAGCAATTATAAACAGAAAAAGTAAGAATTTTCTGATCAGAAAATTAGGTTTTATAGCTCTAATTAAAGGGTTTATCATTGCGGATTTCAATTTTTTTAAGGTATGTACAGTTTTTTGCAAAATGTAAAGAA
This sequence comes from Neoaliturus tenellus, assembly GCA_030545055.2. Taxonomy (NCBI): domain Eukaryota; kingdom Metazoa; phylum Arthropoda; class Insecta; order Hemiptera; family Cicadellidae; genus Neoaliturus; species Neoaliturus tenellus. The sequence goes on from CM061533.1 coordinate 9,055,445, forward strand.
TAAATCAAATTTTTGTACTTTGTAAAAAATATTTACAGGATTTTATAAAACTTTACAAAGAATCAATCTCACGAAAGGAAATGTATCTATTTATTAATAGGCAAGCATGTTTCTGTTCATCCTTTATTTCTCAGTTTGTGTGTACCGCAGGAGGAATCCATACATATGGTTCATAAGCTTGTAAAAGAGCAGAATCCCATTTTCATTTTCATCGGCACTCAGGGCTTCGCCCTGTAGGCTTTCAAAGTTTCAATGTTAATCTTATGGAGAAGGGCGATTGGTTGAATCATTAGATAGCTGCTGTAATAACAAATGCTAGAAAATCGCCAGGAAGAACATCTTACTAGGAAGAAGAAGATCTCTAGTAAATTTAAATAAACCTATAGGAAAAAATTAATAAAGATATCATATGACAAATGGTTGGGGCGAGTTTATCATTGCTCTTATGTCAAATAATTCCACCATGTCGGCACTTCAAAGCCATGACAATGCAGGCGAAAGATCATACACACTGTTGGGATTGAAAATAAATCATTCGTGTTTAACTCAAATAATATTTCAATTTTCACATTTCACATTGCTTACAACTAATAACCCTACCAATGCCACTAAAAACTGCTAAGCGCTGGGTAACCTTACAGCAATGAGTAGAGACTTTTCGTCCACCTAGTGGTTTAAATTTTGTTTTCTGTAGATTGAAACAATGAAGGTATGACTGAAAAATTAAAAATATGTTTTATAACATTTGTATTGTTGTGTTGTTGTGTCAGTGCCGGTTCAAAGCTTAATAAAATACCCTTCACAATTAAGGGCCCAAGATTCAATGGTGAAACATATTGTATTACTATAACACTTTCACATTCGCACTTTTAAATTATATTATCTTTTTTTGTTTGGCAGTGTTTTAGCTGTTTTCTTTATATTCTTACAATACCGGCTTGTTGGCGCACAGATTAAGCACTGAAACTAAATAAAATCAATTAAAGTTCTCAAACAATCCTAACTGCTGCTTTACTAGTTTTTGAACCAGGAGGGGTTTTGGTTAATTCAAATATTGTACACGAATCGACAAAATAGTCCATTACTATTATGTTAAAAATTTTCTGGTATATTGCTATCGCTGGAGGAGAGAGATTATACTAATAATAGTGGCAGTGGCTTAGAATACACCCAATTTTTTATAACAACAACTTCTAAAGAACAGTAGCTCCGTAAGTTTCTAACTATGATTGTTTCAGAATATACGCGAGAGTATACCCAATACAATGTTAAAATGAGGTTTAATCGTGGACTAGCAACTCAAAAATAAAGACAAGGTTAATACTAATGACGCGGCTTAAGAGTCATCTTCACCCTTGGGCCAGTAGCTAATTGTTGCGCAGTCGGCAATGTTAATCATACGGCTTTTAAAGCAAAACATGGTAGCCTATTTTATTCCCCTGTTTCAGACGCCGTTTTTCAACCGATTTGGTAAGTGTTTAGTTGAATAGTTATATTAGGCTTCTAATACCTCGAAATTTTGAAAATTTAATAAGTATTACTAGAGAAAATCGAGTTACTTTGCGACGTCACAGAGAAATATTTGTTAATTTTTCAAAATTTCAAGGTATGAAAGACCTAATATAACTATTCAACTAAACACTTACCAAGTCTAAAGAAAATCGGTTGAAAAATGGCAGGGGAATCAAATACTAGAACAGGGGTGAAGATTACTCTTAACATGTCATTTTCGTTACATTTACAAGCGCAGCCTCCACTCTGGGCGCATGTGACGCGTGGTTGCGACAAGGTTTGCGCGGATCCGCCCGCCGCCTCGCCGTCCGCGGGTGTCCCCGCACCGGAGCGGCAGTGTTTGATCCCAACAACAAACAATCACACTCAAACAATAACGAGTCAGCTTAATTAAAGTCTCATTGTCTAACAGCATTGTTTCAACTATTGAAACGTGCCCAGAAGATATGTGGCGGCGGCTTTGCCTTTCACAGGACGCCACAAACCCGCTAGTGACTTCTGGTGCAACGTGCAAAGTAAATGGACATTTATCTTGGAGTGTAATTTGATTATTTTAATTTCAGCTTGAAGTTAAAAGTAAAATGAGTTGGTGATAGGAATGGGCTGGATGATATTGTACTCGGTTATTTTTTAACGTAAAATGGAACGCTTGCTGAAATCAGGCGATTAGCACTTAGCGGTAAAATCGAGTCGCCTGAAAACAGGCGATTGACACTTAGAGGGTTAAGACCAAATAAAGTTATAGAGTAAGAATGTATCTTTAAAAGTAAAATTTGATGGTTTTCAGGTGCTTCCTACACTCTTAAAATAAATAAACTAACTTGTGGAACTCATAAACATGAATTTGGATCGGGCCTTGCGGCCAATCAAACTTGTCTCTTTTTGGTGATACTCTACATAAAAAATTATTGATTGAACTTCTCAGAGGTTTCAAGTATGGGAAGGGTGGGGTGGTTCCAAGTGGATATTGATTAAATAGAAAATTAACTTTGCTAAAGGTTTAATACCGGTACAGACAGGCATAGTTGAGACGGAAAGGTAGGCTATAATTCAATATCTATTAACTACACATTAACACTACACTAGAACTGTTCACTTGATTTCTGGGCTGTTCGACTACAAACTGATTTATTTTTCAATTACATTCAATTCAACCTGCACATATATTAATACCAATTACGTGGCACATATTTATGATTTACAAATTACTAGTTTTCACACAGTATAAGAGTTCGTGTTTGCTGCGAGAAAGTACTGGTACAGTTAAACTATTCAGGTAATACTAATTACAATGTACAGTTAAGTGATATAACTGGTAGTTATGCCAGCCGATCATTACTAAATAATTAAATCTGACATGACGTGCCTGCATACACGTAGGTTGGTAATGGTCTATTAAACTATACTGGAGGTGGTGGTTACCAAACAATTCCACGGAGAGGTCGTCGTGGGAAATATTATCTATCCACAAAACAATATATCAAACGGAACCAGCGCTTGCACATGTGTTATATTGTACAATAAATCTGTGTCAGGTAAAATGTTTTACGGTAGTAAAGTTTAGTCATGGTCATGACGTTGAAAACAAGGCATTCAAAAGCTATGTTTCTACAGTAATCACCGAGATACTAGAAGTAATTTATCCCTATTAGTTTAAATTGTTTTTCTCTGCACCGTGCGGGGCAATGAAAAACATCGTAAAATAAACTTGTCTGTTGCACATTAAAACTTAGAAACGATATTTTACAAATCATGTTTACAGAAAGAGTACGCAAAATTGTAATGGCATGACAAACCCCTAGCAGACAATTCATTAGGCCTACTTATTCCTGAGATGCTGCAGAACGACTGGGGACGAAAGAGCCCCAGAGATGGCCGTGCCATCGACATGGACACACCCCAGACCGGGACAGCGACTTTGAAGGTGTTCACTGACCATCTATTGTTCGGAGAGAAAATATTTTAATAATAACTTTATTCACATTAGGTTATACTGACAACATATTTTAGTTTTGACGCCCGTATTCAGTATGTAAGGCAGTAACTGATGAAATGTTACTATTTTTATAATTTGCTTCTTAACACATCATGTTTTGTTAATATAATTACTTTAATTAAATATGAAATACTTTGACTTGAAGAAAAAACTAAAGCCTGGTGCTTTCGGCAGGTGTATCAGAAAAACATCATGTTTTTGCGTTCTTGTTTAATGGTTTTGATAAAACATGACATGTGTAGTACTTTAAAACTCAGGAATCCTTTTTGCAGTGTATTATAACAATAAATGGATGATACTCTTTTAAATTTCAAAGTTGAGTTGTAATCTAGATGTAGAACTACTAAATAGTCAATACTATAGTTCTTTTGTTCTCCTACTACATATAGTCCTTTGGTTTAATAATAGTTGTAATCAAAGCCGTAGCCAGAAAAAATTTTGGGGGGGTTTGAGTTTCGCGTAACTATCAAACTTTCATTTTAACACAATTAATTGTTAATAGGCTATAATATAATGTTAAAGCATGATTTTTGACGATTTAAATATTTAAATATGAGCCTACTTATATAATTACAATAATAATTATTATTAGCATTGATGAAAATACAGCATTAATCATCATATGCTTGTTTCTATTCAAGACGAGCTTGTTTGCTCCGCTCCTTGCCTTTTAGACTGTTTTTAAGAAGGCCTACGTGTGCTGCACTTTAATATATATTTGTTTAACCACATGTTGAATCCGTAACACGTGGATTATATTTCTATGGTTACCATCTGTTTTAATTAATTTTTAATTCTTTGTTTTAAAATCAACTACAATCCCACAAATTGCAAAGTTGTTTTATCCTTTCACCTAAATTTCATTTATTCATAATCACCAATATAAAGTGCGATTTAAAAAACGTAAATTGTATTTATTATAGTAGCATTCAGTGCTATAATTTACCAGTAACTGGCTACCATTCAAAACCGCAGCATGTTTATACTCGAACTCACGGTCTGTCCTTTGACAGTTGATTCTGCTGTTTTCATTATTTCTTTGTTTAAAGGCCAATGTTAATAGTGTTACAATTTAAATTAATGACTATGACGAAATAAGATTTTTCCTGACACTGAGACCTGAAATAATATATTTTTTATCTCAGAGCTAAATGCCTAGGTTATATTCAGATTTTTGGAAAATCGTTAACAGCCGTTTTTGAGATCTGTGTGCATACATACACAGTTACAAATATACCTTACTCGTATCAGATCAGAGCAGATAGTTATAAGTTAGTTGGTTCATAAAAAAATAAACTCAGGTATTTTTATGTCGTTCCGTCTCTCCTGTGAATTTACTTCGTAAGCCTATACTTCAGTACTTCCGCTCAGACGGCTTTGACCACAAGAAAAATTACAAGAAGAAATATTGGCTGGTTTTCGTTTGGGCTAGTCATATAAAGGTTAAATCGAGGCTGTTGGTGCAGGAGCAGGCATAATTAAAATATATTTTCATTGTTTTTGTTTTGTTTTACCTATCTAAGCATTCATATCGTCTATGTCAATTAAACAGACGACACAAAGCTTTATGAATACTCAAAGTTCACTATGTAAAACTAAACTGCACAGTACCACACGATCGGCACACGTTCTGATGAGGGAATTGACATGACATGCTATAAGGTTATGTCAAATTCCCGTTCATTTGTTGTTACACTCCTCCGTGAACCGCGATCATCCCCATTTTGGCACGTACACATCTGATTAACTACGACTTCCGTTATTATTTGAACATTGCAATTAAACAAATAAGTATTTTTTACATTATGTTTAAGTTTTTTCTTGAAATTATTTAATTTTCAAACAGTGTTTTTTATGGAAAAATTCTACATATATTATATATTGGTCTTTTTTAATTATGTTTTCCAAAATTTCGGGGGGGGGGGTTTGACTCCCTGACCCCCCCCCCCGCGCTGGCTACGGCCTTGGTTGTAATATAGTATTATTCGTATGAAATTCCAGGAAAATATTGTTTTGGATCTTGAAAAACAATCTATACTTATAAAGGAAAACCCCTCAATCACTCATCAGTAATTCTCCTACGCTCCATTAACCTATAAGAGGATGAAATTCGGTACACTTACTATTTAGGAGAAATTTAATTAAACAATTTATTAGCTTCTCTTTAAGGGCATAGAATCAATAATTTTGTATTGTTATTGACTATGTAAGTAGAATCAACAATCGTCAATATATCCATAAATAAAAATTAAAATGAATTGCCCACAAATAAAAGGTCATACCATGAATTTTTATCCGGACACTGCATTACACAGCAATACTTCCTAAATTTTCATAGAAAACCCAGGTAGCCTACTCAAAAACGCTGTAATATCCCTTTTTATAGAAACCAGCCTTCAGACCCAACCTGAAGATGGACACATCTGATTATGCTTTTATGAATGAGGGTATATCGTTAATAAGTTTAATAGTAAAAAACATATTTCATAAGAGGGATGATTATTTAAATATATGTTATTTTTGGATGGAAATATTTTAGGCAGACAAAGAATGCAACAATTTTTAATTTTATGATTGATTTAAACGTGACATTTATACTCTCTTACCGGAACCGCCCCGGCCCAAGATATTGCCATGATTGATATTGGTAGGATTACATCAACTTAATCCTTTGTACTTTAACTTCCATAGCGAAGCACAGGGCAAGTCATGTGATAAAGAATTAATTGAAATCCTTGTGGCCCTTAACATTTACAAAAGCCTAATCAATTTGTATAAATTAATATATACATTATATTATATTTAATTTTCTACGTGGTCTTAATTGACTCTCGTGAAATTTATCACCTATCGTTTTATGGCTTATGGTAAGTAATTTATCAAATCGACGTCAAGCAACTGACATTCCTAGCTGTACCGAAATGACGTTGTACTGAAATATCATGTTTAAAACACCCCGATAAATGACAACCTAAAATTTCATCTAAGGTTTGACGTCTCTTAGATAAGACAGTTTACACAATCCAAAAGCTTTTATATTGAAACATCATAAATTAATAAGGTCTGCATAATACATTTAAAAACTATCTTCCATATGCATTTCCGCTACAAGGAGATTGAACCCCTCCGCCACAAAACACAGCAGCTATTAACAAATTGGCGGAAACCGGCGGCACCTGCTTTGAGACGAGGAAACATAAATAAGACTTTTTCAAAGGAAACAATAATATAACAGAGGTAAGCGTCTTCAGAAAGGAAATCCTCAACAACATAATCAACTTTGTTTCCTCCGATTGGACCTAATGTTTCCTCTTCGAGGAGCCGCCCGGCGTTTGATCGACAATTTAATTTATTCGCCGGTCATCCAGTACCACACGGGCTCGCCCGATAGCGGCACATCCCGTTTCCAATTCGACAAAGGATGTTTGAGTCCACTTTGCAACACTAATGGGTCGGAAAATCTCCTAAACGCGGCGCGAGTGGAGCGGAAATCGCGGGGCAACGCGCGTCCGGCCGCTGTACAAATAATTGCTCCGCGCGCGAGCGGCTCCCGTTCACGATGGCGATTGGCTTTTAGCACGAATCGTCCGGTGATTTGCCCCTTCAATGATACCTCCGACCGATCTGTCTTGTGAAAAAGTGCAGACGGGGCGGCGCTATCTACAAGAGACAACGATGGGTGACATCAGTGACAAGTAATTGTTGCAGTGAGGGAGGAAGGGGGTGTTAAAGTGTAGGACTTGATTTTTATCTATTTTGGAAAGATTAGTTATGAAATGGGTATATTTACAATTGACTGATTTTAGTTACTATTATAAATTATACAGCAAGGAGATTTAATAGTGGTGGAACTCTACTACCAGAGTATTATCACCCCTTCCTACAGTACCACAGTTGCTGTCACCTAATCATTGTGTAGACATTCCACTATAACGAATAATGAACAGCACATCGTAAGTAAAAATTAAAAAAAATCTTAATGTTAAAAAAAACTTTTTTTAATAAACTTAAAAAATCTTTCAAAACCTAATCCTATGCAATGATTTAACTTGATTTTGAATTGATCAACAGTCATACATAAGATACATTATTCAACAATAGTTATTTATGCAAAAAGTGCGCAAAGTGCCATTTTGCTGCACTCAAGAGTTATAATAAGCACGAGTCGCAGGCGAGTGTCGAACAATTTCTATCGAGTGCAGTGAAGGCACCATTTGCATGAGTTGCATATTACATATTTTCTACAACTGCCAAATATTTATTAGGCTATAGCCTACTAGCTAACTACTCGTCAAATGACGGGGAACTTTTATGAATTTTGCTCTAAAGAGATGTAATGGTTCAATGGAGACAACAATTTTGGAATCTCTGACAACATAATATTAAAACCTAAAAAGTACAACTCCTGTAAAATCTGTTTCATAAAAAACTATTCTACTATCATAGAATCACCTGTAAAATTTCTCCTGCATTACAAGTAAATCTTGGGATTTTTGTTTACTTTCATTACTTAGATATGAATGTGTTGTGAGCAGGTTAACTGCAATCTTAGCACAATTTGCATAACTTTAAACCATTTTAAAACTGATATTTTAATTGTTTCATTATTGGACATTGTTCTCAGGAACCTTTAATGTTATTAAAATATTGGGCATTTCTGAATTTTATTATTAATTTATTATACTGTAGAACAACATTGTAATCTACAACAAATTTTACTAATTTTGTCCCAAATAAAAAAAAAAAAAAAAAAAAAAAAAAACAATTTCACTAATTCTATGTATAATTCCTACCACCTTAATTTATAGTTAGATCAATGTGTTTCTCGTAAAATCTTGGCAAATTCGATATTACAGAACAGTAACTTACAATGCAACTGAGAATTTTCCAAATAAATTGGTAAAAATAATTCCATTTTATCCTTTTTTTAATAATGTTTAGTAATTGCTTTGACCATAAAGACCACTTTCATATCTGAAAAATTTTGTTAAATTTTAGGTGTTAAAACTTGAACGGCTTTTCTTACGTTTCCTAAATTTATTTCAAGTCATCCTTGCAAGTAAAAAATAACAAGAGAAAATTAAAGAAACTAAATTATCACAGGCACTATTTTGCCCATTTACTTATGCATCTCCAATTTGCATATCGATAAAAAAATCCCACTATTTCATCGCAATAAGTGATACTTGTAAAAGTTTTATGATGGTTCAAACAGGATAAGATTTTATCCAATTTACCGGACCTGTAATACAAGTCAACATTCTTTATGAAACAAAACCATTTAAATCTCTTGTAAAATGCACTTATAATACAGGTAAATCCCCTGTAAATTGATTTACAGTAGTTGTAAAACTTTCTGAAACATATGATTATTGTAACTTTTACCAATAATACGGGGAAATTACCTGTAATACAAGTCCTGTAAGTTTTATGAAACAGGCCCCTGGATCACCTGGAGTAGTAAACAAATCAACAAAATAACGTTTTAGATTGGTCTAAATAAGGTGTAAATTTCATTTTACGAAGTTACAGGCATTTCCCAAGGGATTCCATTTTTCCTATCATCTATAGGGACCATAAGAAACCCATTGACACAAAAATCGCATGTAATGTTCAGTATAATGTTCATGTAGTGTTCACAAAAAGGTTCAGTAGTTTTCTCTCTAGCTAGACCCTTAATAGCCCTCTTTTATTATATAAGATAAGTATAAATATGTAGGTCTAATATTTATTATTGCCTATGCTATGCATTTCCTACAAGTAGTTAAAACTCATTCGATTTTTGAGGTAGGGGATTTAACGACACTGTTTTAGCAGTATCTGCAAGATCGTCAGGATGATCTTGCACATGATTTAATTGAACATGTCACTTGAATCACTGAAGTCACTGTCATAGTTGATCCTTTTGTACACTTACACACAGCCTAACCTTAAGATGGTTTTTAGGTTATGTTTATGTTGAATCCATAAAAAACTACAATGACAATTCGCAGGTCAGATGTTTATATCTAGTTTTGCCAACTTATCCTAATCAAACAATGTTTCCTTGTTGGCTATAATGTCTTTTTTAATGCATACTGTTTTGTGTTATGATGTTTTAACACTAGAGCTCGCAAAGTAAACCTAGCGTGCACAAAGTAAAATGAACGGCAAGTTTGCAAGTTTGCAACGCGTATCGAATGCGTAAACAACTGCTTTCTCGGATAGAGGTAGGAAAAATATTTCTCTAAAACCCTGATGATTTTTTAAATGTGGAATATAGGCAATAGACTTAAATGCAATTCTATATATATCGGGTACTTCATAACACTGTCTAATCATATTATGTTGATTAGCTAGATTACTTTGTGGTACGTATACATTAAAATATAAGAATACTATTGATTTTTAAATGCCAAACATAAGAAATGTTAAGAACGTTTCATGAAAAATTATTCCCGTTATCTTTGTTTAAGGCTATTTTAACAATCTTTTGTTGTATTCAACTACCGGAACTCAAGCCTATGTGTTTAGAGTTCAACTAACAGCTCGGGAAGTAATTCGCAACGGGTACTGCACGGGCAGGCGCGAGTAAAACAGCATTCCTCAAATTCCGTAGCCGAATGCACGGGCACGGCGGGCGTTTCAGGTGTCAAATAAAGTCGTCTACATAAAGTAGCGATTCCCGGGAAACAGTAAATCAACGAGGTCGAACCTCCGAACAATTAAACATTGAACAGGAGTCGCCCTGGGAGCGCGGGGGCCGGGAGGAGAGACACTTCGAGGAAGGCGGTTTATGCGGTCGGGGAGTTGCGTTCGCAGCGTCATCGCGAACGTCGCAATTTGCGCGGTGAACACGCAGAAAATAAATGCGGACGCGTTAAAAGAACGCTCTATCGCGGCCCATACGGTGTAAACAAAAGGGACCGGGCAATAAAACGTCCAAACGAGCCAACGTCCCGTGATTAGTGGGATAATAGAAAACCGGAGAGGCATTACCTGCTAATAACGGCACGTTTACTCGCGAGCTGTTGAGAGCAGGTCTCGTTATTTGCGATGCTCCTTACATGGCGTCAGTCGTAAAGGCGGTAACCGCGCCGCCATCGCCGCCCCACAGAGGTGTAGAGCAGCGGTGATAAGTACCTGCACGCCGCTGCACAGAGGTGTAGAGCAGCAGTGATACGTACCTGCACGCCGCCGCACCGCGGTGTAGAGCAGCAGTGATACGTACCTGCACGCCGCTGCACAGAGGTGTAGAGCAGCAGTGATACGTACCTGCACGCCGCCGCACCGCGGTGTAGAGCAGCAGTGATACGTACCTGCACGCCGCTGCACAGAGGTGTAGAGCAGCAGTGATACGTACCTGCACGCCGCCGCACCGCGGTGTAGAGCAGCAGTGATACGTACCTGCACGCCGCCGCACCGCGGTGTAGAGCAGCAGTGATACGTACCTGCACGCCGCTGCACAGAGGTGTAGAGCAGCAGTGATACGTACCTGCACGCCGCCGCACCGCGGTGTAGAGCAGCAGTGATACGTACCTGCACGCCGCCGCACCGCGGTGTAGAGCAGCAGTGATACGTACCTGCACGCCGCTGCACAGAGGTGTAGAGCAGCAGTGATACGTACCTGCACGCCGCTGCACAGAGGTGTAGAACAGGAATGATACGTACCTGCACGCCGCCGCACAGCGGTGCAGAGCAGGAGTGATACGTACCTGCACGCCGCCGCACCGCGGTGTAGAGCAGCAGTGATACGTACCTGCACGCCGCCGCACCGCGGTGTAGAGCAGCGGTGATACGTACCTGCACGCCGCCGCACCGCGGTGTAGAGCAGCAGTGATACGTACCTGCACGCCGCCGCACCGCGGTGCAGAGCAGGAATGATACGTACCTGCACGCCGCCGCACCGCGGTGCAGAGCAGGAGTGATACGTACCTGCACGCCGCCGCACCGCGGTGCAGAGCAGGAGTGATACGTACCTGCACGCCGCTGCACAGCGGTGTAGAGCAGCAGTGATACGTACCTGCACACCGCCGCACCGCGGTGCAGAGCAGGAGTGATACGTACCTGCACGCCGCCGCACCGCGGTGTAGAGCAGCAGTGATACGTACCTGCACGCCGCCGCACCGCGGTGTAGAGCAGCAGTGATACGTACCTGCACGCCGCTGCACAGCGGTGTAGAGCAGCAGTGATACGTACCTGCACGCCGCCGCACCGCGGTGCAGAGCAGGAGTGATACGTACCTGCACGCCGCTGCACAGCGGTGTAGAGCAGCAGTGATACGTACCTGCACGCCGCCGCACCGCGGTGTAGAGCAGCAGTGATACGTACCTGCACGCCGCCGCACCGCGGTGTAGAGCAGCAGTGATACATACCTGCACGCCGCCGCACAGCGGTGTAGAGCAGGAGTGATACACGCTAAAATAGAAAGAATGAAAAAGTCATTCTTTGTTCAGAGTGAATGCGTGTTCATTCCAAAAGAATGAAAAGTAACTCGTGAAAGAACAGAAAACCTCCACTCTTTCTAAAGAGTGAAAATATCCACTATTTAAATAAATGGATTTTCACCTTTTCAATAGATGGTTTCTCAGTCACTCTGTCAAAGAGTGATTTCCTTGCAGAATCAGAAGACCGCCATCTTTAACGGGTCCGGGACAATTTTATATGCGTTATTTATATTAAGTGTTGGGAAACGTTTTGTGTGTTTGCATGGCTATGGCTAAAACTTCAAGTCAGCTCTGAAATCAATCATCGTAAGCATTCACCTCCAAAAAAATCTTCCTCCTCGGCATCGGTGTCACGTCACGGCGTCTCTTTCCAGAAGCTTTCGTTCCTCAATAGTTAACAAGCACAACTACTTAAGTTTAGACGAAGTAATTTAGTTCTATATGCAAACATACTCTGTTATTAACAGGATATTGTGTAGTATACAAGACTGAGAATCACTTAAAATGAAGGCAAAGCCACCTTACCTTTCTACACTTTGTCTTGTAGGTTATCATCGAGGTTCAGTTCAGTAGGTTTTAATAGAATAATATTAACATAAATAACAAAATAAAGGACAAATTTTAACTAAGTTAAGGTAGCCTAAAACATTACCAAAGAACAACACAAAATAAAGTAGCTAAGTTTATTTTGTACGTATGTGTACCTATTTTGAGTAATTGTGAGAAGACTTCATTTGATAGGTTAGGTTAGAGTGGAAATCATTCTTTCATTGAGTGAAAATCATTCTTTCGTTGAGTGGAAACCACTCTTTCGTTGAGTGGAAATCACTCTTTCGTTGAGTGGAAATCACTCTTTCGTTGAGTGGAAATCATTCTTTCGTTGAGTGGAAATCACTCTTTTGTTGAGTGGAAATATTCACTCTTTCAAAGAATGACCCCAGTTCACTATTTTAAAGAGTGAATATTCATTCTTTCAGAGTGGCTCGGTTTTCCTACTTTCAAAGAGTTAAAAAGTCACTCTGAAAGAGTGAATTTTCATTCTTTCACTTTTAGTGTGTACGTACCTGCACGCCGCCGCACCGCGGTGTAGAGCAGCAGTGATACGTACCTGCACGCCGCCGCACCGCGGTGTAGAGCAGCAGTGATACGTACCTGCACGCCGCCGCACCGCGGTGTAGAGCAGCAGTGATACGTACCTGCACGCCGCCGCACCGCGGTGTAGAGCAGCAGTGATACGTACCTGCACGCCGCCGCACCGCGGTGTAGAGCAGCAGTGATACGTACCTGAACGCCGCCGCACAGCGGTGTAGAGCAGGAGTGATACGTACCTGCACGCCGCTGCACAGCGGTGTAGAGCAGGAGTGATACGTACCTGCACGCCGCTGCACAGCGGTGTAGAGCAGGAGTGATACGTACCTGCACGCCTCCGCACCGCGGTGCAGAGCAGGAGTGATACGTACCTGCACGCCGCCGCACCGCGGTGTAGAGCAGCAGTGATACGTACCTGCACGCCGCCGCACCGCGGTGTAGAGCAGCAGTGATACGTACCTGCACGCCGCTGCACAGAGGTGTAGAACAGGAATGATACGTACCTGCACGCAGCCGCACCGCGGTGCAGAGCAGGAGTGATACGTACCTGCACGCCGCTGCACAGAGGTGTAGAACAGGAATGATACGTACCTGCCCGCCGCCGCACCGCGGTGCAGAGCAGGAATGATACGTACCTGCACGCCGCCGCACCGCGGTGTAGAGCAGGAATGATACGTACCTGCACGCCTCCGCACCGCGGTGCAGAGCAGGAGTGATACGTACCTGCACGCCGCTGTACAGAGGTGTAGAACAGGAATGTTACGTACCTGCACGCCGCCGCACCGCGGTGCAGAGCAGGAATGATACGTACCTGCACGCCGCCGCACCGCGGTGCAGAGCAGGAGTGATACGTACCTGCACGCCGCCGCACCGCGGTGCAGATCAGGAGTGATACGTACCTGCACGCCGCTGCACAGAGGTGTAGAACAGGAATGATACGTACCTGCACGCCGCCGCACAGCGGTGCAGATCAGGAGTGATACGTACCTGCACGCCGCTGCACAGAGGTGTAGAACAGGAATGATACGTACCTGCACGCCGCCGCACCGCGGTGCAGAGCAGGAATGATACGTACCTGCACGCCGCCGCACCGCGGTGCAGAGCAGGAGTGATACGTACCTGCACGCCGCCGCACCGCGGTGCAGAGCAGGAGTGATACGTACCTGCACGCCGCTGCACAGAGGTGTAGAACAGGAATGATACGTACCTGCACGCCGCCGCACCGCGGTGCAGAGCAGGAATGATACGTACCTGCACGCCGCCGCACCGCGGTGCAGAGCAGGAGTGATACGTACCTGCACGCCGCCGCACCGCGGTGTAGAGCAGCAGTGATACGTACCTGCACGCCGCCGCACCGCGGTGCAGAGCAGGAGTGATACGTACCTGCACGCCGCTGCACAGAGGTGTAGAACAGGAATGATACGTACCTGCACGCCGCCGCACCGCGGTGCAGAGCAGGAGTGATACGTACCTGCACGCCGCTGCACAGAGGTGTAGAACAGGAATGATACGTACCTGCACGCCGCCGCACAGCGGTGCAGAGCAGGAGTGATACGTACCTGCACGCCGCCGCACCGCGGTGCAGAGCAGGAGTGATACGTACCTGCACGCCGCTGCACAGAGGTGTAGAACAGGAATGATACGTACCTGCACGCCGCCGCACAGCGGTGCAGAGCAGGAGTGATACGTACCTGCACGCCGCTGCACAGAGGTGTAGAACAGGAATGATACGTACCTGCACGCCGCTGCACAGCGGTGTAGAGCAGCAGTGATACGTTTTTAAACGTTTATGTATTTTAGCGACAGGCACAAATTCAAATCTGAGCAGGCAAGTGCAACATTAATAACACGGCAAAACCACTTGAGACGTGTTTGTCATGATCCCCTGATAATTTTGTTAAAATTCCCTACTTTTCCCACTTTTTCATTTCCGCCATCTTGGAAAATTACGGCTAAGTCATGTAATTTTGTAAGCTTTTATTAGGAAATTAATTTTACAATAACTATAAGATGTGCTAACCTCAAACAAGTTTTATTCTACCCGCAAAAAATTTCTCACAAGAAAATGTGGTATTTATTGATGATAGACTATCATAGTCCCTTTACATAAAGCCCCTTACACATCAGAGTCAATATTTGAGCATAAACTTCAAACTTGACGAATTTTTCTTTTTCTTGTTCTATTTGATTTTTTCCCTATCTTGCTTCGTTCGTATTGAAGAAATGAAGTTTTCATCTGAGAATAATGTTGATGTTATGGTGTACAAAAACAAAAATAGTGTGCTGTCGTAGTAATATTGAGTGGTTGAACCTATGAAATAATGCTAAGTTCAATTAAGATTTTGAGCAATATAAATTAACTCTTGCTAATAGCTCGGAACAGATATGAAGAGACAATATTTATCAGAATAAGCAAAACAGCAGCCCTTCTAGATGATAGAGAAGTGAGTCCAGGAAGCTGACCGAAACCATTGATTTCAAACCCTAACTGTCGGGCGATAGATTATAACTGCCGAAAATAATTTGTGATTTTTTCATGAGCCAGCACATTTCTTTGAAGAATTCGTTGATTAGTTTCGTCCTTAATAACTGTTTAATAATATAACAAAGGGTAGGGAATGGTTTTCATAACATGATTTGTTCAGTTTATCTAGAGGAATCTACAGCACATGCTGAATTCAATTTACGTTGTGTATGATTTTTACAATGAACTTGTTACAGGTGCAATCGAGAAGAGTACATCAGTTTTCATAGGAAAATCAAAATTGAGCACCATTTAAACATTCGTTTTATGAGCTTTTATCTTCTTCGATTAAAACCATTTTTCATATTTTTGCACGAAATCCACCCCTTTTTTATCTCTCAGGGCCGATTTCTCCAAACGCGTTTAGTTAAAACTTAGTTTAATTAAATGTTAAATATATGGACAAATTTAGTTTTAACTTGAGTTTAGGTTTAAACTTCCTTTGATTAACCGGCCCTCAAAAGTACGCAAAACGTAGTTTTAAGTCCTTAATATAACCTGAAAAATCAGCTGTGATATTTTTTGTCCTAGAACTAAAAAGTCAGCTTTTTTGCTAAGTATATTATAATTGTTTAATTAATTTTGAAAGGCAGAATAGTAAAGTTAAACGTTATAAAAAGGGTTGTTTGTAAAAATAGCATAAATGTAAACACCGCACATTACTTACTTTACCCTCAAAAATATATAACCTATATAACCTCAAAAATACAACTGTTAATACCCCCGTCGCAGCAGACCTGCGTACTCAGCGAATTTCCCATAGAAAATACGAAATTGTTTGTTTTGTCCTCTTTTAAATGGCGTTGGTTAAAAATGTTGATTTTTTTAAATTGAGGTCTAAATATGCCAAAAACCCATTTTTGACCCTTTAGAAACCCCACAAAACCCCGTTTCATAACCCGATTATGCTAGTTCGCAAACTCATAAAAACAGATATGGTCTTACACCTACATACCAAATTTCAATTTTTGAAAGACATGTTTAATACAACATGTTTAACATGTAATACGGTGAGAGTTGCCCAATAAGATTATAATATACCAAATTTCTTCAAAATCTGAGGCCCCTTTTAAAAATTTTCAATACCATGGACACATAATATATATGAAAATGAACGAATGGTATTATTGGCTTCTCCAGACCTCAAAATAAAAAGTAACATGGCTTAGGTCTTACCGCATGGCTACTACCGTAATACCGTATTCCATATGGAGAAATTCACTAAAAGTTAAAATTTTCAACGATTAAAACTCTAATTCCACAGTTAAAAATTAGTTGTTCAACACCCGGGGTAAAAGTGTTTTATAGTGCATAATCGTTTTTCAAAGCGAGGCACAGGCGAACTAAAAGATAATCATTAAAACAAGATTGATCATTAAAAAGAGCCACTTTTGCTCCTAGTGATGAAAAATACTACTAGGCCTATTGCACGGCTGTGTTATTGATGGATAATAAACTCATTCGTGAAATTTTCAAACCATGTAACAACAGTCATGAATACAACTAGATTGAAAGTGTTCTTAGTGCAATTTGAAGTATTTTTAATGTTTCTACATTACTGGAATTCCATTAATTTACTTTATGTTCATTTGGGAGTGAGACCTATGCTTATATTAGGTATGAATTAAGCCTTAATTGTGAGATTGATTGACTCACTGAGGTTTTTTTTATTACCTACCGACACCGTAACGAATAAATGTTTTTTACATTCAATCAATAGTTTCCACCTCAAAACAATGTGTATTATATATGTTGTGCCGTATAAGTATCATTTTAGTAATGAAGTTTTACTGAATATAATAATAACCATGTAGGCCTACCAAAGTCCTTTATTAGTGTAATCGTATTTCCAGGCTTGAAAACTTGGATGGGTGTTACAGACAGACTTTACCATTAACATGTAAATAATTAATTTAAGCCAATCACTATATATTTATAAGAACAATAATGGACATACGGAAAATCATTTAACCTATCTTACAACCTTTGGAAAATGCGCATTTTACTTTACATGTGTAAAAACCAGTCGAGTTCACCATATTTGGCTAAAGTTCACGGATAGGGAAGCAGTATGTAGCGACATAAAAGTGAATCGTCTTGTTTATGGTTCACATTTTCTCGGAGTATAGGCAATTGTAAAACGTTGAGAAGGTTTGTAACTAGCATCATGCCATGAGTATGAATGCATTATCCATCAAATCATCAGCGTAAAAGAAAGTATCATTTCAATTCTTTATTACTTTGTGATTGTTATACATACAGTATAAATTATGTTATTTCTTAACAGAAAAGAATCATCCTTATAATATGGATTATTTCCACAAAAATTTAATACCTTCAAATTAACTTTTTTCTAAAAATAAAAACTTAAATAATTTTTTTATCTTGTACGGGTATAATGTCAAAGTTAGAATAAAATTATATTTTTCTTTAGAAATCAAATTACAGTTATCTAGATACATCCTTTATTATATAATATGTAATAAATCCCACATAGCCATTGCCTGTGCGTGAGATTCCTTTATACACGTAAGATTTAAATGTAGATGATGTTTTTCTTCGCTGCATAAGCCATGTATGTATATTTTTATAAACATGGATAAATACATAATTTTTTTGGATTACCGTAAAATATTTCCAAAGAAAGTGATTTGAAAAAATGCCAATTAAAAATGTTTTGCCACATTTGATGAATAAATCCTATGATTGGAATAAGATAATAGTGTAAATGAATAAAATATCGGAATAGAATTACATAAGTTATTAAAATACTTTAATCATTTCTCTAACTTTATCCCACAAGCATATCACTTTTCTATAACTTTTCCACAGTATAATCCTACATATTTTGCGTTAATTTGAAGCAATGATTGTTGAATTGCATCTAAGTTTTAACAAAAAAACATTATGATATTGATTGTATGTCTAATTAAAACGTTATTTCTAAAATTTTGTGAAGTAAATAGTGTTAAAATAATGAAAGCTTTATCATTGCATAAAAGCTAATAAAGCTAAGTAATGGTAAGCACGAATATTGTATCCATTTCCGTTGATTAAGAAAAATGTATCTTTGGTGTACAAATTATAACGGCTTTTTTAAATAAAATCTCGCGTTACATAACCCGTGTCAATACTTCAAACTGTCAGTTACTTATAAAGGACGTAAGTTAATGAACAATGACGAATTTTTACATAGGAAATAACCCTAAAAATCTGTTTCTAAACCAATACAAATATTGATTAGATATTTTTTACACTAATCCATTATAATAACACTGTTAAAAAAAATACGCAAAACAACTCATATCAGCGTATTGAAAACAATATTTATTGTTAGAAACACTACCAGTAAATTACATGGAACAAAGAACTATTCCCAACAAGCTGTTCTTAAAATGTTTGGTTTCAATTCGCTCCCCCCATCAATATCTAATCAAGAGAACCTCGGACGCCATAATGAGAACAAAAACGACAACAAATTGACACCATGCTTCACACCCGCGGCTGGCACTTTGTGCTCATTATGGACAGAGGGCGGTTATTTTTGATAAATATATGAAAATGAGGATAAATAGATTGAGCAAACTAAACATCTCGACAAGTGAAGAAAATTACACATCGGGAACCGTTAATAACAGCTCGAAGACGGGTAAAAAAGGTTGAAACGGGGGAAATAGCGGCTAATGCGGCGAACATAAGAGCCGCCAAATTAGCCTGGAACTGGTTGTAGCGGCAGCGGCTGTGAGAGGAGGTATATAGTGGCGGCTGCGGCCAGCATTAGCAACACCCCATTACCAGGGTATAGCAGCAGCGGCTGGGGCTCTAGTTACCGATCACTGACTAGCTAACTGCTATGGGATTCAAGTATGTCTGTAGCTGCTGCGGCTAGCTGGCTAGCATTAGCAACATCCCATTACCGGGGTATAGCAGCAGCGGCTGGGGCTCTAGTTACCTATCACTGACTAGCTAGCTGCTAGGGTATACAAGTATGTCTGTATCGGCTGCGGCTAGCATTAGCAAAACCCCATTACAGGGGTATAGAAGCAGCGGCTGGGGCTCTAGTTACCGATCACTGACTAGCTAGCTGCTAGGGTATACAAGTATGGCTGTAGCTGCTGCGGCTAGCATTAGCAACACCCCATTACCGGGGTATAGAAGCAGCGGCTGGGGCTCTAGTTACCTATCACTGACTAGCTAGCTGCTAGGGTATACAAGTATGTCTGTATCGGCTGCGGCAAACATTAGCAACACCCCATTACCGGGGTATAGCAGCAACGGCTGGGGCTCTAGTTACCGATCACTGACTAGCTAGCTGCTAGGGTATACAAGTATGTCTGTATCGGCTGCGGCAAACATTAGCAACACCCCATTACCGGGGTATAGCAGCAACGGCTGGGGCTCTAGTTACCGATCACTGACTAGCTAGCTGCTAGGGTATACAAGTATGTCTGTATCGGCTGCGGCAAACATTAGCAACACCCCATTACAGGGGTATAGAAGCAGCGGCTGGGGCTCTAGTTACCTATCACTGACTAGCTAGCTGCTAGGGTATACAAGTATGTCTGTATCGGCTGCGGCAAACATTAGCAACACCCCATTACCGGGGTATAGCAGCAACGGCTGGGGCTCTAGTTACCGATCACTGACTAGCTAGCTGCTAGGGTATACAAGTATGTCTGTATCGGCTGCGGCTAGCATTAGCAAAACCCCATTACAGGGGTATAGAAGCAGCGGCTGGGGCTCTAGTTACCGATCACTGACTAGCTAGCTGCTAGGGTATACAAGTATGGCTGTAGCTGCTGCGGCTAGCATTAGCAACACCCCATTACCGGGGTATAGAAGCAGCGGCTGGGGCTCTAGTTACCTATCACTGACTAGCTAGCTGCTAGGGTATACAAGTATGTCTGTATCGGCTGCGGCAAACATTAGCAACACCCCATTACCGGGGTATAGCAGCAACGGCTGGGGCTCTAGTTACCGATCACTGACTAGCTAGCTGCTAGGGTATACAAGTATGTCTGTATCGGCTGCGGCAAACATTAGCAACACCCCATTACCGGGGTATAGCAGCAGCGGCTGGGGCTCTAGTTACCTATCACTGACTAGCTAGCTGCTAGGGTATACAAGTATGGCTGTATCGGCTGCGGCAAACATTAGCAACACCCCATTACCGGGGTATAGCAGCAGCGGCTGGGGCTCTAGTTACCGATCACTGACTAGCTAGCTGCTAGGGTATACAAGTATGTCTGTATCGGCTGCGGCAAACATTAGCAACACCCCATTACCGGGGTATAGCAGCAGCGGCTGGGGCTCTAGTTACCGATCACTGACTAGCTAGCTGCTAGGGGATACAAGTATGGCTGTATCGGCTGCGGCAAACATTAGCAACACCGCATTACCGGGGTATAGCAGCAGCGGCTGGGGCTCTAGTTACCTATCACTGACTAGCTAACTGCTATGGGATTCAAGTATGTCTGTAACGGCTGCGGCCAGCATTAGCAACACCCCATTACCGGGGTATAGCAGCAGCGGCTGGGGCTCTAGTTACCGATCACTGACTAGCTAACTGCTATGGGATTCAAGTATCTGTAACGGCTGCGGCTAGCATTAGCAACACCGCATTACCGGGGTATAGCAGCTGTGGTTGGGGCTCTAGTTACTGATCACTGGTTTGATATTTTCTTTAGTGAAGCAACAATCGTACGTTTTTATGCTAGGTATTTGACAAAGTATAACTGATAACTAAGCTTAAATACTTAGACTTGATATTACTTAGCGTTTCTTGTTCAAGGAACTTCTAATTTCATATGATTATCTTTTAATCAATGTTTAATAGTTTAAAGTAATTCAGTAATTTCACATGAAGCAAAGAATATTTAGTTGATCTTCAATTGACGTGTCGGTATAAATTTTAAATGTAGGTATCATATTACGACTAGAAAACTATTTGTGAAACAGTTAAGACACTTATCATTGAATTATCTTCACAAAAATGTATTTAAATCAAATGGCACATTTATGGTAACACTACATGATATGCTTCACTGCTTCGCCTGCGATTATGACTTCATTTAGCAGATAATTTAAGGTTTTGATTAAGATAGCTGCTTTTACCAATCGAGGATGACTTGTACTTTATATAGTCTTGGATTTTCTCTTATTTATTGTTTTATTATTAGTTATTTATTTTAAACCTGAATGGCCTCATTAAACATATAACTGAACTCAAATTTCTTAACCAGATTTTAAATAAATAGATGTTTTCCCGTGCTTTGCCACACAACAATTAATAAATATTTACTTACGAGTAAATAGCAATATAATGAGGAGTACGTTTGTTGGGTTTGTCAAACCATTAAATTATCTCATTTCTTTTTGCTTAATCGCCTCTCAAATCTGAACTTTTATAAAGCTTTTTACTTTCTCCCACTATACCATAGTATATGGAGAAAGTATTGTTTTCGTCAAAATTTTCGAATTTGAGTTGTTGATGGATTTATCCATTTTGGTTCCCCCTGAGCCCAAAAAAGTGGTTTTCGGAGTGATGTCTGTCTGTCTGTCTGTGTGTGTGTGTGTGTGTGTGTGTGTGTGTGTGTGTGTGTGTGTGTGTGTGTGTGTGTGTGTGTGTGTGTGTGTGTGTTTCAAATTCAAATTCAAATTCAAAAAACTTTTATTTCCATAAATACAATACAGTACAATAATTCAATACAACCATGTGTAAAAAACACGTGCGGTCGTCAAAAATATATTCACTATTTACAAAAGTCTCTTTCTAAGTCTTGAGTTTTCTTGATGTATTAAATAATAGCGAATAAAAGCAAGCACATATAGACATATAAAATATTCAAAATGATTTACAATACAAAAACAAATGACAACAAATAAGAAACTTAAATCACAAAGTAGCACACAACAAACACAGGCTGACATGACATACAGCAGTAATTTAATGAAAATTTTTTTTTTCAACATAAACATGTGTGTGTGTGTGTGTGTGTGTGTGTGTGTGTGTGTGTGTGTGTGTGTGTGTGTGTGTGTGTGTGTGTGTGTGTGTGTGTGTGTGTGTGTGTGTGTGTGTGTGTGTGTGTGTGTGTGTGTGTGTGTGTGTCAGGATGTAAACAGAGCTAGAGAATGCCCTAATGGTCCGATTTTAATTAAATTTGGTACATAGGTCCAAATCCACGATAATTCCAGGCGTTTTTTTCATTTTTTTGAATTTTTGATTTTTAAGGGTATTTTACCCCCAAAAACCCTCAAAAATCATCAAAAATCAAAATTTCTCAAAAACGGCTCTAACGATTTTGGTTAAAATTTTGTGGTTTATTAAGCTTAAAATGGTGAATAAAATGACACCACCCGCATCTCCGGGAAAACTCGCGTTCAAAAGTTATAGAGTAAAAAGTGTTTCAAAAATCAATTTTTTGGATTTTCAAAATAGCTGTTGTCTTGAAATAAACTTTACTTATCACCATTAAATCAAGCTCAAAAAACTAAATAATCCAGTATTTTAAATTATTGCTCTACGTCAAGTGGTTGCGGAGAAAATTCAATTTTTCGTTTAGCGGTAAACGCAGTACGTTGTTAAAAGTCACATACGCGCGTAGAGTCAAACGAGCGCTGCTCAGCCGGTAGCTATCCGACTGAGTCATCAAGACATTAATGTTTGAAGCTTTTAACATCTTTTTTATATTGTTGGGAGAAAGTATGTGTCAGTTAACTGATACCGTTTATTTATAAGTGCTGTATTCTGTTTTATAATTGTTGAACTTTCTTAAATTTTTTAATTCTGATAAATAGCAGGCCAATAAATATATGTTTCAGTCTTGCAAAACCTTAACCGAAATTTTTTATTCATACAAATTTAAATTTTATCCAACCCATTCTTAACAAATAACTACATTATCAAAAGGGCAAGCGTAAACTCTAAATCGAGGATAGAAGGAGCAGCTCATGGAAGTCTACGAAAAATTTTTCAGTTTAATTGTACACGAACCAGAGCTATTAGTGTGTCTTATTTGACCAATGCAGAGGAGTTATTCATATTTATTGCTGTATAAACAATTTATAGAATAAAGTGAAAACATATTTTCATTGGTGTCTACAGTATAATAGATAGGGGAGACCTGGGATTTTTGACACACATTTTAGGTTGCTAATAATTTTTACCAAGTTATTCGTAGTCCTAGTTTATTAAAAATTACCTTATGATTTGAAATACATTTTCCTCTATATTATATTTCTTCTAAATGAAACTCTGTAGGATAGATAATAATAGAAATATTTTTTTCACCATTACAAGTGTGTCTAACCAAAACACGCGGGACACACTAAGGCGGGGATTGTTGTCACAACGACTGCAATTGGTTGTCCCTATAGTAGGCCTATTTCTTATGGATAAATATAACGAATATGTATAACTTATTGAGATAAGTAAAATTTAAACAAAAAACTAATATAACGATAGTTCAATACAAAAATGATACTTTAAATAAACTGCAATATATTCAAAAGGGTTTGAAAACGGAAAATCAATTCCAAATCAACTATTTCATTAATTGTTCAATTACTGTAACAATATTTCGTTTTATCTCCAGAAAATTAAAAAAAAGTTATGTATCCAGTGTTGTACAATTTTAATCATGAGACCTTATTTACATCCTTGAACTTCATCTGATAAATCTATTTCATTGAATGTATAATTTAACTTATCTATCAGTTCAGTCTACAAGAGTGATCCCTAATCCCTCTAAAGCTTGGATAACCAACCAAAGATTTGGTCAGGAACCGTGAAGAATCCCTTCGATGACTTAATAGAAATGATTAAGTAAAAAACTGTATAAAACTTATTACTACCCAAAATATATAAATTTGTTTAAGTATTTCGATCAAATCAGTCTCTACACTCAGAGAAGAAATCTTGATTATTTTTGTTTTTGTCATTGTCGTTACTTCATAGATTATCACTATAGTCGGGGGCAATAGAACAGGCGGGTGAAGGTCAAGCTAATTAACATGTAGTTAAATGAGCAAAAATCAACTGGCTTATTAAAAGACCTTGACATGCCTGTTCTATTGCTCCCGACTATAACATATAAGTGCCCCATGATTACAGCGAACGGCAAACATGACAGATTTATATTTGAATCTCTCCTCGGTGGATGTAGACGGTGTAGGCTACAGTGACCACGAAGACCCGGCCCTGAGCTGTACAGTGGAGAGCTGTAGAGCTGTAGCTTCGCGAGGCGACTATTGCGGCCATAAAGCCGGTAGCAGCTTTAATTGTTTTACACCGGTGCAATCGCCATCGCTTGTTATCCATTGTGCGGACAGCTCTAAAACAGCTGTTGCAACCCACATTATTATCGGCCAACGGAGGTGTCAATTTTTACAGCGCAGTAGCGAGATTCGCTTTATGGATGGCGAACAGATTTGTTAAAGTAAGTTTAGTGCCTGTGGCCTCCTTGAAGAGTTTGCACGGTGTTTTAAACAGTGGTTTAGCATAATTGGAGTGCGCTACATACTAAAAACATCGTAATGAGTAGTTGCCTGCTATGAGATAAATTTTGTTGTGATGCGTCACTGTTTAGCACTAGGCCTATACTTTTAAGAAACGGGTTTTAAGAGTTTTTAAAATTATCTTAACTTATTCTACTTTTGAAGATATCTTTGAAATAACACCTTAAAGAAATTAACCATTCAAAAATATTTAGTATATAACTTTTTTAGAGAATTGTTTAAATTTTGAATAAGTCATTCTTATTAAAAAAATTGTATATATTGACTAATGCATTCGTCGTACAAAAGAAATCTATAAATGTTTTCTCAGGCCAAAGTAAAAATAATAATGCTCCTGAACAATCGTTTATTCAATAACAGTAGCTTTTGTAATTTTAACTCTAGGCCTATTGTTAGTAGAAAAAAGTCTTTTCGAATCAATTTAATGATATCATTCGTCAGAATAATTACTTCCTCTCCTTTATTTGCCTAAATTTTGGTGTGGAAAACTTAAACCTAATGTTTTCAAATTGAAAACATACGTGAAATAATATCAGTGAACCATTGAGTTTATTAAAACTCTTTTACATATTGCAAGCTACAGTATTATACTAAGAGAAGCCCTCAATGGTGTGTCATTAAATTGTTTAAGTGTAAGTTAGTTGTTATTTCTCAACGTTAGTTGGATTTTCAACGTCAATGTTCAAATTTCAAAAAAATATTTCCCCATATCTAAATTGAACTGGAGGGCATAATGAATTAAGAATATGCTTCATAATCAATATTACATATTGATTATACAGTACTATTGAAAATATTGTTTTGAGTAATTAATACGAGTTTAAATTGTTGAAGTAATGTCATAGTTTTGTCACTTCACTAAAATGACTAATTCAAGAATTCAATCCAAATTAAGCACAAGCAAAGTATTTCATGAATGCTGTTTTGTGACGATGATGCCATTGCATTGTAAACAATCATATAGACCTCACACATTAAAAAACGTTGTTATAGATTATAGTTTAAGACCTGTTAATGTAATTATTCGAATACATTAATGATTTATCAGAGGTGTTTCAATTGATACGGAGTTGGAACTTGCATATACATGTCGCGCCGTGGTGATGCGTATTGTACGGCTGCAAGGTTCACATTATTGACATGTTGTAAGCTATCAGCTGATATTTGATATCCTGGTGTTTTAACATGTAGAAATGTCCGCTAGAAATTGATACGGAGTTGGAACTTGCATAAACTCCGTGGTGATGCGTATTGTACGGCTGCAAGGTTCACATTATTGACATGTTGTAAGCTATCAGCTGATATTTGATATCCTGGTGTTTTAACAGGTAGAAATGTCCTCTAGAAATTGATACGGAGTTGAAACTTGCATATACATGTCGCGCCGTGGTGATGCGTATTGTACGGCTGCAAGGTTCACATTATTGACATGTTGTAAGCTATCAGCTGATATTTGATATCCTGGTGTTTTAACATGTAGAAATGTCCGCTAGAAATTGATACGGAGTTGGAACTTGCATAAACTCCGTGGGGGTGCGTATTGTAAGGCTGCAAGGTTCACATTATTGACATGTTGTAAGCTATCAGCTGATATTTGATATCCTGGTGTTTTAACATGTAGAAATGTCCGCTAGAAATTGATACGGAGTTGGAACTTGCATAAACTCCGTGGGGGTGCGTATTGTAAGGCTGCAAGGTTCACATTATTGACATGTTGTAAGCTATCAGCTGATATTTGATATCCTGGTGTTTTAACAGGTAGAAATGTCCGCTAGAAATTGATACGGAGTTGGAACTTGCATAAACTCCGTGGGGGTGCGTATTGTAAGGCTGCAAGGTTCACATTATTGACATGTTGTAAGCTATCAGCTGATATTTGATATCCTGGTGTTTTAACATGTAGAAATGTCCGCTAGAAATTGATACGGAGTTGGAACTTGCATAAACTCCGTGGGGGTGGGTATTGTAAGGCTGCAAGGTTCACATTATTGACATGTTGTAAGCTATCAGCTGATATTTGATATCCTGGTGTTTTAACATGTAGAAATGTCCGCTAGAAATTGATACGGAGTTGGAACTTGCATAAACTCCGTGGGGGTGCGTATTGTAAGGCTGCAAGGTTCACATTATTGACATGTTGTAAGCTATCAGCTGATATTTGATATCCTGGTGTTTTAACATGTAGAAATGTCCGCTAGAAATTGATACGGAGTTGGAACTTGCATAAACTCCGTGGGGGTGCGTATTGTACGGCTGCAAGGTTCACATTATTGACATGTTGTAAGCTATCAGCTGATATTTGATATCCTGGTGTTTTAACAGGTAGAAATATCCGCTAGAAATTGATACGGAGTTGGAACTTGCATAAACTCCGTGGGGGTGCGTATTGTAAGGCTGCAAGGTTCACATTATTGACATGTTGTAAGCTATCAGCTGATATTTGATATCCTGGTGTTTTAACAGGTAGAAATGTCCTCTAGAAATTGATACGGAGTTGAAACTTGCATAAACTCCGTGGGGGTGCGTATTGTACGGCTGCAAGGTTCACATTATTGACATGTTGTAAGCTATCAGCTGATATTTGATATCCTGGTGTTTTAACAGGTAGAAATGTCCACTAGAAATTGATACGGAGTTGAAACTTGCATAAACTCCGTGGGGGTGCGTATTGTACGGCTGCAAGGTTCACATTATTGACATGTTGTAAGCTATCAGCTGATATTTGATATCCTGGTGTTTTAACAGGTAGAAATGTCCACTAGAAATTGATACGGAGTTGAAACTTGCATAAACTCCGTGGGGGTGCGTATTGTACGGCTGCAAGGTTCACATTATTGACATGTTGTAAGCTATCAGCTGATATTTGATATCCTGGTGTTTTAACAGGTAGAAATGTCCACTAGAAATTGATACGGAGTTGAAACTTGCATAAACTCCGTGGGGGTGCGTATTGTACGGCTGCAAGGTTCACATTATTGACATGTTGTAAGCTATCAGCTGATATTTGATATCCTGGTGTTTTAACAGGTAGAAATGTCCGCTAGAAATTGATACGGAGTTGAAACTTGCATATACATGTCGCGCCGTGGTGATGCGTATTGTAAGGCTGCAAGGTTCACATTATTGACATGTTGTAAGCTATCAGCTGATATTTGATATCCTGGTGTTTTAACAGGTAGAAATGTCCACTAGAAATTGATACGGAGTTGAAACTTGCATAAACTCCGTGGGGGTGCGTATTGTACGGCTGCAAGGTTCACATTATTGACATGTTGTAAGCTATCAGCTGATATTTGATATCCTGGTGTTTTAACAGGTAGAAATGTCCGCTAGAAATTGATACGGAGTTGAAAATGCATATACTCCGTGGGGGTGCGTATTGTACGGCTGCAAGGTTCACATCCTTGACGTACAGTAGTTCGTTATAACCTATCAGCTGATATTTGATATCCTGGTGTTTTAACAGGTAAATGCACGTAGAAACGTACTGTGGAAATTGATAGGCCTACGGAGTTGAAACTTGCATATACACGCCAGGCCATGGGGATGCGTATTGTACGGCTGCAAGGTTCACATCGTTGACATACAGTAGCTCGTTATAACCTATCAGCTGATATTTGATATCCTGGTGTTTTAACAGGTAGAAGCAGGTAGAAACGTCCGGTGGAAATTGATACGGAGTTGAAACTTGCATATACACGCCAGGCCATGGGGATGCGTATTATTCGGCTGCAAGGTTCAAATCCTTGACATACAGTAGCTCGTTGTAACCTATCAGCTGATATTTGATATCCTGGCGTTTTATCGTGGATCTACCCAAATAATTTCATATTAGGCGATACAAGTGTACAGTCAAACAATTTTTTGCTGGAAGAAACCTATTAATAATTTTATAGAATTAGTTACTTATTCAGCTGTGATAAAATTTTGTAAACAAACTAAATATGTAATACATTATGAATATATTATAATTTTACCGTCGTATTGTAAAATAGAAGAAACCTATATACAGTATTGTTTTTAAGAATTAACCAACATATTATTGTTACCTATGTAGAATATGTAGGTTATCTTGTATTTATTTTTACAAGTCATTCATTGTTCGTGGATATTCGACGATACTTTTCCAATCGTGGTGAGTGGATGGAGTGCTAGGCAGAAGGTGCGAAACATGTAAAAAATAACTTTTTAAACAACTTTTTCATCATTAAGCAGCTCTAGGTATATTACAAAACAATCAAAACTTCTTCTAAACAATCATGGTAAACAATTCCTTCTTGAGTGATTTCTTCTTCTTTTAGAGACAGTCGGTACGTCGTGATTCTGAAGTCAGCTGAACGAAATGCTGTAAAATCAAATTATGCAAAGATTAAAAAAAAATTATATTCAAGAAAGTAATATAACGTAAAAGTTTAAAAATACTGCTACCCCGGAATATCTTGGCCTGTGACAACCGTTTATAGTTCAAATAATTGGAGTAGAGCGAAGAAGCTGCAGATTGTCCCAGACTGTTAGTACCATGTGTTTACCAATTTCAATCCAGAAGTGGAGTATGAGAGTGGAGAGTGGGAGTGGAGTGTGAGTGGAGTATGTATTAAGAGTGGAGTATGGAGAGGCCAAGATATTCTGCGATATCTATAATAGAGAAAATTCTAGCTTTTATTTTGTACAAACTGTATGTAAAACGGTGGGGTGGTCTTAAGAAGTCTTAAAACAACTGTCATACTGATTAAAAAAGTTGACTTTCCCCATGTTAAATCATTATAAGAAAGGTTTTTTCTTTTTTGAACCATTTAACTTGAAAATTTTCAAAATAAATATAAAACAGGATGACGTAGGACCGAAAACCTTCGTTTAGGTATTACTTGCATGCAAATTGGCCCAGTAGAGGTCTCAGACGAACTGTCCAAAAGTTTCTCTCTTACTGTTTCAAGTATACAGATGTGAATAATCGTTAAGATTTAGCCGTATCAATTTCTAGCGGATATTTCTACCTGTTAAAACACCAAGATATCAAATATTAGCTGATAGCTTACAACATGTCAATAATGTGAACCTTGCAGCCGTACATTACGCATCCTCACGGCGCGGCGTGTATATGCAAATTTCAACTCCGTATCAATTTCCACCGGGCATTTCTACCTGTTAAAACACCAAGATATCAAATATCAGCTGATAGCTTACAACATGTCAATAATGTGAACCTTGCAGCCGTACAATACGCACCCCCACGGAGTATATGCAAATTTCAACTCCGTATCAATTTCCACCGGACATTTCTACCTGTTAAAACACCAAGATATCAAATATCAGCTGATAGCTTACAACATGTCAATAATGTGAACCTTGCAGCCTTACAATACGCACCCCCACGGAGTTTATGCAAGTTCCAACTCCGTATCAATTTCTAGCGGACATTTCTACCTGTTAAAACACCAGGATATCAAATATCAGCTGATAGCTTACAACATGTCAATAATGTGAACCTTGCAGCCTTACAATACGCACCCCCACGGAGTTTATGCAAGTTCCAACTCCGTATCAATTTCTAGCGGACATTTCTACCTGTTAAAACACCAGGATATCAAATATCAGCTGATAGCTTACAACATGTCAATAATGTGAACCTTGCAGCCTTACAATACGCACCCCCACGGAGTTTATGCAAGTTCCAACTCCGTATCAATTTCTAGCGGACATTTCTACCTGTTAAAACACCAGGATATCAAATATCAGCTGATAGCTTACAACATGTCAATAATGTGAACCTTGCAGCCTTACAATACGCACCCCCACGGAGTTTATGCAAGTTCCAACTCCGTATCAATTTCTAGCGGACATTTCTACCTGTTAAAACACCAGGATATCAAATATCAGCTGATAGCTTACAACATGTCAATAATGTGAACCTTGCAGCCTTACAATACGCACCCCCACGGAGTTTATGCAAGTTCCAACTCCGTATCAATTTCTAGCGGACATTTCTACCTGTTAAAACACCAGGATATCAAATATCAGCTGATAGCTTACAACATGTCAATAATGTGAACCTTGCAGCCGTACAATACGCATCACCACGGCGCGACATGTATATGCAAGTTCCAACTCCGTATCAATTTCTAGCGGACATTTCTACCTGTTAAAACACCAGGATATCAAATATCAGCTGATAGCTTACAACATGTCAATAATGTGAACCTTGCAGCCGTACAATACGCATCACCACGGCGCGACATGTATATGCAAGTTCCAACTCCGTATCAATTTCTAGCGGACATTTCTACCTGTTAAAACACCAGGATATCAAATATCAGCTGATAGCTTACAACATGTCAATAATGTGAACCTTGCAGCCGTACAATACGCACCCCCACGGAGTTTATGCAAGTTCCAACTCCGTATCAATTTCCACCGGACATTTCTACCTGTTAAAACACCAGGATATCAAATATCAGCTGATATCTTACAACATGTCAATGATGTGAACCTTGCAGCCGTACAATACGCACCCCCACGGAGTTTATGCAAGTTCCAACTCCGTATCAATTTCTAGCGGACATTTATACCTGTTAAAACACCAGGATATCAAATATCAGCTGATAGCTTACAACATGTCAAAAATGTGAACCTTGCAGCCGTACAATACGCATCACCACGGAGTTTATGCAAGTTTCAACTCCGTATCAATTTCTAGCGGACATTTCTACCTGTTAAAACACCAGGATATCAAATATCAGCTGATAGCTTACAACATGTCAATAATGTGAACCTTGCAGCCTTACAATACGCACCCCCACGGAGTTTATGCAAGTTCCAAATCCGTATCAATTTCTAGCGGACATTTCTACCTGTTAAAACACCAGGATATCAAATATCAGCTGATAGCTTACAACATGTCAATAATGTGAACCTTGCAGCCGTACAATACGCACCCCCACGGCGTGGCGTGTATATGCAAGTTTCAACTCCGTATCAATTTCCACCGGACGTATCTACCTGTTAAAACACCAGGATATCAAATATCAGCTGATAGCTTACAACATGTCAATAATGTGAACCTTGCAGCCGTACAATACGCACCCCCACGGCGTGGCGTGTATATGCAAGTTTCAACTCCGTATCAATTTCCACCGGACGTATCTACCTGTTAAAACACCAGGATATCAAATATCAGCTGATAGCTTACAACATGTCAATAATGTGAACCTTGCAGCCGTACAATACGCATCACCACGGAGTTTATGCAAGTTCCAACTCCGTATCAATTTCTAGCGGACATTTCTACCTGTTAAAACACCAGGATATCAAATATCAGCTGATAGCTTACAACATGTCAATAATGTGAACCTTGCAGCCTTACAATACGCACCCCCACGGAGTTTATGCAAGTTCCAACTCCGTATCAATTTCTAGCGGACATTTCTACATGTTAAAACACCAGGATATCAAATATCAGCTGATAGCTTACAACATGTCAATAATGTGAACCTTGCAGCCGTACAATACGCATCACCACGGAGTTTATGCAAGTTCCAACTCCGTATCAATTTCCACCGGACGTATCTACCTGTTAAAACACCAGGATATCAAATATCAGCTGATAGCTTACAACATGTCAATAATGTGAACCTTGCAGCCGTACAATACGCATCACCACGGAGTTTATGCAAGTTCCAACTCCGTATCAATTTCCACCGGACGTATCTACCTGTTAAAACACCAGGATATCAAATATCAGCTGATAGCTTACAACATGTCAATAATGTGAACCTTGCAGCCGTACAATACGTATCACCACGGAGTTTATGCAAGTTCCAACTCCGTATCAATTTCTAGCGGACATTTCTACCTGTTAAAACACCAAGATGTCAAATATCAGCTGATAGCTTACAACATGTCAATAATGTGAACCTTGCAGCCTTACAATACGCACCCCCACGGAGTTTATGCAAGTTCCAACTCCGTATCAATTTCTAGCGGACATTTCTACATGTTAAAACACCAGGATATCAAATATCAGCTGATAGCTTACAACATGTCAATAATGTGAACCTTGCAGCCTTACAATACGCACCCCCACGGAGTTTATGCAAGTTCCAACTCCGTATCAATTTCTAGCGGACATTTCTACATGTTAAAACACCAGGATATCAAATATCAGCTGATAGCTTACAACATGTCAATAATGTGAACCTTGCAGCCTTACAATACGCACCCCCACGGAGTTTATGCAAGTTCCAACTCCGTATCAATTTCTAGCGGACATTTCTACATGTTAAAACACCAGGATATCAAATATCAGCTGATAGCTTACAACATGTCAATAATGTGAACCTTGCAGCCGTACAATACGCATCACCACGGAGTTTATGCAAGTTCCAACTCCGTATCAATTTCTAGCGGACATTTCTACATGTTAAAACACCAGGATATCAAATATCAGCTGATAGCTTACAACATGTCAATAATGTGAACCTTGCAGCCGTACAATACGCACCCCCACGGAGTTTATGCAAGTTCCAACTCCGTATCAATTTCTAGCGGACATTTCTACATGTTAAAACACCAGGATATCAAATATCAGCTGATAGCTTACAACATGTCAATAATGTGAACCTTGCAGCCGTACAATACGCATCACCACGGCGCGACATGTATATGCAAGTTTCAACTCCGTATCAATTTCTAGCGGACATTTCTACCTGTTAAAACACCAGGATATCAAATATCAGCTGATAGCTTACAACATGTCAATAATATGAACCTTGCAGCCGTACAATACGCATCACCACGGAGTTTATGCAAGTTCCAACTCCGTATCAATTTCTAGCGGACATTTCTACCTGTTAAAACACCAGGATATCAAATATCAGCTGATAGCTTACAACATGTCAATAATGTGAACCTTGCAGCCTTACAATACGCACCCCCACGGAGTTTATGCAAGTTCCAACTCCGTATCAATTTCTAGCGGACATTTCTACCTGTTAAAACACCAGGATATCAAATATCAGCTGATAGCTTACAACATGTCAATAATGTGAACCTTGCAGCCGTACAATACGCATCACCACGGCGCGACATGTATATGCAAGTTCCAACTCCGTATCAATTTCCACCGGACGTATCTACCTGCTTCATAAACCAGTCCGGTTACCGATGGGCGTCACTGCTCTCCCCCCTCACCCCTATCGCTACCCTATATTACACCTAAACTATATATTAAATATTTATAAAGCCTACCTTAAAATATTGCCCTATCCGAAAATAATTATAATAGTATTTAACACCTGCGAAGGCTAATCGAAGAGGCAAAGGCACCGCCGTAGTTGGCGCGGCGTCCGCGGCGCAGCGCTAGCGGCGACAAACGATTGGGAGGCATAATTGGAAATCCGATCGCAAATTTATTTATAATGACAAAATTAATCAACACAAACGTGGCTCGAACGGTTAATAGAAGCGGCCCGATCGAGCTTCTGGCCGTGCCAGCGCAGTTTATTGAGCGGGGAGAATCGAGCAGTTAGACCGTGATCGAAATGCCTGCACTGCGAGCTGTGCGACAGCTACCAGCATGGAAGCCGCTGTACACTTACTACCGTAGTGGTAGTAAAATACAATAACCAGGAATTGAATTTTGATCACCATGAAACTTTAGTGGAAAAGTAATATAAAGGTTGTAAATAATAGTGGGTAAACTTGGAACTATACGAGTGTCAGGGTGAACGTAGGATAGTTAATGTACAGGGTGTTTCTTTTAAAACGCAACCCAACTTACAAGTAGACTAAATAAAGGTTTATAAAGTCAACAAAGTCATCAGTTGGTGTCCCTGGTTCCTCTTCTTTCTTCGCTATGTCAGGTGATGTGCATTGTTGTATTGTTGTTCACTTTAAATGGGGCTTTCGTGGAAGGTAATTAAGTTGAAGTCGCAAACTTGCTTTTGAGTAAAGATCACAGTGTGTTCAATCAAAATTGTTTGGTTTTATGTCAAAATATGTTCGCACGAAAATTTCCTGGTGATATTATACCTACTAAATATAATATTCACAGACTTTATTCAGTAGCATATTCTTAATTATTAATTATTTTGATAAGTTTTCTAAGACAGTTCTAACATACTCTAACTCTTTCTCATTCGATAGCCCATCGTTCTCCCTGTGTTTCTTCCTGTTCCCCATTAAAAAAGTTTTTAACAAGTTTATAAATAAGAGAATTGATGGGTATCCTCACAAAGAAATTTTTGAAAACACAGAAACACATTTTGAAATAAAAATAATAGATTTAAAATACTCCTCCAGCCACAATGAACTCTCTGGCCTTTGCTTAAAAGACTGTTTGTGACTTATACCTTCCACGGAACCCCAATAAAGTGAACTAAAATGCAACAATGCATATCAGTTGATAGCCAAGGTTGGTAACTTGTTATTTTCCTAAACCTTTGATTTACTCTACTTTTAAGTTGGATTATGTTAAAAAAAACCTGTGTTAATAAAATGTTGCAGACTATTGTAATGTCACATGTGTAAAGGTTATTGCTCTCTTTTATACAACTGAATATTACTGGAACAATTTACATAAAGCTTTGAACGATTAAAAGAAAAAATGTTTTAAGCCCACAGATGAAAACACTTGTAAAAAGTTTAGATAAGTTTGTATTTGGGCTTAGGGACGTCGAAAAAATCCCAATTTTTCATAAATTAAAAATAAATTAGAATTTTCAAAATAATTCAAAGAAATGTTATGGTTAACTATAAATGGGTAAGCAACTGTTGGTAATGACACGATTGTGAAATAGGCAACTCAAGGAAAATTTTAGAAGCAAGGCCGGTTACTTATCAGGGAAATATTTTTGATTTAAATTCATAGAATGACCACAGTTTAATCACCCTTTTTTAGCTCTAATGTGTTTTGTACTAATTAACGAAGTACGTAACACTGCTACAATTATCAGCGTCAATAAAAAAATTGTTATGTACAGTTTGTTGATAATATACTAGCAGTACATCGAATGAAAGACACCAGCACAATGTTTATTTTTAATAAATAATAGACTGTTTTGATAGCACTCCGTAATTATAAAAAACCATCAAGAATTACTTTGTCGTTAAGAGAAGTTATGTTAATGTGTTTAATTAAAAATTCCGATTGGAAAAAAACATTTTACTATACGATCGATTTATTTAAAAAAAGAAAAAACAAACATAAATAAATATAAACAAATATATATAAATTAAATAAAAATAGTCTAATAAATGAAATTGCTATTTGTGTAAGACACATTTGTTTTTTTTTAGTTCACGAAAACAATAACCTTTTAAGCAGTTGGTAACTATAGATAATAACTTTAATAGTATGCCTAATAATAGACTAATAGTAGACATACACATTTATTTACTGTTCACGTAATTTTTTAATACAAAATGTGTTTTATAACTACAGGCAAAATATTTTCAAAATTCCAAATTTTTATAAGGCTCTTATGTTTCTTATTAGCAATTGGACGTTTGTATTTGGTAAATCTATTTTGTTCGGTCCTCCGTTTGGTCCCAAATAATTCAATTCTATATACAATTAATATTTTGATAACTTCAAGAACATAGGTCAAACTCATTAAGCGGTAGTGGACCTCAGTCCCATGAAGACAATGGTAAATTGACTGGAGAACAACATCCACAGCTCATAAAATCTTTATCTTTGTTACAAACAATAAACATTAGAGAATTATACCTATTGCAGCAGTGAAGTGACAAACTGAAAGTTCACTCTTTTATTGGGGGAATAAATCTCAGAGAAGTGAACATTACAAGTCGTCTGTGTGCTAATAGTATATTTCACCACTAGTCCGGAAAGTGACCCATTTCTGGGCGAGATAGTGTTGAAAACACTATCGAGCCTGGAAATGGGCTTTCCGGACGAGTTATGAACGATAATTTTCATCACGACGCAATTATTAATAAACTAGTATACGTGTTGCTCGAAATCTAGCAATTTATTTATTTCAATACAAATGTTACTTTTAGCTCTAAATCAATGACATAAGACCAATCAAATATTGTGGAGTATCAATCACCAAAACAAACACGTATTTACAGCTGATTATTAACACATGTTTAAAATGCTTTGATCAATCCCATTGTTATTCAAATGGGAAATTTTGAGATTTCAATGGTGGATAGCGCCTTTATTTTCAGTCCGATTCTCATCAGTTTTTGGCGGAAACAACTACAGACCAAGCCCTATCCAACGAACCAAAAAAATTGAAAATCGGTTGAAAATTGTAGGAGGAGTTCTCAAGACAAAAAAACCCTTAGCGTATTAAATAAGTATAGATGTGGAAGTTTTAAAGGATAATTATTTTTGTAAATTCTTCGCCATTGGACAAAGTAAACAAAGCTGGAATTCAAAATTTAATTTGTTTTAAACCCAGCTGATTGTTGCTGTACGGAAAAGTTTGTTTACCTTGGACGGAAAGTAATGTTTACAAACATTACTTTCCGTACAGGTCAGTAAAATCAGCTGACGGTGACAGTTTGAGAAATGACTACTTTCCAAGGTCTCGGCTGTACGGCAAGTTGTCACTTTCGTATACGGTGTGATGAAAAATGTTAAATGATTAACAGAAAATATTTATACTTCATTTAAACACAGATTGTGTGAAAATAAACAATTTTTATCATATGTCACAATTATGAAATCGGATTAAGCGTAAATCACTGCTATTTAAGAGTTAGACGAATTTTAGAGGATCAAAAAAACATACATCAACCTTATTTTTGGTGAGTATTCGTTACTCTATGAGTATATAGAGTACTACTAGCTGTTGCCTGTCACGCGGCTTCGCCCGTGATTGAATTGATTTTGTAGGTAATAAAATCGTTTTAAAGAGCATCAAAATCTTCTTTCTTAAGAATGGCATTGAAACAATAAAGTAGTGCCAGTGGAAATCTGAGAGAATTTTGCAAAATCTCTTCTTAATGAGAACCACTAAATCACTAATTTGAGACAGGGACCTCACCTATGAGGAAATATAGGAACGACCATGTGAAATTTCAACCCCGTAGGACCTACAGTCATTTTGAAGTCATGTGGGGTGGAGCCCTAAAGAACTTTAAAACTATATTTACAAAACCATTTCTTAGTGAGTATCTAATAACAAAATGGAATATCCACGTTAAATTTAAACCCCTATGGTAATTTTGAGGTTATGTGGGGCGGAGCCCTCCTAAAGGAAATTTGCAACATTATTTCTTAGTGAGCAAAGAAGAACCCCCATGTCAAATTTCAACCCCGTAGGCCCTAGCGTATTTTAATTTTCAAGATGAGTGGGGCGGAGCCCTAAAGAATTTTAAAAACAATTTTCGCAAACAGTTTCTTAGTGAATACCTATGAGCAAAAGGAACTTCCATGTCAAATTTCAACCCCGGAAGCCCTAAAATAATTTAGAAGTCCAGTGGAGCTGAGCCCTAAGTGCTTAAATAACTATATTTGCAAAACGGTTTCTTAGTGAGTACCTATGGTACCTATGAGCAAAGAGAATCGTCCATGTCAAACATCAACACGTAGGCTATAATTGTGAACTTCTGTGGGCGGGGCCCTAAAGAAGATGTACAAAACACTTTCTTAACTATGAATAACCTATGAGCAAAGAGATCGCTCGAATTTCAACCCCGCAGGATTCTTAATTTGTTTTAAAATTTGACCATACGGATAACATTATATTGAAATTTCGAAGGCCTGTGGGGCGAAGCCCTGAAGGAATTTTGCAAAATCGTTTTTTTTTAGTGAGCACCTAAGAGGCAAGACGAACCTGTGTTTAAAGTTTTAAGTATAAATTCCTGATATTTCGTGATGAGTAAATCAGTGATCACTCCCCGCCAGGTTTAGCTTGATTGCTATATAAGATTGCTTTTATAAGCTCACTCGCCGCAATTCTATAATATCCTCTAGTTTATGATTATTAATCTTCCCTCAATAATTTAAACTAAAGATCGCCTCCTGATCGAATTTCGACCAAAATTTCAGTTGATCTGGACCCATGAAGTTTAAAAACTCTTTATAACTAAAACATCTATTCTCCCTGTATTTTTAGCAGTTGTTTACTCACTTTCATCCATGAGATTAGCATTGGAACTTTTCAAGCCTGTAGTGCTTTGTAAGCCCTGGAGGGGGGGGTCCGATGTGAATTAGAATGTGATTCTGTTCATCTACATAACTATACCTTTCTAACGGTATGCGCGGATTAGATTCCTTATTTTTACTGAAAATTACGTCTTTCAAAGAGAGACTTTTTGCAGTTAATAATAGATTTACTATAGTTTAAATCTATTTATCGTGCAGCATCTGGGATGCTTTTAAATAAATGTCCTCCATCCATTTATATTTTTCAATAAAATTTTATTTTTAGTAGCGAACTTAAGAGTTGCTCTTTTATTTTACCACAGTGTATTACAATATATTTATCGTTATGTGTCACGATATCTCACAATCAACTTGCTACCCTCGACGGAGCGCGGCGCGAGCGGTGTGTGCCCACCGTTACAATCAGAGCGGCGGCGGCGGCGGGGCGAAGCGGCGGGGCCCAGTCAAAGGCAAAAGCGCGGGAGACGCGGGCAATGAAGTGTGAAAATCGCGGTTTGGCCCCGCGGGCTGCGGCGGCGGCGCGGCCCACTCCCCTGCCCCGGCCAGAGTACCCGCCACTCCTTGCGTCGCGTCGTCGCAACTACACTCCCCATAGTAGGCTATACACTAGAAAATTGTATTTTCGGTAAAAATAAAGACAATGCCATTCTTTGCCAGTTCCCAAGTGTAGGCTACCGTATATATTTGTTTGAGGTTTAATCATGCTCTAACTGATTGTGCGGAAATTAAAGAAGAAGATTGCTCAAAATCACAGGAAACATGGGTGTGTATATAAAATTTCTGAAACATTGAACAATAACTCTCTAAACTGTAATAAATGTATCCATGACTTCACCAAATCATTTTCAAGCTTTTTAGTAGGCCTACACGCATTAACTATTCCAGATAATATTCAAATCTAAGACCACACTGTTGATTTGGTGGTGGCAGCATGGGGTGGCATCGGCTGAATGTTTATGCTAGGGTCATTTAGTGGATAAGACATGATTTTCATTTTTTAAATTAATAAATCACTATAACAGCAGAGATAATTTCTATAAATTAAAGGAACGTGGGATATACTACCGTATTATAGTGCAAGCCAGTAAATAGAGTTCGTATATTAAATTATTATAACAAATTATTTATAGTATGTAATCATTTAATATACTTGTTAACACAAATATTTAAAGCATTTTTTAACAAACCAAAAATTATTTATCGAAATGATTATCAACTTTGTTTTGTTATAATTTTCAACAAATTATTTCAATCAAATTTATTTATGTATTTATAATATTTGATGTATTTATTTATATATTGAGTTAATAATTTAGTTTTATTACTATTGAATACATATTTTATGTTTGTTTTTTTGTTGTTTTTTTAGAAACGTAGAAGGAGTAGGCCTATTAAGTACTGTCCGTAATTAGATTACTCAAATGAAAGGTTTCCATTGGGGAATTAGGAAGAGTATAATCATTGGAATAAGAAATAAAATTTTTATTAAATAAACAACCTAAACCTCACTAGAACATCAGAATACAGTAGGCCTACTCAAAAAGCTTCCATATAATCACAAAAAATAACTAGTTTTCCCCTAAGCAACATTTAACACATAAATCAAACACGTCAAAACAATAATGAAATCAGAACATCGCAAAGGGGTGTCACCATAATCTTACAATAATATTATTTCTGCGAATTGCCGAAACCTAAGGATTGCAGACGATATTGGGGTATTTTACCTCTTGTTTACAGTAATATTCTGTGGTCGTTGTTATAACTGATTTTCTATTGATTTTCAGTATAATACGAACACATAGATGTAGGGTATACAACCTTTGCTGTGTAAATAAAGCCTATACAATTACATGTATTTTAATGTGCATTTAATAATGTGTTTTATAAAACAACTAAACGTAAGTGATATCAAAATTGCAATCAACATTTTTTAGTATTATAGCTCAGCTCTTTTTATAACGTTTTACGAACAACTTATATCGTTCTGGCATTAAAGAAAATTACCGCAGTACTTCGATGTTTTGTGGGATTCTAGAACGGCAATGTTGATGCGTCAATTGTTAAATAACTCAATTAGATATACAGGGTGTCCAGCTTCCACCTTTACAAACTTTTCCAGGTTATTAAGCATGTCAAAACAAACAGAAAAATCATATAAAAAACATATGATCCGACATATGTCCGGAAATGCTTCGTTAAGCCGCTAGCCGCCATTTTGTTTTTTACACTTAAGAATTTTTATTTCCGTAACGGGTTGTTATATGGAGTTCATATTTGGCATGTACCTTAATCACACGAATGCTCATTTTTAGAAAAAATATTATTTTTTTCCGATCAATATTTTCAAAATGGCGGCCATTTTAAATTTTTGAACTCAAATATCTTAAAAACCGTAAA
The DNA here is from genome assembly GCA_030545055.2 of Neoaliturus tenellus. Lineage (NCBI taxonomy): Eukaryota > Metazoa > Arthropoda > Insecta > Hemiptera > Cicadellidae > Neoaliturus > Neoaliturus tenellus. The sequence goes on from CM061533.1 coordinate 9,097,045, forward strand.
TTTTATAAAACTTTTACCAGACACAAAAAAGTTGACAAATTAAATTATCTAAACATTGATACCAAGTTTGTAAGGATACGACAACAAATAACGGAGTTATTGAGATTTTCCTCTTAAAATAAGCTAAATTGGCATTAATCATAGTGCAAAATCAGTGTTTTTCTACAGGAAAACCAACATAACTCTGTTATTTGTTGCCGGATCCTTACAAACTTGGTATTACTGTTTAGATAGTTTAATTTGTCAACTTTTTTGTGTCTAGTAAAATTTTTATAAAATTACGGTTTTTTAGATATTTGAGTTTAAAAATTTAAAATGGCCGCCATTTTGAAAATATACAACGGAAAAAATAATATTTTTTCTAAAAATGCGCATTGGTGTGATTAAGGTACATGCCAAATATGAACTCCATACAACAACCCGTTAAGGAAATAAAATTTCTTAAGTGTAAAAAACAAAATGGCAGCTAGCGGCTTAACGAAGCATTTCCGGACATATGTTTATATGATTTTTCTGTTTGTTTTGACATGCTTAATAACCTGGAAAAGTTTGTAAAGGTGGAAGCTGGACACCCTGTATAATAACGATATTTTTGGAAGTGAGGCACAAGTGATATTAAATAAGCAAAGCTTTGAAGAAATAGAGTAACTTATCAAAGAAATGTAGGTTTATGTATTTAAAAACCAAAAAAATTTATTCACTTGAACATAAGTCTTATGATCTTATTATTCTCAAATGAACTCACAATGAATATTTTTGGCATGTTGAATCGTAAGTATAGGTTAATTGACCTTAATTAACAAATTTAAAAGAAAATACTAAAAACCCAAAAAGACAAACCTTTTTGTTGAACAAAAATCGAATTTGGTTGCCAGAACAAACAATTATTTGTGCTACACAAACTAACATTTTTCTTCTATTTATCAGCATGGTTTGATTAAAAATTAAGTAGGTACTAATATTGGCGTCAGTCGTAATAACAATGGAAATTGGTAGGCTACGCAAATAATTTTTCCCAATACAATACCAAATGTGTTATGAACATATATACATTGGATATATGTTCAATACATTGGATTGAACACTTTAAATGTAAACAATGGCCAATCTTAGCCCTCTCGCTAACTATTTTTATGATGTATTTGTAAATACAATGTTCATTCTCATTAACAGAAAAAATACATGCTTGACAATGGGATCTATCGATGACGTAGTGATGACTATTTCGAAAAGTATTTAGTAAATTAAAAGAGAATTAAACTTACAGTACCTTAATGCATAAAAATATTTACTAGTATTAACTGATCAGGACTATTTTTTATAAATTGTTTTAATAACCGAGCTCTTTTATACTTAGTTGAGTCACTTGCACGTGGATGTTCAACACATTACAAGCTATGTAATGAAAATCAATTACAATGTACGAGATATAAACAAGTAGAGGATGTAAGAGATAATTAGGAACAATGGCCGGCACTCGAGGGTTCATGTTTATTCCTCTATGTAATTTGTCACTATAACCACGTTGCTCTGTGTAATTAAACAGTCATTATGCCCGTTCCAAGTTTCAACGCCTAATTATGGAAAGCGAGCCAATTGTTTTAAATTACGCAGATTGTAGAGTAGCACCGCGGTTTCTTGTACAGTACATTTCTTATGTCTTTATTACGCTTTAAGGTTACGGCGTACAACTATCATCTGAGGTAATTGAAAATACACAACGGATTTGCTCAAAATGATATTGCTATTATGGGGAAATTGCGGAATAACTAAGAATAATAGTGTGACGGTGCCGTATATGAGCGAATCCGCCCACTGCAGGAGAGAATTGGCTGAAGCAGAGAGGTTTGAAATTTTAAATAGGAGTTATAAGTTATGCTATATGCAAAACCAAAATAAATTAAATAAAAAATTAAATAGTGATATTTTTTCTTGACATTTGATAAATGATCTCAAAATACCTATTTCCACGAGAGCCATCGTAGTTGGTGTCTAATTACTTAGCAATAACTATTACGCCTACAATTCCTGTATAGGCAAAATAGGATCGACTATGATTATGCGTTCAAAATTATCACGGCGTATACAGTCCTCCTCCCAAAATACCAAGTTTTAGCTCTTTAACATTTTAAGTACTGATTGAGCTTACGGACGATTTTCCAGAATCCTTTTATGTTTTTCATAAATTTTAAACAAATGGACTTTCCAACAATGCTTTAAATTTTTAATATAGGTTGAAACTAATAAAATTTTTCAAAGTTTATGAAGCATGCTTGTTGTGCACATAATACGAATCCATAACTCCTCATTAATAAAAAGTTAATTTAGAATAAAAAGTCTTTGCAGGTGAAAAAATTTACCCGTAGGCCTATATCAACTGTCTAGGGCCTAGACTACGATATGGCCATAAATTAAATCTGTTCTCATTCATATGCTTTAGATACTTATCAGTTAAATGCCTTTAGCCTGCAGTTTTTTATATGAATAAGAACTGCATTATGAGTCATCTTCACCTTTGAGCCAGTAGCCCATTATTGCGTAGTCGGCAATGTTAACTATACGGCTTTTAATGCAAAACATGTTTTATTTCCCTGTTTCGTACGCCGTTTTTCAACCGATTTTCTTTAAATTTGGTAAGTGTTTGGTTTAATAGTTATTTAAGGCCATTCATACCTCGAAATTTATAAAATTTAACAAATATATTAGTAAGGAAACTCGAGTTATTTGCGACTTCACAGAGTAATACTTGTCAAATTTAAAAAATTTCGAGGTATGAGGGGCCTCGATATATAACTATTCAACCAAACACTTACCAAGTTAAAAAAATCGATTGAAAAACGGCGTCCGAAACAGGGGAATAAAATACCATGTTTTGCATTAAAAGCCGTATGGTTAGCATTGCAGACTGCGCAACAATGACTTGCCCAAAGGTGAAGACTCTTAATTATGAAATAACTATCATAATGAACTTTATGTCGACAAAGTATGTTTATAAAACCGTATTTACAGACTAAATACTTTATCTAAAAGTATGTCCATTAATCAAGAACTAACTTCCATACTTAGGCGATTTCATGTCCATATAATTTACATAATAAAGACATAACATTATTTGGAATGAGGGGAATGTGCAGGAAGGGCAATTCACACTTCATACAGCGTTATAATGTGGGAGAGGAGTTTACAAGACGAGAGTTACCGGGTAGCTCGCGTGTGCTAGTGTCGTTGTTATCATTGTTTAGTCTTTCTCATGCTCACGCTGCGCTGTTGACATTACCTACACGGTAGGTCTATTTTTCGTTCAAGATAATCCTTCTGTAGGATGACTGTAGGAGAGGAGATAATTATATTTTAACTAGTGGCGTGTAGGGGCAAAGGCCCCTAAAAATATTAAAATGGTGACATCTCCGAAAATAAGTTTCAATTTATCACCTCCTTTCAGTATTACTGTATTTTTCTCAAGCTGTAGTGTGAATTTATAGGTTTGGGTTTTCTAATAAAATAATTACTTATCCTGATGAAACTTTTTGCGGTATAAAATCACAAATTTACCAATAATTTCCCCTGTATTAAAATACAGTAGTCCATTTTGTGGAAAAAAGAAAAACTATTCCACTATTAAATTACCGGACGCGGTGTCATGATGAGTTTGTAACTCAAGTAAATCAAATAGTTCAATACAACATAAGCTCATTATTACTGTACACTCCTTCACCCTGGACTCCTGTGTCCCCCATTCCCTCACACTCGCCATGACCCCATGCCTCCCCGTGCTCCCGTTCTCCTCTCCAAACCCGTGTTTCCTACCCTTTATGCACTCAGGGCCCGAGTACCCCCATGCTCCCGTACCCCCTTGCCCCCTCATGTCCCTCTAACCCCATTCTCGCGTGCCCACATGCCCACAGTTCTTCCCCATGGCCCCCGTGCCTTCTATGTTCCTCATTCCTCCCCAATGGCCCCCATGCCCAACCAACTTCCGTGCCACCGACGTCTCTAGTCCCTACCCCTAGTGCCCCCATTCCCATGCCCCCATACTCCCGTGCCCCATGCCCACCATTGCTCCCCGTGCACCCTATATCCACATGCCCCTAACCCAGTGCCCCCATGCCCCCGCACCCACGGTACTCCCGTGTCCACATACCCACCGTTATTCCCTGTGGCCCCCATGTCCTCTATGTCCCCCAAACTTCACCCGTGCCCTTATGTCGATCTGCCCCCGTGCCTCGTGCCATACCCAATGCCCCCATGTCCTACCAATTTCCGTGCCACCGACGTCTCAAGGCCCTACCCCTAGTGCCCCCATTCCCATGCCCACCATTGCTCCCCGTGCACCCTTATCCCCATACCCCCTAACCCAGTGCCTCCATGCCCCCGCACCCACGGTAATCCCGTGACCACATGCCCACCGTTCTTCCCTGTGGCCCCCATGTACTCTATGTCCCTCAAGCCTCACCCGTGCCTTTATGTCCGTGCCTAGTGCCATACCGACGCCCCTAGTGTCCATTGTGCCTTCCCACCCCCGCGCCGCCACGTGCCTCTGGGAATCTTATGTTTCCGTACCCCCATGCCCGACGTTGCTCCCCATGGCAACCGTGCTCCTCATGCCTATCTACCCCTTTAGCCACCGACGCCCCTAGTGCTCCTTGTCCCCCTGAAATACCGCCACCACGTGCCACAGTGCATCCCCATGCCTTCCCAAAGTGCCGTCGCCCCCTATGCCCTCGCACCCCCGTACCCTCCATGCTTTCGTGCTCTCTAGCTCGTCATTCCTTCCTGTGCTATGTTGCCCATGCCTCTACCGCGCCCAACCGAACCCCAAGGTCCATTGGGGCGAAGCCCAGGTAACTTTTTGGAATTCTGGTATTTTTCCTTGCGTCCTTGGACCTCAAGCTTTAAAATGAGCCATCATACGTTACCCTATCATTCTTCTAACTCGAGATATTTCGTGGGGACCGATTCGCTTACGGAATTATATATATAGATGTTATGTGTATGTGTAGGCATATGAACCTTATGCTTAAAACAAGACAAACGGTGCTGTTTATATGATTAATTCAAAGTATGTGCCTTTAAGTGTGCCAAAGTAACTGGCTGGGTAGCTGAGTGGATAAAGAGCTCGCCTTTGAATCTGAAGGTAGCCGGTTCGATTCTGAGAAAAGTTAGTGCTTTTTGATGGTTCGATACTGGACCCAGCTGCCTTTGGTCATTGGGCTATAAATTAATGATCCTGACAAATAAAACAGCTGATATTTGTCAGTAACGAAGCTACACCTCATCTGATCCATCACAATCATCACACTCACCCCTTCAGTCATACTCACCTTAAAATACGCACCACAGAGTGCGTCGGTGTTTCAAATAAAGTATCAAAGTATTTATAAAATTAATAATGCTAGGGTTGCACCATTTATTATTGTGTTAGGGGCTTTTATGTAAGATTTTGGTCAATTAAATTCATGTTCCTAAATTTATGAAATCCTAATTTATAAAATAGCTTTTAAAAAATCCTATACAGATATTTACACCTGCATAATTTAATAAAATATTAATTAATTAAACTATAGTGGGTAATTTTAAGTGAAATCTTAGAACAAAATAGTTTATTTGAATGTTTTTTATGTGTTCCATTATAATAGCGTTTCAGTAGATTTTATAGTTACAAATACAAAAACCCTGCATATTTAACGATTTTTTTCATACCGTCAGGTATATTCTAAGTAAAGAAAAATAGGCCAAACTGTTCAATGACGATCCCTTTAATGAGAGAAGATAAATACTGTTATGAAAGACAACAAGTTACAACTTATCTTTAATAGTAAATAATCTTTCTTTAGGATTCAAGTGCCATTGTTTAATTATTTCTCATACCTAGATAATCCGCATTTTAATCGTCCAGCTTTGTGTGATAAAATCTAACTATGTTTAAGCCTAGGCTACATGAAAGCAACATAACATATCGATATCTAGGCCTAAATCAGGACATTTTAGAGTTTTTATGGTTATGATACATGATCGAGGTATACTTAAAATGATATTCTAAGTAAGTTGAGCTAATTTTAATTTACCAATATGTAGCTGTGTAGAAATTTTTATTTACTACGGGACGCCATAGTTCGATTTGATTGCATAATATATTTTAGACCAAAACATCAAAAACTTATATCAATAAAAAAGTACTTATGGCTTAAAAAAATTTTAAGCTATAGTTCTCAGGTCAGAATAAATATTTTCTTCCCTAATTTTTACAGGACTACTAATATATGCAGGATCAACAAGAAACTAGTTGTTTCTGGTAGACCCTACTGCAATACGTTCCACTAGAGATTTACGTGTTTTTGTTTATTGTTTTACCAGGTGCGTGGTCGCCGCGCGTGTCCGTCTGTTTGTTTCTGGCTCTGTGGGAAGAGCCATTGTCTAACCGGGCAGATGTCCACGCCAGCTGCCATGAAACCACAGCCAGAACATATAAATCATAAAGTGTGCAGGTGTCGGCATCACTCACCTGTGGACGGCGGCAGGACGGACTCTGTGGAGGAGCAGGAGTTGTCAGCCAGCTCGGCGCAGGGCGGCAGCAGCGGCAGCGGCGGCGCCAGCAACCCTTGCTGCAGGGCGAAGGCGTAGAGGGCGGCGTAACCGGGGTTGAACAGCGGCGCCACCGGGGGAAGGCACACCGGAGGGTAGTAATGGTGGGGCATCAGCACGGGCGGGGGTGCGGACGGCACGGACGGCGTCGAGATGATACTGTCGATGCTGAAAGACTTGCTTGCAGAACTTTGAGGAACTTTAGGAGCATCAATAGTAGTCTTTCCGGATAAAGTGTTTTCTAACAAAGCTTTTTCAATCTTCGGAAGCTTGAACCTCTTCCTTCTCCTCAGGAAGGACCCGTTCTCGAACATGTCGAGGGCGGCGGGGTGCAGCGCCCAGTAGGCGCCCTTGCCCGGACGGTCCGGGCGGCGCGGGATCTTGACGAAGCAGTCGTTGAAGCTGAGGTTGTGCCGCAGCGAGTTCTGCCACCGCTGGGTGTTGTGCCGATAGTAGGGGAACCGCTCGCTGATGAAGCGGTAGATATCTGACAGCGGCAGCATCTTCTCCGGCGAGCTCCAGATGGCCATCGCTGTCAGCGAGATGTACGAATACGGAGGCTTTTGGTCTCCGTAGGACTCGCGGCATGGTCGTGGCATCATGGGTTCCAAAGTCTCTCGATAGCAAAGACACTCCGAACAAATTCAATGAATTCTAAAACAGTTTCAGTAACATTAATAATTTATTTCTCGAGTTCAAAATGTCCATTAGAAAGGCCATCTTATAATTAGAAACAAATTAGTCCGTATAATATCTCATAATGTACCTTTAGTTCCATAAACGACATATTGATATTTCGATCCCTTTTTATCTAGAAGCTGCATAACTAATAAAACGCTCTATTGTTATTTAAAACTCGATCAAACTCCTCTCGAAAGTGTCCGGTTCCGGCAGGACGGATGCGGCGCGGCGCGGCGGCGGCGGCGTGCACTGAGCGGATCGCCGCACTGACACTCGTGCTGTTTGTTTTCTGGTCCTCTGATTCGGCAAACATCGACACTGCCGGACCAACCAGCCGCGGGACTGTTCGGCGCGTTTGAAGTGCCGGCGAGGGTCCCGCAGTGGGCGTGGCCTCTTCCCCGCTCCGCGCTCCCATTGGTCCGCGGGCTCCAACAATGGAAGGCTTCCACGGCCACTCCATTTTGTTCACTCCTCCCTCCACTCCCCCGGGCTCTTGTTCGTACCGATCTCTTTCTAACATGGAAGATTAATTTTCCAAATAAGTTTACCCCCTTCTAAATTAACTGTCGCATCCCGGTTTATGCGAGTTGCGGTTTTCCCGCATGTTGACTCGCTCGGTTACCGCCTGTTATGGATGGCCTCATCAACGGTCTATTGATTGGTGGCTGCGGGCGCGTTTGATCATGTCCTGTTCGAGGCCACTTGCAAGTGGACTTTAGCGGTCGTATTTTACACAGTGTTTTACCCATGTTATGCTAATAACTGATCCACCTGTAAATATTCAAGGAAATTTTTAACTAATCATAAAAATATTGCCTCTACACTGGTAGGGCATTATACACTTCAATATGGTATTGGTGGTTTTATGTTTAATTTAGTTAGTTTTTTTCAGGTCGTTTGACACAGTTGGTTCTAAAATTTCGACAATTTTGTAAACAACGAAAAAACTTAAGATTATTTTAGTAAAATTGTCTCTACTGCTTTGAGATTTTTGTAATAAATGTAATTAATTTTAGACATAAGTATTAAAATTCGAAATATGATTGTTTTTTTTTTTTTATTATTTTGTAATCGTCATGTGTCTTATGAAACCCAAACAATAAACATTAAAAACTAAAATGTCTTCGTGCCTACTTGAATCCCTAATGTCATAGGTTTATTTTAAATATAACAGGCTGATAATTTACCAACATGGTTGGGTTTGACGGTGATAATTTAAAACGTTGGATTGACTATCAGTTTTGCGTATGGGCAAAAAAAAAAATACGAATATAAAAATTTTTACATGAAAAATCTTTTAAAAGCTATCCAAGCAAATTTTATTTGGCTTAAATGTTGAATTTGACTGATATGAGCTACAGTACTCGACTTGTCTATGTGAATCAAATGGGGGCTCATGGAAAACTTCTTTATAGTTCCTAGTTAATCATGTCTGATGAAGCACATTTCTACCTTTCTGAACACGCCATCAAATATAATATGCACCACAGGAGTCCTGTAATTTAAACCTATATACAGAGACCTTCATCCTAGGCTATAGGGAATTTAAACAGTTCATCCTATAGGGAATTTAAACAGCGCTAAAGCAGTAGTTAATTAAATTCTGACGATATGAGTTATTCTTTGATTGTTTGTTGTAGCATGGTAATAAAGAAGACAAGAAGACAATAAAGAATTATTATTTATCAGCAAATAAATTAAGAAATAAAGAACAACATGTTCATAACCATAGCTATAGAATAAAAAAACTCAAATGTGCAAGAAAGCTTTTGGTAAGTGAACAACAAGGAAGTCCATAAACGTAATTTTACATTTATCATTTTGCTTTCCCTAATTCCCTATTTTTTCCTATTTCCCTAATTTCCCTAATTTAAATTTTGTTATTAGATTTATCCTATAACATGTTTTATTTTCATTGAAAATTGTTTGTATTTACACTTAGTCTCTATACTTCCAGCAGGATGGACCCCTCAACACATACGCAGCCGTTCAGTCGATGAACTCACTCAGAGATTTTGAAGATAATTTGATTTAAAGATTCGGTAATTATGGCTATAGCTTATCACTATATAGATTTGTCTATCTTTGGGGCTTTTCAAGTTCATGGGAAATTTGAAGTTTTTTAAAGTCGCTCCAGATAATTACGAGGAATTTAAAGCGATTCCTCAAGAAATGCTGAACGAGTATTCCATGTTTTTTTCAAGCCACTCGAAGAACGTCAACACGTCATAGGTAGTGATTTAAGGGTGTAGTCTTCCAAAAATGATAAAAAACTTTTTCATGGTAAAATGACATATTAAAACCTCCTTTTAATGTGTGTATGTAAAGTATTAATACTAATATTAAAGTGTAGCCTACAATTAATAAATTTGTAGTGTTCTCATTGCCTCACCCTGTAAGCCTATGTTGCTGTGTATCCGTTGACACTCGTTCACCACCAATTACTAACAACGTTAATCCTTTTGTGTTAAATTTCATTATATATAAATAATGGCGATAAGTTTACATTTGGAAAACTCTTAGCATAGATAGCCTATATAGAATACGGCTTCGCCCGTGATTGAATTTAGTTTATAGGTAAAAAATCTTTTTAAAGACCAACACAATCTACTTCCTTAAAAATGAGATTGAAACAAAGAAGTGGTGTGAGTTGAGCTCTGAAGGAATTTCGCAAAACCTGTTCTTAGTGAGAAAAGATTTCTTATATAGAAAAGAACCTGAGAACCTATGAGCAAATAGCAACAACCATGTCGAATTTCAACCCTGTAGGCCCACAGCCATTTTGAAGTCATGTGGGGCAGAGCCCTAAAGAACATAAAAAACTATATTTGCGAAATTGTTTCTTAGTGAACACCTATTAGCAAAAGAGAACGATTACGTTAAATTTCAACACGTAGGAACCATGGTGGTTTTGAGAATTTGTGGGAAGGAAATTTGCAAAACCGTTTGTAGTTGTTGGACCTTACCTATGAGCAAAGAGGAACGTCTATGTAAAATTTTAAACCCATTGGCCACAGATTAATTTTGAAATCATGTGGGGTGGAGCCCTAAAGAACTTCAAAAACTATATTTACAAAACAATTTCATATTGAGCACCTGTTAGCAAAGCGGGACATCCACCTTATGGGGCGAAGCCCACCACCTTAAGTTCTGTGGGTCGGAGCCCTAAAAAAATTTTCAAAATTATTTCTCAGTGAGCACCTAGGCCTATGAGTAAAAAGGAACGTCTATGTCAAATTTCAACCCCGTGGGCCCTAGAGTAATTTTCAAGAACTGTGGGGCGGAGCCCTAAACAATTTCAAAAACTATGTTTGCAAAACCGTTTCTTGGTAAGTAACTATGAACAAAGACGAAGGTCCGATTCAAATTTAAACCCCGGAGGCCTAAAGAACTTGGCGGAGCCCTAAAGAACTTCGAAAACTATATTTGCAAAACCTTTTCTTAGTGAGCGCACATGAGCAAAGAGAAACGTCCATGTCAAATATCGACCCGGAGGCCCTAAAGTAGTTTTGAAGTTCCATGGGGCGGAGCCCTAAAGAACTTTGAAAACTATATTCGCAAAACCGTTTCTTAGGGAGCACCCATGAGCAAAAAGAAACGGATGTGAATAAAAAAAACAAAAAAAGTCCATGTCAAAATTCAACCCCAGAGGCCCAAAGTAATTCTAAAGCAAGTCCAGTGGGGCGAAGCCCTAAAGTGCTTCAAAAACTATATTTGCAAAACAGTTTCTTAAGAAGTATCAATGATCAAAAAGAATTGTCCATGTCAAATTTCAACACGTAGCATATACAGTAATTGTGAGCCTCTGTGGGGCCTAGCGCTAAAGGGGATGTTCAAAGCACTATTTTTATTAAGCACCTAAAGGAAAAGAGATCACTCCAAATTTCAACCCCGCAGGTTTCTTAATTTGTATTTAAATTTGCCCATACGGATAACGTTATATTGAAATTTTCGAAGGATTGCGAGGCGGAGCCCTGAAGGAATTTGGCAAAATAGTTTCTTAGTGAGGACCTATTAGGCAAGAAGAACCTCTGTTTAAAGTTTCAAGTAAATATGTTTGTAGCTCCTGAGATTTCGTGATGAGTCAGTCAGTTATCACTCTCCCTCAAGTTTAGCTCGTTTGCTAAGCTCACTGGCCGCAATGCTATAATATCCTCTAGTTTTTTATTACCAATCTTTTCTCAATAATTTAAATGAGAACAGCTGTTTACTAAATTAATATTTGTTAATGTAATCATACGTTACAATTAAAAAATGTTGCTTCCATAAGAATAACATGGTAACTTTAAAGACGTGTGGGGCGGAGCCCTGAAGGAATTTTGCAAAATTGTTTCTTAGTGAGCACCTATGAGGCAAGACAAACCTATGTTCAAAGTTTCAAGTAAATCCGTTTGGTAGTACCTGAGATTTTGTGATGAGTCAGTGAGTGGGATTTCGCTTATATATATATATAGATAGATAGATATACTATTTACTAAATTAAAATTAATTAAATTAATTAAAATAAAAATTATTTACTAAACTATAAAAAGGGTCTGACATTTGCAACAAAAGTATTTAGAATGATTCTAAAAGGAAATGTACAGCAACATTAAGTACATATTAATTCTTCTTCGTGTGGTAATAATTAGTCATCCAGTAAGCCCTACATTTACCTTCAAAATGTTGGGGTTTTCCTACTCCAAAAGAAAGTAATTACCTTCTATAAGTTGGATGAGTAATCAGTTTCCTTATTGATACTTGTAAAGGGTAAGCCTATTCATTTGACTTCATTGTGACCAATATGGTTGCAATATGACAATATAAATAAGGTTTTATTAACTTTACATTATGTTTTGTTTTTAAGTGCATTTAAATCAAGAATTAATCATAGTTAAATATAAAGCGTGAGAAGGTTCGCTTTTACAAATCGATTGTATGACATTTCTGAGAGTATTTTTTTATATTTTCATGTAAAATAAATATACGAATAACATAAAAAAAGTTTCATGGTATTTATTTTTTATAATCGTTTTAGGACCTTTTCAACACAACGATTAAACATATTTAATTACTTTGGACTTTTTTATGTTAGTATTAAAACATTGTCATACTATTGTTTTTGTTTTTTAGTTGAGTTGGTCATTAAATTTTATCGACTCATAGCCTATTTAGGACAAAAAGAAATACAAATTTAATCAGGTAGGCTTCAAATTAAAATAATAAGGTCAAAAGGGACCTAACCACAAATGAAAGTTGTGAGGCTAAACATCGGCTACACCGTACTAAATTAATTATCCGCAAAAAAGGTTGATTGCCCTGCAGCAGAATGATGTTTACAATGTTTCAATAACGTTTTAAGGTAAGAATTAATTAATTTCCCACAGATACATAACTATAGTAACCATTAAATTTGTTTAACTTGTAGTGCAGTAATAAAAAGGTTTAGTTCTGTTCAAATTTTAAAAATAATCCAAATTTTAAAACTATTTTAGTGGTATAATACATACATAAGTAAAATCATATAGCAACAAATAGTCGCAAACACTCGAATAGAACTGTTTTGAACCTACAATGACGTATAGGCCTACTTGGAAATGTATTCTTACATTGATGGACTACAACTGGTCGTACTAAACCGGACATGAGGATACGCAATCCCATGCATTAAAGTCAGGATCAATCCAACTGTGAGTACAGAATTTAATTAGAATAGTTATAGTACAATAAAAAATAAAATATCTTTTGACCTTGTTGCTGCAGGCAAGATCGAGCTCTAAAAATATGTTCGCACCATGCATAGATATTGTTAATATTAATTCTTGACGATTTCAGTGAAAATTGGTTAAAAGAAGTTCCATGGCAAAACACCCCCACACCTAACACATTTGACGGATACAAATTATTAATTAAAATAATATGATAATATATTCAAAAGTATAACACCTATTCAAATAATTATAGTTACTATCATGGAATCAAGTTGTATTTAATACACAGTTCTCAAATAGCAGCATAGAGCAAGTTTTGTATCAAATTAAATGTCTCATTTAGCAGAGTACAATGCCGAAAACTATACTTCAAATGGATGACTTAGACGAAAACGGCAGGCAAAGAAAGTTTCGATTAAAATCGATTGGGTAAATGTTAAAAATGCAACAAACTTTCTTAATACTTAACCTTTTAAGGTCGAGTTTGTTGTTTATTACTCCAAATACAAAGATGTTTAAGATGATCTATGATTTGACAAAGGCCAAATCAGATTTCTGTAAGACTTCCAAACGGGACATCCCTTAAAAGATGTTTAAATTGAATCTCCTTTGGCCTCCGTCACATCATACATAATTGTTAACGTCTTTGCATTTGGTGTAGAAAGCATCAAACCCGACGTCAAAAGGTTGAGTATTGAGAAATTTATTGAATTTTTGTTGTTTTACCCGTATGATTTGAATGGAAAATTTGTTTGCTTGCCATTTTTGTCTCGGCCATTCAATTGAAGTCTAGTTTGCCCCATTGCACTCTGCTAAGTGATACCTTCAATTTGATACCAAACTCGACATACTCTGCTATTTAAAAAATGTTGTCTGACTTCTCGTGGACCGTCCCCTTAAGGGATAAAAAAGTGATAAAAGCTTTAAAGAGTAGGCATTTATGACTATCAAGTCTCAAAAGACATAAGTATATATCAAGTCTCATTACTTTATCTATAGGCTAATGTAAAAAATATATGTTACAGTTCTGGGACTGTTCAACCACAGTGTATTGTTTGTCGACTATTTATAAAAATTATGTCACTGCTGTTTACATAAAAAAATATTAATAGCTTTATACATTTTTTGTAAATTTTTCTTAAAACAATTTATATCATTAACGATTACGTTTCCCGCAATACAATTTAATTTGAGCACATTCCCATAATTGAGTGAATGGAGACAATCGGTCTGTAATAGACGTAATTTGCATTGAACAAATGGGAAAATAGCTCAAGACAACAAGGGAATACAGTAAATTAAACATCATGCACCGGCGAGCAAATCACTCCTACGTGTGTTACGCTTTTGTTGAAAGGCCATCTCAATTAGATCCGACTAATGAGTACCAACCTAACAGCATCGAAAGACATTAGCTGACTTACAGACTAGAACACAAGTAATTGGCAACCCTGTTCTGCGGCTTATCTCAAATATTAACTATAACAATATCCGATTTCATATCAGAGATAGATCTAAGCATTGTTCTTCAAGGCATTAAAACCAACCGTCTATGCGATCTTGATCTTGGAAATTCGTCTGGATATTCGGAAGAGGAAACAGTTCTTTTAAACTGATTGAGATGTTTAAAATAATTAAAGGTGGGCGGGTGAATGAAGATTAGTGGAATAATGGACTCGAGAGGAAATTGTACTGGGTTCATAGAAACCCGGGCAATACAGAATAATTAATCGCTCTTTGTAAATGCTCTTAGTAATTGGTGGGTAAAACATAACGTACCCGTTCTAAATACAGGATTGAATTAATACCAAACGCCCCTGTAGTAATTGTGTGCTGCTATTACGATATGAAACTTGCATATTGCATTAATGAAAATTCAACCACACGCAATTTAACAGCGAACAATTGTTACTAAAGTTGTATTGATTGCAATCCGTGGATGTTCCGTTTTGCTTATAGGTTCTCACTAAGAAACGGTTTTGCAAATATAGTTTTTGATGTTCTTTAGTGCTCCGCCCCACATGATTTAAAAATTACTGTAGGGCCTTAGGGGTTGACATGTGACATGGTCGTTCCTATTTGCTCATTGGTTCTCAATAAGAAAAGGTTTTGCAAAAGTCATTCAGAGCTCAACTCACACTACTTCATTTTTTCAGTGTCATTCCAAAGACAGAATTGATTTCATTTTTGTTATTGCCCCGAACTGGTATGACTATATAGTGTGATTTTAAATTAAAAACCATACTATAAAGAAAGAAGATTTTGTTACCTAAAAAATAAATTCAATCACGGGCGAAGCCGTGACGGGTAACAGCTAGTTTCTTTATAAAATAAAGAAATATTCGATCGTTTAAACAAATATAATTACCTTCCAACTGCAACCTGAGTAGGTTTTAGACATACAAACTACTTTCTGGAGCCATTAGCATTTCGCACTTTAAGGGGACGGCCCACTAAGGAAGTCTTGAAAACTTTAAATGTAAATGAATACGGATTTATTTTTCTTTCGCAAATTCAGACGTTTTCAATAAAAAATCGCCATAACTAAATAATAAACTGTCCAATCTTTACATTCTAGGTATCAAGATAATTAAAATTGTCAACTTGTTGTCTTGTGTAAAGTTTTGATATAATTTACCGTTAATCCTTATACACAGTTACTGTGATTTGAACATTTAAAATGTCCACCTTTTAAAAAATACACATTGGCCAAATTATTTTTCATTTTCTCGAAAATGAACATAACTTGGATATGTAAAGGCCCATGACAAATAAGAGTTTAATGTAACGATCGAGGAAATAACGTTACAAAGAGTGAAACAATGGAATAGTGTTATTAGCTTAGAGATGCATTTTATTACCTTTATATACCATTTTATATACCTTGGTGTATATAAACTTTTTTTAAATTTTAAGTCAAATAATGATACACTCAAATCATGAAATGTTTTTCTGGAACCCCGTATAAAAGAAAGCGGAACTCATGTATTTGTGTCGATCACTGTAAGCCGAAATGAAAGGAGTTTAGGCAGGGTCTTTTCTTGGTAGGCCCCTTTTGGTTAGCTATTAGCTCAGAATAATGAAACGTTTTTAAATTGTAGCTTGTCTGTGCTATTAGCTGACTCCAAGGATCTACGTCGTCTAGAGCTACTCCCGTGACCCAAAATTCCAATATTAATGAGAGATTAAACGTTTACAATAATCTGCTATTTATTTAATTTTACCATAATCTGCTAACTTTGGCGATTTTAATTTAAATTTTAAATTTTTAATTTTAACATTAAACTGCGGCAGTTATAACGATTGTGCGTCTAATAACTGTTTATCACCCTGTTTCAACGGTAATCCCCTCAAGACAACATATTTCCATGTTTAATTTGACTATCGTACTAGATAATAAAGTTTATATCTCTTATTATGTCATAGTTTTTGAACAAGTAATTTAGTTCAACCGAAACAGAATGCAACTCCCACTACAGATTTTAAAGTTTAATCATAGTTGACTAAATACACTTCATTTGCATATGGTTTAACTGCAAAAGTAAGTTTATTTTTTAGTTGAAATATAAATGTTATTATAAAATTATATGTACGCTCCTGCCTGACTTGTAAGTCTGCTGACTCATTAATAGGGGTTTAGAATTATTAAACAGTAGCCTAGTACTAGGAAAACCTTTTTTTGCATTGTTTCAGCTTGTTCTTCATGGTTTTACTAACAGTATTTTTATATGTACCAAACATTGGAATTGGTATTATGTTTGATAACTAAGTACTGTAGTTTTATTCGACCTGCATTGGTCTAACGTTTAAAATATAATTCGTTTTATTTGATTTCGAGCGTTAAAATTTACCTGGTCAAAGTGAGTAGGTGGCAGGTTTTTGTTACAAGTGAAAAATTTATATTCCCGCAACAAATTATTCCTACACTTTTTTCATCCTTACTAATATTATAAATGTGAAAGCGCGGGTGTTTGTTACGATTTTGCGCAAAAACTACTCGACGAATCATTATTAAATTTTGTGCACATATTCTGGGAGGTTCTAGAAGTAATATAGGGTGCAGTGCTTTGTTTTTTTAAAGCATTATTTTTTGCAAAAGGGTTTAAACAAATTTGTATAAAAATCTGAAAATTGATTTTATGTGTTATTGGTGGCTAAGAAACAAATTCAATTAATTGCAATGTTAGGTACTTCAGCGTCTTTTTGTATAGTGAGGGTAGCGAACGAGCTAAACCTGACGAGTCACGAGCGAAGCCGCGGTAAAAGCTAGTAATGTATATTTGAACAATAAAGCTAATATTTGAACCTGCAAAACTGTGTATCATTGTTCGCGATGTTTAATGTATCTGTGGAAACTAAAGCAATAAAACTTTTAAATGTAAAAATTGGGCGTGCTTCATTTGCGCACCATGCGGAGAGCCAGTTAGAAGGGATGCTTATTTTGCGCATCGAGCTCCAGGGGGCTCTCAGTTATATGCATCGTTTGCGTATCGCAGGATGATGGAAGCGGCATTATTTTTATTTACAAAGTTATTGAAAACTCATGCCCGCGTTCAAATAGTCTTTTGAATGATTAAACGTGTTTGGCATAAGACATATAAGTTCAAAAATTAGCAAAACAATATTCAACAGAACAGAAATAATGGCAAATAATCGGACACAATATCACGGCCTCTATGCCCGTACATTAACACTTGAATTTCATGTTTACCATTTGTAGTTTGTTTCTATTGAAACAGTGAATTTTATGAGTGGTTTTATTCTAAGGGATTAGTATAGGAGAGGCTGCTATCTCCTATACTAGAGGATAGAGGAAAATTTGCCATAGAAACAATTCGTACAAAACATTTCAGCCTGAGCAATTACAGTAATTCAATCCTCACCAACCATTGAAAGTAGTAAAATAAGTAAACACTCGATGTATTACAAAAAAGGTTTATGCATTACAAACTTAAATTATTCATGAATGTGCGATACACATGTGTTGCCATCCAGTGGTATGTGTGGGGGACGACTTGTTGTCGACAGGCTGAGGCCACCTGGACGGGAGAGTGCGCAAATGATGCAAGGGGATTAGGCGACCCTTCGAAATATTTTACAGAAGGATTAAAAAGTGCGCAAATGATGAAAGACCTAAAAATTATACTGCTTGTTCTGTATTTAAATAAATACCCTATATTTTTACCTCGGGTCTTAACAAGAACATCTAGATAAGAGGATGCCTTAGATTTGTAGATAACTTATAGACGTTAATATGATGATTTTGAAAATACCATCACAAATATTGTGGAACGGTAAGAGTCTCATCATTGTTCTCTATCCTATCAACTAGTATTTGTATCAGTTGTTTTGGAATCATTCTATCCATTTTGTTTCTTGATATAAAATTATAATCTCAGAAGACTTATCTATTACATACTGGACCTATAGTTTTGAAACCCCTAATATTACATCGATTTAATTTTTGTATGAGTCAACATATGGACTCAAACTCAATGTCTGACGAAACTAAAACCATTGTTATTGTTTGTAGACCATAGTGACTTATACCAACTTAAATTCAATTTCAAAAATTAAAATTAGTGTTATCATCAATTGTTTTGATAACAGAGCCCTGGAGTTTTAAAATTTTTATTTGAAATCAATAGCTTTGAGCGGTTTTAATGTTAGTAGTTTTTACATCTCTGTTAAACTGAGGTTTAATTGAGCGAAGCTCCTATACTACACTCTGGCTTTTTATTTACAAGTACTCATCTTGAACGGCTGGAGTGATCCTCACAGAATTTTGCTCGATCATAGTAACCATCTATGGGAAAGTATAAATCTGAAATGGTCCAAATCGGACATAAGGGTTCTGCCCTAAGGCCCTTTAAATTTATCATATTATTTTAATTGGAGAAATATTTTATTTGGTTTGTTTACTGTGTGTTGATTATACAGCTGTTATTAGGATCAAATTTAACTGCAGACTGTTACTATCAGCTGTTTGTGAATACAGTAGTTTTATGTGAAATTGTTGTTTTGTTTGTTTTAGTGGTTTGTTTACGTTTGTACGTGAATAAAATGCCACGTTTATGGAGAGGAGGTGCAAATCTTGGACGACGCACCATTTAATCATTAATATCTTGTAAACATATAATACCCCGTCACAGTAAACCTACGTAATCAAAAGTTATTAGAGTATTGCAGACTTGTGGCGAGTAAGCGCAGTGAACAACCTAAATCATTCGAGTGCAGCGAATAAGCCGACCCAAAAGGTGAGTGAGCGCAGCGAACGAACCATAAATTGACGGAGAGTGAGCGCAGCGAACGAGCTACCTTGAATTACCTATAAAACATTTGCTATTATTGATTAAAAAAATTGTCGCTCCGCTCAATATTGTATACAAGGTGGCCCGTGCGCAAATTGCGCATTTTGTGTGAATAAAACTCACCTACAGTACGTGAATGTTGATTGTGAAGGGACCGAGATCTATTTTTGTTTACTATCTGGCTTTTAAAATTCATCTGAAGGTAATCAGCTGTTAAATTACAATTCACATTAAAGAACTTGCAATAAAAGTTGGCCAACATTTTAAAGCGCCCTCTAGAAATAAATCAAAGGCGAGGGGGGCGAAGCCCGAAACAATAGGACCTTTCTAATTACAATTCGTCACTGCGGTATATTCTAAGCTTTAAAATGACACCTCAATCTTAAAAATCGGTTCAGTAGGTCAAGAGAAACAGGGACGTAACAGACGAAACCCTTATAGAAATAAGAAGATAGACTAGAAATAAATCAAAGGCGAGGGGGGCGAAGCCCGAAACAATAGGACCTTTCTAATTACAATTCGTCACTGCGGTATATTCTAAGCTTTAAAATGACACCTCAATCTTAAAAATCGGTTCAGTAGGTCAAGAGAAACAGGGACGTAGCAGACGAAACCCTTATAGAAATAAGAAGATAGATTAATGTATTTGAACTGTCCAATGTAGAGTTTTGATCATCAGGACTGGGGAAAATTGCTGTAATGTAATAGACAAGGGCTGTTTCATTACCGGGTAAAACGATGTAAAAATTAGTACCCAAAACGTCACTAGCCTGATCAGCTGGTACATGTTATTCTTATGGACATCAGATTGATTACGTCAACGGCCTGACTCAAAAGCGGCATTTTCCAACATCAAAGGAATGAAACAGCCCTTCTTTTGTTCATATGTTCTCCGCAGTCCTGTTTGATCATACTGTGACTACCAACGGGGCCTACGAAGGCCCCGCTACCAACCATGTCCCCGCGCCGCCCCGACCGCCACAGAATCACTCTCGGAGACAACAGTTGGCCCGGTGGTCCAGTCATTAGGGCTGTTGTCAAGTCAGCTGATTGTTCAACACTTGATTATCACCAGCTGATTCTTCATCAGCCCCAGCCATCACGGCTGTCGTCAAATATTTGATTGCCTCGATTGATGCGCGCCCTACCACAGACAATGGCTACGTTGGGGTTCCTCCTTTGGGCACTTCGATTTGGCCCGGCCCACAAAACAATCCAGCATTGTTTTAATTTGTTTATAAATTATTCAATTTTAATGTGCATTCAGTACGTAATCTTGTCTCAATAGAATGCATCAATTCAGATATTTCCGTAAACAAAAATGTTTACTCAGAAACGAAACGTTTGTTTTTGTCGTTTTATGAAATTATAGCAATTTGTTTACCCAAGACAATGGAATTATCGATTGTTTACTATAATACCTTATAAAATTAAAATAGTTTTTGTCTAAACTCATGTTTTGAAAAACAGTTTGTGGCGCTTGTCCATGTTAAAGAAGGTATGCACATTTTAAATTCATGTTCTTCAAATTTTCGAGTTCATTAAGGCCTAATTGTTTTGGAATGTTTGCATTAAAATCAAGAAAATAAAATATATGAGTAGGAACTATTTTAAAGTTCATATAAAACGAACAATCATGAAAATTTGTTAAAATCACTGCGGTATCCCTACGTTTGTCGAGTGAAAACAAACTGTCCATTTTTACATGACAATGTGTTAAAAATAAAGATATTAACCGTATAATACAAGATATTGTCAAGTATTTGCCAAGTAAAGTATTTCTATAAGTAAATATTTGTTAAAAAGTTGAAAATGACTAACCTACTTAGTAATTCTCTTTTAACATTCATATTTTTTAAATTTAGTCCTTAAAAAGGTTCATGTTCATGTTCAAGGTTCATGTTCACATGTTAGTCAACTACCATGTTCACATTGCCGTCAAACCGCACTCCACCAGCCGACATGGACTTATTCTAAACTTATAGCCCTTTAAAATTAATATGAAGTTGAATAGCGGTTTCAATCCCCTTAACCTTTCCGTTCCTCCGCTAACAAGAATAATCCAACCACTGAGCATAACGGAACATTATTACATCACTGTTTAATCTCCCATGTCACTCTCTGTAATTGTTTTTCTCTTTTGTGAGCAAAAATATTTATTTTGACTTTTGAGTAAAAGAATAGTGCTGCATCAGGAATAAAGAAAATTAATACGATCATAGGTGTCAAAGCCTGGTTGATCTATTATTCTGAACTGGAAAAGGCTGTTAGCAAAATAACACCTGATTATGAGGAAAGTAGGGGAATTCAGAACGATAGAAAGGGAATTAGTCCCACGATGGGAAATATAAAGTTCTGTATTTCGACTTGGCATTAGTTTTGACGTGGTACAGGATAGTCTTGACTACCTAGCGGCTGTCTCCAACAGAAGTCCCGCTCGCTCGGCTCGCCGCTACAACTCCCCTGCACGGTGGTCCGTCGTTAGTCCATCTTCATTACCTCCAGCCTTCAGTCCGTCGTCCGTCACACGTCTGGATTAGATCCACTCGCTCCGTCATAGACTCGTCAGTCCAACTTCTTCATTGTCATGTATCTTACGATTAGTAGCCTGTTTGTTGTTCTCCTCTTCACAAATTATATTTCGGGTATGACAATTATTACTAGAAAATTGTTGTTAATTATATTTAAGGCTCCGTCCGGTCTACCTGAGGCCAAATGCCGCACATGATTGTGCGACACGAATAATAACACGAATAATTGTGTAAGCCGATTTTACACGATATAGTTCTATGACATGGACATATTTTCATATAGGCTTATTTGAAAGTATAAATATGATTGGAAAAATATTTCGTTAAATATTATTATAGCTTTTTGTTAATTATATTTTTTTAATGAAAGGAATAAAAATTGGTTTGTTTTTGTGACTAACAGTTTGATTACTACAACTGGTATTTGTTTATAAACTCAATATAACAAACTTTTTCTGTAGCCAGCATGATCATAGACATGTGATCATAGTTGATCATTTTAACCCTTGACCCATTACAATGTAATATTTTTGATCAAAGATATATGATAATAGATCTTTGTCACAGATCTATGATAGTGCAATACCGGCCTAATGTACTTATAAAGAGCGTGTTATGTAAAAAAGTATGTAAGTATGGAAAATAAGTAATGCTATCTGAAAGAGGAGATTTAAATGGTTGTTTTTAAGTTGAAATAATCATTATGAGTCTCACTGCTTAAACATAAGAATCATTTCTATACTCAAGTTCCAAGGATATTGTCTTCAAAACTCTCTAAATGACTTATTGCTCTCTGATTGATTTTTCATGGTTAGGTATGACCAAATGTGACTTCCTTTTGTTATTTAAGAAAAGCTTTATCTCCATCATTATATATCGTGAGCATCTTGGAATCAAGGCAGCTTTTAAGAAGAGCTGTAGAGAGTTTCGAAGTCAACACCCTTAGATTGTAATATTTCACAATCCAAATAAATGAAGAAATGTGGTGGTAAAGTTTTAAGTTGAGGTTGAGCTAAGTAAGTTGCAGGTCGCCGCTCCACTTGTGATGGTCGGTCGGTGGACGGCGGCGGCGCGCCACAGACGTCAGGCCGGAGCGGAGCGGCCGCTCACCGAACATATGCTAATACGTAATGACCACTGGCCTAATGTTTGGGCGGCGCGGCAAATGATACGTTACCGACGTGCACTTTGTGTTCCCGCTTACTCCCGCGTACCGGTCAGCTGCCGGGGGGGGGGGGGGGGGGTACAATCCCATATAGAACACCGTCCAGTTATCTACCCAAAACCATAAGATGGAACACTAGACATGACATAGAATCCCACAATATTATATACCTGTACGTACTCATACTAAATACTCTTACTCTTAATCACTATTTTGAGACAGGGACCTCACATAGTAGGTATTTTAACCTGGATGTGAATGAGAGATGAGTGTAGGATGACTGTGGCGCGATTGTAGCCTTGTTACTGACTAAGGCCAACATTCTCCTTAGACAGGACTGTTAATAATAGCCCAACTGCCAATGGTATCAAAGGACCTACAGTTTAACGTGGGATCCAAACAACAATTTCAAACTCATATATGCGAATTGGTCTAATTATGAGGATGGTCTTTATCTATGAACTAGTATTCACCAGTGCGGACGTTAATCCCCACTAGGGAATATTGCATCCACAAGCCATCGCTTATAACCATCCACAATTCGTGACCTCCAAGTAGCTGGATTAAAGGACGACTCCACCGTCCCAGTCCATTCTTAACAACTGAGCATCACACAAAACACTAAACCATAACACCTCTTCTACGCTTCTAGTTTCCAATCCATATCATTAACTCGCCATTCCATAAAACACTATGGTTGCTAACCTCTTGAAATCACAAGAACAAAAGTGTAGACTTACTGTGAAGTGAAGGACCTGTGTGGTACAACTATTCCATTGAAAAAAAAACTTCAATGACGTACCGCAGTACGACTATCTGCCAATATAATTGCCGGGCATTCACTGATAAACGTGGTAGCCTAATTTCTTATACAATGTTTGGAGAGTTTGTGGCATCCAATATTGTCATAACACTGTAATTGTCAATCTGTTTTTTGAGAGTCAATAAAGGAAAGCTCCGCCAAGAACAACGTCTACGACTGTAAATTGATTCACCACAGTGGGCATGTGATAACAATAGCAGTCGAGGGGACCGAGTGCCATTGAAGATGCCCCCTGTAGCGCAATGATGTGTTAGGCGGTACTACAAAGTAATTAACTGAAGAATCACATCTACAGACAGGCCGAGGCCCTCTGATTGAATTATCACCCACGACTATTGCCCGAGATGTCATACAATGGTGGCACGTGACTTTAAAAAAAAAAACCTGAACATTGATCAACAATTAGTATTTTCTTATTATTATTTTGTAAATGAACTTATACTTTCTACATTGATCATTCTAGGAAACAATACTTAAATGCAAAAGTATTGAAATTGTTCCTGTTCAAAACTTATAAACTAAGGTATTATTATGAAGTTAAAATTGTGTTAAAGGTTTTTTGAATTACGCTCATGAAATTCACTCGAACCTGCTTTGATCACTCCATCTTCTACGTTTTGGTATTTCACAAACTCGGTTTTAATTTTTTTTTGTAAAGATAATTAATAGAGACGTTTGTTCTTGTCAATAAAATACAATAACATTACAATAAAATAACAAAAACTCATTAAAAAAAAAATTAAAAATATTAGCGGGTAATAATGTAAGCTCTAGGTGAAAAGACTAATAGTGTCTCCTAGTCTACTATAGTCGATACACGATAGTTAGTATTTAAAGTATTTTTTAATGATAGTTTTATTAGTTTTCTAGCAACATTGAGCTTTAGGCTAATAAGGTACTTTAGCCCACAATTGTAAATTTTCAAGCCTCACTCTGTTGAAAGACTCACTCTAATTTCACACCTCATTGTATAAATAATCTAGAAATCAAACGTACAGTTCGTCCCGCCTCTTGTAGATATCGCCCTGGGTGCTGATACATATGCAGCCATTTGTATTTATCACAGCACCGTGCCGTGCGGCATTGTTGTGTTGAGAGCACTGTGAGCAGGTCCGCGGCCTGGGTGGTCCCCGTGTTGGTTTACACCCGATATTGTTACTCACGACACTCGTAACTCCCAATGTCATCGCGAAAGGCCACCATTTTAGTGTCTGTATAGGTCATATTTCGCAATTTGACTTTTAGATGCTTATTACTCTTTCTTTTGGAACATTTGGGGCCGCTTCGGTACGAGCGTTGCGCACCTGGTCGTGAAGTAATGGTTTCGGGGCATTTAAAATTTTAAATGATTCCACTGTATATATTTTGATGTGTTGTTTTGATATTTTCCAAATTGCATTTTGATAAATTTTGGTAAGAACCTCCGATTTTGATGAAATTTGGTATCTAGGTGTAGGACAAGGGTTATTTTCGTGAGTTCGCGAACTAGCATCATCGGGCTATGGGAGCAGGGTTTTTTTGGGGTTTCAAGAGAGCCATAAATGGGTTTTCAGCTTTTTTTGACCTTAGATTATAAAATTTTACAATTTTAACATAGACCTTTTAAAAGATCTTGTAAAACAATTTAGTATTTGATTTTTTTTACTTAAATGATGCTTAAATGATTATGGAGAAAATATAAAGAAACATGTTTCCCATGTTATTTTTATAGTGAATCGACAAGACCCTCTATCTCGCTTATTCATTGACATATATTGATAAAATTTTTATAAAGAAGCACTATAAAGAATTTAACTTATATTTGCTTACGAAACCCGTATGAAAGCAAACCTATGTAGACTACTTATCCTATGTAGTGTTTATGGGGAAATAAGAAAATAACGGCACCAAAGTTTTTCAAAGAAATGGAATTTCGCTTAGCACGCAGGTTGGCTGAGACGGGAGTGTCTTTCTTGAGAGCTTTCGAAATCCAGTTTATTTGGTAAAATTATAAGATGCTCAACAAGAGATTGGATAATCCACTAAAGCGTATCACCTTGACTGACTTGAAACTACACAAGGGCATTTATCCAAAATTGGACAAGGAGGTTTGTAAATATCCAAATGAACTCATCCCGAGGCGTCCGAAACACAGATAACCAAAAGAACATAACTGTAACCAAAGACAAAAAATATATAAACCATACCGTGGCTTTCCCTTCACTTTTTATCTCCCTTCACTATACCAGTAAAACCACGAGTATAAAATTACTTCGTTTATCTGTTATGCACCGTATAAAAGTTAAATTATTAATTTAATTAAAAACCAATCGTATAACATAATTCCAGATTATGTTCAAGGCATAAGTTGTTGCTTATTGATTTCAAATAGGTGCTTAGATAAAATTAATTATTCTGTAAAAAAAAGAACATAAACGTCAAATATACTTATGTTTGCTCTCCGTATATATTATTATTTGTCTAACCGAATTATATGCGACATTTATCCATAAACTTTTGTTATAATGTACTTAGCGAGAGATTTGGGTATTCCATTGTTTTAGTTCCTTTCGTAAGATACCGGTGGGAGGAACACATATAAAATAATTTCTTTCACATCATCCAGAATTTTCATTTTATTCCCAACTTGTCTAAAGGAGTGGAAAGATTTATTTTTTATGATTTTTTAATTAGTAACTCAAATTACATATTGCTTATACATGATGTGGTTTTTACTACTCCTGAATTAAAAAGTGGTTTTTGTAGCTTTTACGTATTGTTTATTGAATATTGAATCCCTCTTTATTGTCTCATATCACCCACCTTCCCACTTCATCACCCCAGCCAACACTGCGGTGCCGCCACTGGGAGGATAGTCCCAGAAGGTGGCTCCGGTGTACATTAATCGCTTCTGTTACTCCCGACCGACACAGGAAACCCGCAATTTACTGCTTGTTACCCAGATAAAGAGAGCTCTCCAGTGTCCAGGACTTCAGTAGAGAGAGCGGAGCTGCGGCACTGATGCTGAGAGTCTCACAATGGTATTTTTGTTTTGTTTTTGTGCATTGCAAAGGGCATTTTTTATGTGTTGGTGTTCAACTGTCCTAATCCAATATTGTTACTATGCAATGTCGACCTGTTGTGTGAAAGCATCATTGCCCAATGACAAGTAAACTTCAACTGGGTCTACAATCAAACCTTCAAAAGCTCCCATCGTTTCATAGAGTTGAAGTGACAACTTTTAAATTCAAATGCAAACACTTTAACCACCACTCAGCTACTCAGAAATTTTTGCTTATGTAATAAGTAGATTACATATAGTCAATATAGTAACCGAATCCATAAATACTCCGGAATAATGACAGGTGTGGCAATGTAACTGTATGCTTACTGAACTTTAAGCCAGCGAACGATTTTATCCAGAGATTTTGGAGGAAAATCATGAAGCAAAGATAAAAAGTTTATAATTTTTAACATTTTCTTTAGCATTAATGTATTACGTAATCCCATGAGGAGTGGAGGATGAGTATTTGGGCTTTGAGTGTTGAGTGCTGATGGCATGGTTGTGCTGTACCAATGTTTAGCTTCGCTTCCCACAGCGGTGCCGCCTGATCGGTTCCCCAGGCCGCCGCTGCGGTCGCCGCCGCGCCACCGCCGCCCGTCATGGGAACGTGTATGGTGGAGGCACGTGCGGCGGCCCATCGCCTCCCACGCTGCCCACTGAACCTCAGGAGTCGCTGGGCCGTGGTAATGGATAACCCGAGCACACCGTGGATAAGGAGCGGATTGTTCCCGGAAAATTCATCTGAACACGGGCACCAGTCTGATCTCGAGTACCATACTACAAGCTCGGGTGGTGAAGGGACTCCTCTCATGTAGTTAAGAGATTCCTCTCATGTGATGAGGGGATTCCTCTCAGCTAGTTGGTGAGGGGACTCCTTCCAGGCGTTGAGGGGACTCCTCTCATGTGGTGAGGGGACTCCTCTCATGTGGTGAGGGGACTCCTCTTATGTGGTGAGGGGACTCCTCTCTTGTGGTGAGGGGACTCCTCTTATGTGGTGAGGGGACTCCTCTTATGTGCAGAGGGGACTCCTCTCATGTGGTGAGGGGACTCCTCTTATGTGGTGAGGGGACTCCTCTCATGTTCTGAGGGGACTCTTCTCATGAGGTGAGGGGACTTCTTTCAGGCGTTAAGGGGATTCTACTTATGTGCTGAGGGGACTCCTCTCATGTATTGTGTCGACTCCTCTCGTGTGCTAAGGGGCCTCTTCTTATGTAGTAGATGACTCTTCTCGGGTGGTGAGAGGATAGATATTGTTACTTCTACAACACCAAAGGAAGAGACAATAAGTGAGCCATTACGCATTATAAGAAAAATACTTTTTCTAGCTATTCTGTCACAAAATTGTTTACCAAACTACCATATAGGGTAAAAACTCTTAGGGACAATATATTTAGAACCATATTGAGATACGGTCTTAGAGTAAACCGTTCAATTCTGTCGATGAGTTCTTCAGGCAGATAACTAGACCTGTTGGTGTTAAAGTGTGTCTCCATGACGTTTGCATTGTATCTAGTGATACTTTTGTACAACTGGAAATATTAGATTTGACTGTCAATATTATTTACACAATCAATTCAGTAAATGCTGGTAAAGAACGAGGCAAAAGAAGTATTAAGTATGAAGTACCTTGTGAAGTCTTCAGAGGAGGATTCCAATGTTTATGTCGATGCAGTGTAAATATTCTAAAGGTACTTTCATGACAAATGTTTACCGAATGATTATAATATTTGGCTTTGTTTTCGGCTAAACAAAAACACATTTTTACAAAGGAGGGAGACTCCACTGATATTATAAGGTGGCGTAATGACCTCTTGGTTACGAATTCAATTGTTTCCAGCTATCTTATTGGCAAATAATTTCTACTAGATTTTTACAAGGGGAGTGACTTTTTTAAGTCATTGTTTATTTAGGGTTACCAGTTAGTTTTTAATGGTCTACTGAATCGACAAACAAAGTCAAAGTCAAAGTCAAAATCATCTTTATTCATATAATATACATTGTATACATTGAATAGTGTCGTGATCAGGATCATAACAACTTAACCTAAATTATTTACAACTTCGACAGTTCCCTAACAAAAATAAATATATATTTACAATTGAAAATATTCATCAATGGAATACAGAGCTTTATTAACCAAATAGCTCTTCAATTTTCTTTTAAATTTAGGTAAAAATTCCTCATTCTTAATTTCTTTAGGTAGCCCTTTTAATAATTTATTTCCGGCATATGATGTTTTTTTTGTAAATAATTGAATCATATGTTTAGTGGGTATGATTTCACCTTTATATCTAGTGTTGTACGGATGTGTTAAATTGGGCTGTTTTGATGTATTTAAGAAATAATTATTTTTATATATCATAATAAAATAAAAAATGTACTGACCATAAACTGTTAAAATATTTAAAGACTTGAAATATTGTCTTGCTGATTCTTCAGGGTGAACTTTTTTAATGATTCTGATTGCCTTTTTTTGTTGTTTTAAAATTTTGACAAGGTTTTCTTGCTTTGTTGAACCATAGAGACAAACCCCAAAAGCAATATGGGAATGGATGTATGAGTGATAAATCATTTTGAGAGTGGACGCGTTACATAAAAAAGACATCCTTTTCAGAGCATACAAAACCGAGTTAATCTTCAATAACATATTGTTGACTTGCTCATTCCAATTACGATGTTTATCCACTATTAGTCCCCAAAAAATTGTACTATCAATTAGTTCAATTGGTTCAGAATCAATTTGAATAGAAGGTTCTTCCAAAATTCGAGATTGAGCAGTTTTAAATGAAATGCAACTAGTTTTCTCTATATTCAGGTTAAGGTTGTGTTTTTCAAAGATTTCAGCAATGTTTCCTAGTTCTATTAATGATAATATTTCTATTTGTTCAATTGATTTTTGAGACATTTTAAAATTGGAATCATCAGCATAAAGGCATATATTACTTTGTGGGGTGTTTGTTAGGCATTTGGATATGTTCTTTAAGTAGCATACAAAAAGTAATGGACCTAATATTGAACCTTGAGGTACTCCGGTTTTTACTAGCTTTAATTCTGATTGATAATGTAATATTCCATTATATTTTGTTGTGTGCTTAATTTGGAAAAATTGGTACCTACTATCTAAGTATGAGGTAAACCACTTCAAAGAGGACTTTTTCACACCAAGAAAATTTTTGTTTCTGTCGACGAGTAATTAGTCGATGAGTAACAAACGGAAATTACTGTTACGTGAAACGGTCCACTCGATTCTAAATTGTTTAGGTGGCTTATAAGATTTCCACATAGAAGTATGAAAACAAAATATACATAATAACCTTACATTTTCCATATCATATAGTAAACATCGCCTGCAAAACAGCCGTAAAAGGAACAAGTAATAGGGCGCACTACTAGTGTAGACGCCAGTCGCAGTATACATGCGGCTTAGAAAGGGGTAAATCGAGCGAAAACACGGCGTAACGGATCGGGGCGGTGCCTGCAGAGCAAAGAAGGAGATCTGGAAAGCAAAAATATTGTAATATCGAGCCATAAAAGCGGCGGAGGGGGCAATAAAGTGAAAACATTATTATGGCTGCTATTAACGGAAACGACGGCCATATAAGTGTCGACGCAGGCACAATAGGGGGATTAGAACACGGGGTGCGCCCAGAAGCCGAACCTTGCCGACAATAGCCGATCTATCACGAGGACGGTGTCTGTAAACAACACCCCCCTGTCCGGCAATTTGAACGAATGGAACATTTGTAATCAGAGGGCGATAGAAATCCACCCGAACAAACACTTTAATTGTTGTGACGCGTTTTGATGGTACCGGCCGCCCGGTAATGATAAAATACGGTCCCCATTGAGTCGGTAGGTGCCGACTTAGAGTGCGCCTTTCTTCCCATATTAGCCTGGCTTACCTGCGCCCCATTGTGCCAATTATTTATTTCACGCGAATGGGAGTTCAAAGGCGACACCGCTAACGATCTTTATTATCCTGCTTTATCCAGTTGTGTGTATTTCATCCGCGCGACTGGCAGACGAGTTCCTGTGCCAATCCGACCACAATGGTTCGTTTGAGGTTGATTTCGAGCGTGATTCCTCAACCCTTGGAGTGGTCGGGAATGGGGGTACACCAACGCGAAATACGTTTCCTTACTTCGAGATATGCAGATTCAACGCTCCAACCAATTAGGCATCTGTGATTTAACAATTGTTAAAACTACTCCAAGGCACCGTAGATCTCTAGGAATGATGCGTAGCCCTAGATCTTTGAAGGATTGTAAAACTTTCTATTTTGTGCTTGTTTCTATGAATGTACACTATTTTAACATACACACCTAGTATGACTAATATTTCAAAAGAGGCCTACGGGATTTTCGCAGCTCATCCAGGTTGGTTAGACCCACATTTCCACTCACAATGAATTGTGTCTTAAACGGCCCATACTGAATTGTTTTAAATAAATAAAAGTATGTTTAGTGTAAATTGTTGCACATATGGATAAAAAGTCCTTAAAAAAGTTCCCTCCCGAGGTGGCAAAATTATATACAAATTGAATTTATAACACTGTATTATAATGTTATTTTTAGTGATTTGTTACAAGAATTTATGGGCTATAGTTTGATTGACCTGGTGAAATTTCATATTAATCTGTTAAACACATCAACGGTGTGAATACTAATATTTCAAGTAATGGTATAGGCACCCATGACATCACGGGTGGGCCATATCGGTATTTTTACATTGAATCTTGTTGAGTTATTGGTGTTAACTCAGTTTCCCAGACAAAATAAAATTTGTAGGCGCTATATAATGAACAAAACATAATTTTTGTAACGTGGAAAACGCTGATCAAAACTAAAGCACTTTTGCAGATTATTTTTTATCTTACATATTATTTATTTCTTTATATTGCTACAAAATATTCTTTGCTAAATATATTCTTTGCTAATAAAATTACTTATATCAAATTAGTGTTAAACCCCCTTTTTTAAGGGAGGAAAGGAAAAATGCATTACTCACACAATGGCCATCCGTACTGTGGGACTCCCCTAAAAAACTGGTATACCCACAGAAAACCCTCCTCTACTCTTTAGGAATATAGCCTGGAATTGTTTAACACCTTAAAAGTTATTGAACATAATAGTTTTAAACGATTAATCTAGTCATTGTAGTATAGATGTTTCCTTCCTTCTTCGGCAACACTCTTACAAGCACCTTATCAAGTGTAATTCAGTTATGTTGAATAATATTACTGGAAATAAGCATATTCTATACACAACTAAGCTCAGCGTTAAATTTTACATACAAGTAATAAAATGTTCCATTATATTTTATTAGTTTTCATCAGTGCCGTTTTGCCTTACCCTTCTATTTTGGAAATACCCTCATAGCTCATATTTCAGTTCAACAAAACGTCATCGATACTTATTAATGCTCTGAAAATGTAGTTATGTGTATATTATTAGAATTAGAATTAAAAAACAGAAACTATACTTATTTAAAAAAATTTTTTTTATAATTAAAGATACTAGTATAGTTTTTTGAAAGATTTTCAAGTTTTTTATGTCGTTGGATACAGTTTTTTTGATGTAGCCTAGTTGTATCCATACACAGTTAGATTAAAAATTGAATAGGCCTAATCAGAAATCTGAGTAAAAAATTTATAAGAATCTCACTCAAATTTGAGGCGCTATCCATAATTGAAATTTTAAATTCTCCACATTATAATAACTATGTGTTTGGGTTTTGGGCATTTTAAACATCTGTTAATGTATGTGGTACATAATCGTAATTTTTGGTTATTTGTTATAATCACAATCATTTTGAATTGGTGAAGTGTATTTATTTAGAACTGAAAGAGGATAAACAGTGTAAAGAAAGCATCCACATTGAATAGCTCGATTTCGAGCAACCAGTGCACTAGTGATCTAATGATTGTGTTATAGGTGTTTATTACAGCGCAATAAATTTAGTCTCCATACAGTGTAGATTGGTCTAAAATAAAAACTACTTAAGTTTCCCTAAAAAAATAAAATACCACTTTTACCTGATTTCATTCCCGCAATCCACCACATCTCTTCATCGTCAGTCCTCCAACATCCTCAGCTGACATTGCCGGTAGCCCCCGTCCTCGTCATTATCATGCGATGCAGATTAAAGAGATCTCTTCATTTACTCCAGATTCTTTGGTTACTCAGTTGGTTACACTATTACTCAGGCCTTAATGCAACCTGACTATTACTAACACAATTTTCCCAACTAAAACATACATTTTTACCCCTTTAGTTCAGAAAAACTTTATGGAGCTGCATTCCGGCAAACAGTCGGAAAAGACAAATTGTTTCTAAGGAAACAGCAGTAATTAAATTTTAAATATTGATATTTTCAAGGATTTGCGGTAATGCTTCGTCAAAGTCTAACAATATAACCACCACGAGGGTTTTATTACCAACTATACAATAGATGTATACTATTAACAGATTTAAGAAACATAGTTTTTCAGAGGAAATGCGGGATTATTATTTATTTAATTTTAATACCTACATTTCTGAATTTGTGTAATTGAAATTAAGTCTCAGACGATATCCAGCCGGGTTCTATAATTTAAAGGCTTCGTTCTTTTTTTATTTATTTTTTTTTATTTAAAACTGTTATTGAAATTAATTTTTCTAAGCAATATTACCGTACAGAATGTCTCAAGTTTCAGAAGTGTTTTATTTAGGCCTACTTTTTTCTGGTATTCTCAATACAACATGAATATTTGTGATGGCATACATTCTTCTTCTTTTTTATCTCTATTCTTCACCAGAAAAAATAAGTTTAAATAAAAACTGTATATTTTGGCTTCTTATTGGAAACCATGCTCACCAACTTGGGGTAAGCCGGAATATACAGTTTCTGATGAACTGTTTTATTTTTGTAGTTATGAATAGCCATAAAAAATTAATAAGAATAACATATAGATGTTATACGGGGTGAGACAATGAAACCACTCTTTAAAAAGATTTTATGACCTACAAAATAAATCCAATCATGGGCGAAGCCGTGACGGGCAACAGATAGTAATTTAATATTTTTCAAATAAAATAATATTTGCAAATAACATATAGACTGTTTAAAACGATTACATTATGGTTGATATACAACTCTTCCCGTCAGTCCAGAGCTTCTTCCATCTACCCCCAACCTTCATAATACAGGCTGGTTCCGGTTGGACGATGGACGGAGCGATTATCGCAGCCATTATGATAGATCATATCACTCCAAACTACAAATTAAATTATTCTCTAACGCTGCAGTTGAATATGGTAATCCGATAGTTTCCTTCAATATGAATTTTACTTAATGATATAAATTGTTCGTGCGAATAGCGCTGCCCAGGTAACAAATATTGAGGATAGCTTCTAAATTATTCTGTTGCTGTGAAATTGAGGGGTAGTTGATGGAGTATAAATGTGCGAGGAAATTATATGTGCTACTCTAAACTATGGTTCTCAACGGTCTCAAAGAAGTTATGCAGATAGTTTAATTTTCATACGCTCTTTTGGACTTTTTCGTCATACTACAAACAAACTATGTTGGCCGAGTGTTCCGTCATTCTAAATAGTAATAATAGTCAATAGTAGTGTGACAGTAATAAATTGAGTTTATCTCCTACTACAAGTATTTTATAAATGTAGTGTCTGCTGAAGAATTTTTATAAATTTACATAACATTATTGGTTTTGTGGTTTTCTAAGTATATTAACTGTTATGGTTCTAAGAATTAAAACATGAACTTTTCAGGAAAGCAAATTATACACAACATTTTTACTACAGAAATTAGCTTGAAATATATACTGGTATTTTTGTAGTATAAATAGCTACTACATATATACACTAAAAACATGTAGGGTGTACCTTTCAAATTTATTGACCACAAAAAGGGTGTTTTTATTATGTCATTACGTAAGTAGTGCAAAAGTAAGGCTTTTGGGCCAGTTCAAGGTCACCCGAGCGATGACGTCATCGATGACGTCATCGAGGTCAATGACCTCATCGATGACGTCATCGATTGCATCATTGATGACGTCATCACCAATGACGTCACATCCATGACGTCACACCCATGACGTCACAGAAATGACGTGCTGATGACGTTATCACCCCTTACATCACCAAGATGACGTCATCGATGTCACAAAGGTCAAGGTCACGCTGAAACCTAAAATTTTTTGGCACCTTTGCTGTTCCTCACACTACGCTCCGAGTTTCAGTCAGGTTACCGTGACCTTGACGACTTGGAGCGAAATTAGATGAGAAACAGCAAAAGTGCTGAGGAAACCTGAAGTTTGCAACGTGACTCTGCCTAAACCGTCATGTGACACCGCTCGGGTGACCTTGAACTAGCCCAGCTGCCTTACTTTAACCATTACTGCAACCACGATGCGCACCCTACGACAGACACCGAGCGACTGACTGTCCGGCCCCGTGCACTCTAGGTATATTGGCTCAAGAGACTAAGACTCTAAACTGTCAGGAATGGGAGTAACCAACTGAATTTTGCAAGGAAAAGTCATTTCATCCAATATTTTAAACAAATCCTCATCAGCAAAACTGACACTAGTCTGTTTTGTATAAAACTTAGGGTGTCCGCGCAACAGTTTGCGCCACTTAGCTAAAGTCGAAACTCTCTTAACTTTGAGTGGTGGACAGTGAGCAACTAATAAAGCCTTAACACGGCTAAGTTTCTTACCTAAAGTGTCCCGCGACACAGCTTCTCCTCACAAAAGTCCGCACAATACTGAGAGACTGCTTGTAGAGCATGAGTCAAGGGAAAAGAGGTGGGGGAAACAGCAGGAGTGGGGGAAGGTCACAGTGGTGGGGGAAGGTGAGGTGGTACGCTGGAGTATCGCATCACTTCACCATGAGCTGTCCTACAGTCAACACACTGTTCTCTTGGCCCGAGTTGGCACTAGAAGAAACATTTCTGTACAGCTTAGGCTGTGAGAGCCGAGGAAGCAAAGTCAAAGTGGAAATTGTGTTAAACTCCAAGATGAAGAGTCTCCTAAATAAACTAATTGTATCCCTGCAATCCCCTATAACTTTAGAGAAAAACCACTTTATTAAGCGACACCTTATACTTTGGCAAAACGAAGTGGAAATGGAAAAGATTACAGTAAAATTAATTTAACTTATAGCTTGGACTGGACACTCATGGCGATACTACATGGCGTGCAAACGCCACCCTAAACATTACAAGTTAGGTTCTTAAGAACCTCTGGTACGATAACCGATGTGCTAGAGTTAAAGTGTGATGACCTTGAGTCAAAACACTGAAATACTACAAGTCGATATCGTCCCAGAGTTAAAGTGTAGTGACCTACATTCAGAACTTGTAATATTACTTACATATAGAGAGCTAGAGAACAGCGAGAGGCACCGCATGGAAGCCGGAGACATACTGGCGAAGCGGTGTTGTGCAGCCTAGGGACCCAGTTGTGGTGGGGGGATAGCCGACACTTAGAGTACAAGTGTTGCGGGTGACCTTGACCCACTTAACTTACCTCGACCCCCCCCCCGACAAAAAGTGCGAACCCCCCCCCCTCCCGAACTTTTTTTCGGAAAAATTTTTGACCTTGACCAAAAAGTTTTTTGCTCCGGACGAGAAGTGCCCCCCCCCGAACTTTTTTTTTCGGAAAAATTTTTGACCTTGACCAAAAAGTTTTTTGCTCCGGACGAGAAGTGACCCCCCCCCGAACCCCCCCCCCGAACCCCCCCCCCCCCCGAACCCCCCCCCCGACCCCCCCCCAACCCCCCACCCCCACCCCCACCCCCACCCCCACCCCCTTCCCCACCCTGATATCCTGGGCGTGGCAGCCCCGGTGGGGATATAAGGGGGCCCGGCCAGAGCCGGCTCGCAGTCCGCTCCCGCGCGTTGAACGTGAACGATCGGGACGGACCGCCATAGGCATCACTAAACATTGAATGGCGCCTTCAGTGTTTAGCGAAGTCTACTCTAACTTTAAGACTTGTATTAGTTGTAAGATATTGCGCTTGCGTTTGGGTATTGCGAATTGTTTTATATGAGAGTGTTTTACTTGTACCCTACGTCTCCTGTGTGTCTTTTATCCTTTGTGTCTTGTTTGTTATATGTGTTTAATGTGTATGTGCTTGTTCCAGCATTGACTACGTTGAGCTCAATTGTGTGTTGTAAGTGTGTTATGTTTCTAAAGTGTATACGCTTGTTTTAGCAATCCCCCTTGAGCTTTTTTAATGCTCAAAGTAAATTGTAACGTCAGGGAACGGGAGTAGGCCCCCGTGTAAAGCCACTTTTAATAATTGGTAGGCTCCTGCCAGGCATGCAAAAGGTTGCGGATGGCATTTGGGAGCATGTCCGTTTGTACGCTGGCATGCAAAAGGTTGCGGCGGCCTCTGCACTCGGACGAGGACGTAAGCCATTAGGGTGTCCTCAGTTAGTTTCCCTTCTGGAAACTTAAAATTATGTAAATAAATTTTTGTTAGCTATTTGTGTTTTTAGTCCCCAAGGCCCCCGAACATTCGTGGTTCGCCATGGATGTACGGGGGCCGAAATTTTTTAATGTCCGTGTGGCCTTGACCCACAAAGACTTGTAAAAATTGAATGCATTGCTAAATTTAAAATATTAAAGATAGGTTACGGGAGTAGGCCCTCGTGTAAAGCCTATTTTAATTATCGGTAGGCTCCTGCCAGGCATGCAAAAGGTTGCGGATGGCATTTGGGAGCATGTCCGTTTGTACGCTGGCATGCAAAAGGTTGCGGCGGCCTCTGCACTCGGACCGAGGACGTAAGCCATTAGGGTGTCCTCAGTTTGTTTCCTCCTGGAAACTCAAAATTATGTAAATGAATCTTTGTTAGCTATTGAAAAGACAATGCAGTAAATGTTTACAAGTCTCGCGTGGCGAAGGGTACACGACATTGGATGTTGCCCTGTTGTCATAGTTGGGTCTCTTCGGAGGCTACAGCGATGACAACCCAAGTGCCCCAGGTGGGGCTTAATTTTTTTAAAGTTTTTTCGTGACCTTGACCTAAATACAGTAATGACCCCCCCCCACCCCCTCCCCCACCCCCTCCCCCACCCCCTCCCCCCCCGGAACTTTTTTTGAGAAAAAATTTTGACCTTGACCAAAAAGTTTTTTGCTCCGGACGAGAAGTGCCCAAACAAAAAATTTGTACAAAGTAGTGGATTTAGACCAAAGATCATTGGTTTATCAAACCTGTTGAAGAATAAATTGAAAATGGGTGTTTAAAAGCCAAATCTACTACATGATTGATAAACTGGATGTATATGACGTCACCTTCCCCCACCCTTCAACCTCGGGTATAAAGGGACCCGGTTGAGCGCGCTGCTCATTATTGCGTGGACATTCACCGAGTGCACACTCAAAGCCAAACTGTAAAAAAAATGGCTCTTTGCGATATTTGTGGTGAGTTTTTCCAAGATGAAGATATCTTTGTTTTACACCGAGAATTGCATCATGAAGAGAACAGAAAAGAAGAGATTGTTGTAAGTGAAGAAGACTTGGATGCGTTTGATCGGTTATTGGAAAACTGCCAGAAGCAGATGGACGACTGTGATAGCTATCTACAGTTACACCGAGAATTGCATCGTGAAGAGGACAGAAAAGAAGAGATTGTAGTAAGTGAAGAAGACTTGGATGCGATTGATCGGTTTTTGGAAAAACCCCATAAGCAGAAGGACTGGGCTAGCTATTTACAGTTAATGCAAAGAAGAAGACCAAGTGTTATTCAATTTGCCGGAGCTGGACCATCTACAGCTGGAGGATTTATTCAAGAAGAGAAAATGGAAGAAGAAGATACGGAAGAAGTGGAAGATGTAAGACAACTGCGTACCCAAGAAGAGGATATGGAAGATATAAGACAACTGCGCACTACAGCCTTGCCAGGACCAGTTGTAATTCATTTCAAAATTAATAACGTGCAATTAGAATTGGAAAATTTTATAACTCAAGCTAAAAAACTAGTTGTAAAAACATTGACGGAAGAATTGGCAAGATTGAACTTTATTAAATTTGGATTGGTGTTGGAGGCTATGTTTACTAATACCGATGGTGAAAATTCACCGAGAGCATTCATTGCTAAAAACCGAACCCTTACAACCACATCTGATATCAACGAAATTTTAGAAGAATGTTTGGTTGAACTGCTAGTGAAACTTCAAGAACATGAAGGAAGAGGATCCGGCTGGACGCTATCATCAATTGAAGGTATGGATGTGAGGGTTCACAAGCATGGATATGGTATGAGAGGAAGCAGCTTTATCCCTCTACCAAAGGTGATCCGAGATACAAGATCATGTATTAATGTGAAAAATGAGGATAATGAATGTTTCCGGTATGCAATGTTAGCAAAATATGTGGAAGACCATTCCTGTAGACCTAGCATAGCATACGAAGCTGTTCAACACCGCTATAACTTCCAAGGTATGTCGTATCCTGTTAGTCTTAATGATGTTGCTAAATTTGAAAGAAAAAACCCAGGAGTTTCAGTTAATGTGTTTGGTTTAGACGAATCAAATAACGTATACCCGTTACGAGTTACAAAGACTGAACGTCAAAATCATACGGATTTACTGCTATTGACCAAAGGTGAAATATCACATTATGTTTACATCAAGAACTTTGAAACTTTGGTTGGACGACAAGTGACTAAAAATAAAATTAGAGTAACAGTGTGTAAGAGATGCTTTTGTTTCACAAATAAAGACTTGAGACGTGGAGGATCAGAGTGGTTGTCAGAACACCAACGTCTTTGTAATGACAACTATGAAGTGAAGATTAGTCTGCCACCACCATCTAGAGCATTTGTCCAGTTCAATAAAACAGTTCACCAATACCGGATTCCACTAGTTATCTACGCTGACTTTGAATCCACGTTAGTGCCACAGGAACTTCCGGATGGTGAAGTAACTAGAAGAACCAAATATCAATTGCATCAACCTAACAGTTTTTGCTTATTGGTGAAATCTACTTTACCTGAAGAACAATTGCAAGACTATGGCTTAACATCCACTCCAATACTCTACCGTGGTGAAGAAGCCGCTAAGTATTTTGTAGACCAGTTGTACAACATTGCTGAAAAGGCGCAACGCTTATACGGTAATGTTGTACCTATGAAACCTTTGAACCAAAATCAACAAGAAGAATGCAATTCGGCAACAAGATGTTATTTATGCAAGAAGAGCTTCAGTGAAGAAAATCAAAAAGTAAGAGATCACGATCACCTGACAGGGTTATACAGAGGAGCTGCTTGTAATTCATGCAATATAAATTACAAACTGCCAAACTTTATCCCTGTCGTGTTACACAATCTTAGCGGCTATGACTCTCACTTCATTATCCCAGAGTTAGGACGAGATGATGGAAAAATTGAAGTATTAGCTGAAACATTGGAGAAGTACATCAGTTTCTCAAAAACAGTAGGTAAAATTAAACTTCGCTTCGTAGACTCTTATAGATTTATGTCATCTAGTTTGAGTAAATTGTCTGAGAACCTAAGAAGAGAAGACCTAAAAGAAACCAGCAAAATTGTACCTGAAGATAAATTGGACTTAGTAATGCGTAAAGGAGTGTTCCCCTATGATTACATAACTTCTGCAGAAAAATTTGAAGAAACCAGTCTGCCACCGATTGAAGCCTTCAATAGCAAGTTAAATGAAAGTGCAATCACCGTTGAAGACTACAATCATGCTTGTAATGTTTGGAACCAACTAAACATTCAAACCTTAGGGGAATATTCCGACTTTTACATAAAATTGGACGTAACTCTGCTGTGCGATGTGATGGAAGAATTTCGAAACACCTGCTTCTCCGCCTATGGACTGGACCCTCTACACTCGTACACATCTCCAGGATTAGCATGGCAAGCTATGCTAAAGTCAACCAACTGTCGATTGGAACTTCTAACAGATATTGATATGGTGCTCATGATAGAATCTGGTGTACGAGGCGGTTTGACACAAGCTGTAACACGTCATGTCAAAGCCAACAACAAGTACATCCCCGGCTTCGACGAGCAACAACCATCGGTCTACCTTGGCTACTTCGACGCAAACAACCTTTATGGTTGGGCAATGTCAAATCCGCTTCCCTACGCTGACTTCAAATGGATCGACCCGGCTACCATTGGAGACATTTCACAGATTCCAAAGGATGGTCCAAAAGGCTATATTTTGGACTGTGATTTTGAATACCCGGAGCACCTTCATGACCATCACTACGACTTGCCTCTCCTAGCCAAGACTGAAGTTTCACCGACAGGAAGATGGCCGAAATTGATGATGACGTTGGAGAATAAAGATCGGTATGTGGCTCACTACTGGGTAGTTCAACAAGCTCTTGATTTGGGTCTACGTGTAGTGAGAATTCATAGAGCAATTGAATTCACCCAGTCTTGTTGGTTGAAACCATATATTGATTCCAACACTACAAGAAGAGCAGCGGCAACATCAGCATTTGAAAAGGACTTTTACAAATTGATGAACAACGCCATCTTCGGGAAGACCTTAGAAAACAAAAGGAAACACAAGATGGTAAAATTAGTAAGTGATCCTAAGAAATTGGAAAAATTAGTGCAAAAACCAAATTTTGGAACATCCATGATTATAAACGAAGATCTAGTTGCCGTCAGTATGAAGAAAACAACAATAGTGATGGATCGTCCGTTATACATTGGAATGTCGATTTTGGATATAAGTAAAACTCTGATGTATGATTTCCATTACAACAAAATGGTTAAACACTACGGAAGAGACAACATTGGAGTTGCATACATGGATACCGACGCGTTTATCTACTGGATAAAGACTTTGGACATGTATGAAGACCTAAGGAGTTTCCCATACAAAAACGATTTTGACTTCTCTGACTATCCGAAGAACCATCCAA
Source organism: Neoaliturus tenellus (assembly GCA_030545055.2). Classification (NCBI taxonomy): domain Eukaryota; kingdom Metazoa; phylum Arthropoda; class Insecta; order Hemiptera; family Cicadellidae; genus Neoaliturus; species Neoaliturus tenellus. The sequence continues at coordinate 9,138,783 of CM061533.1, forward strand.
ATTACAATGAAAAGAATAAAAAAGTAATCGGAAAATTTAAAGATGAAGCAAATGGAATGCCTTTAGAAGAAATAGTGGCACTAATGGCAAAATTGTATTCATTTAAAATGTACAACGAGAACAATACACCAACAGTCAAGAAAGCAAAAGGAGTCAAAACATCGTACTTGAAGAAACATGTGACATTTGACCATTACAAGACCTGCTTGTTTGAAGATTCTACAATGTCTGCAACGTTCAACACTATTAGAAGCTTTAAACATGAGGTCTACAGTGTCACTGAAGTTAAAAGGGCACTATCAGCTCGAGATGATAAAAGGCATATTATGCCGGATAAAATTCACACTCTTCCTTTTGGCCACTACTCTCTAAACCCTATCGACTAGTAACCTATTCTTCGTCCTTCTACAACTTCGACCTTATTCCTTTCTCCTTCCGTAAAAAAAATGGGGAACACGGCAAGTCCAACGCCGTGTTCCCCATTTTTTTACACAAGTTTGGATGACCTTGACCTATATAAATGATGTGAATATTTAAGACAACATTCATTGTGATTATACATGTGATACATGAAACATTCAAACCTGCAATATGAAGAACTTGAAGCAAGAAATTGTCAACGAGCTTCATAAACCTGCAAGAAGAAAGTTTCCACGAAGAAATACAGTGATAAAAGGAATAAATGATTTATATCAAGCGGATTTAATCGAAATGATTCCTTATAGTAAACAAAATAGAGGATTTAAATACATATTGACTATTATTAATTGTTTTTCAAAAATGGCAGATGCTTTACCGCTAAAAGATAAAAGTGGCAAAAGTGTTACAAAAGCAATGGAAACAGCTATACAAAGAGACAAACATACTATAAAACATTTACAAACTGATGATGGAAAAGAATATTTCAATAAGGAATTTGCAAATTTAATGAAAAAACACAACATTAACCATTACTCAACCAATTCAGAGGTAAAAGCATCAATAATTGAAAGATTCAACAGAACTTTAAAAGGTGCGATGTATAAGATGTTTTCTAACAGAGGATCGCACGTATGGATTGATATGTTACCAAAACTTATAAGCGATTACAATAACAAGTTTCATAGAACTATCGGTATGAAACCAAGCCAGGTGACTAATAAAAATGAAAAACTTGTATTAAAACGTATAAAACTGAATACTAAACCAAGAGTTGAAAAACTAAAGCCTAAAAGGTTTAATGTTGGTGATAAAGTGCGAATAAGCAAATACAAAGGTGTATTCAGTAAAAGATATCTTCCAAACTGGACAAATGAGGTATTTACCGTATTTAAGGTGCAACCTACAGTACCAGAAACTTACATTTTAAAAGATAATAAAGGACAATTGCTTGAAGGAGGTTTTTATGGACATGAAATGTTAAAATCAACAGTAGGTGATGTATATCTAGTAGAAAAGGTGTTGCAACGCAAAAAAGATAAGGTTAAAGTACGATGGTTAGGATTTAATAAGACGGAAGATTCTTGGATACCTAAAAAGGATCTAATATAATGATAGAGCATCATTTTGGTTTGAACCATTACAAAGGATGGAGATAATACCGCAAAAAGACAATTTTACTATTAATAATATAGATGAACTCACAGTGGATGGTTCTCAATTCAATACTGGGAAACACGGTGTTTTGTTACCAAACACGGTGCGTTGTCTGGTTACCGGTCCTTCCAATTGTGGAAAAACAAATGTAGTATTCAATTTGATTACAAACCCTAAAGGCTTACGTTTTAATAATTTATATGTATTTTCAAAGTCACTACAACAACCGAAATATCAGTTATTGGAACAAATACTCAATAATGTACCTGAAGTTAAATATTTTAAATTTAACGCGAGCGAGAGTGTCATGCAACCGCAAGAGGCTAAACCATTCTCAGTATTCATATTTGACGATGTATCTTGTGAAAATCAAAATACAATAAGGAATTACTTCGCCATGGGTCGACATAACAACATAGATAGCATTTATATTGGTCAAACTTACAGCAAAATACCGAAACAGCTCATTAGAGACAATGCAAACATGTTAATTGTATTTAAACAGAATGAAACCAACCTAAAACACATATATTATGACCATGTAAGTGCGGATATGCCATTTGAACGATTTAAAGAGTTGTGTGGAAAGGCTTGGGCTGAAAAGTATGGGTTTTTAACAATTATGAAGGAACAACCGCTAAACAATGGTCGATACAGGATAGGATTTGATAAATTTATACTAATACACTGATCATGATGTAAAACATTAATTGTTGTACAACACGTCTTGCTACAAACATGGTTAACCAAGAAAAGTTAATAAAGGAAATAAAATCACTTAGTGATTCTATTCGAGATAAAAACAGAGCATTAAAATTAGGTATTAGCGAAAGGGAGAAATTTCTTGAATCTACTTTTAAACCTATTACTGAACCCTTGAAACAATTAAACAAAAAATTTGCTAAACCCGTTTTGGAAGGAGATGCAATTGCACCTATTACAAAGTTTGAAAGAGAAGATGTAAAATCAGAAGATTTTAGTGATGAAGACCTGGAATCCTCTACATATAGTGGTTTTACCGGTGAAGAACCTGAAAGAGAGCTAGAATCACCAGACTATAGTGGTATAAGAGAATTATATGAAGTAAAAGCTAAAAGAGGACATGAAGATGTATCAACTGCTAGTGAAGAGGAAAAAGAAGCAAGGGAAGGTCCGTCAAACATAAGCTTGTTGGGTGAAAACATTCATAACAAAGGACCTTTAGGAAGGAAATACATGGTAAAAATGTTACTCGGAACAATTCCTAATAAGAATTACCATAGTTATGGAGCGAGATTAACAGAAGATGGTTTAATGATAGGTAATAGCCCGTTAAACGTTGACGAACATGATAATATTGTCATTGGTGATCAAAGGTATAAGGGTACAAAAGGATTATTTGAATTATTATTTGAAAATAAGCCTTCAGTATCGTTAGTGAAAGAAAAAGACATGGAAGCATATAAAAATATTTTGGAACAGACAAATGCATATAGGAGAATGTATTTACCTGACCAACTTCCATTTAGATCTAAGTCTTTAAAATATAGAGAATTTGTATCCAAGTTAATACCAACTAGAAGACAAACAATGCCGTTAACACAAAGAAAACCTGTAAAACGAAGATTTATGGCATCCACTTTAGATGTAAGTGCTCAGGAAAGAAGAAAAAGAAGTAAGTCTGTTACGGGTACAGGTTTAATGAAGAAACTATATAACACAAATGTGATTTATTACAATAATATCAATAAATTGGTGGATAGAATGAAACTAATACATGAAGCTAAAGAAGCGGGTCATACTGGATTGGAAAACGAATGGGTGGCTTTAGTGGATGAACTCCGAAACCGTGGGGTAATCTTATAAAAAATGCGTTGCTCCCTAAAATACTATTCAGTTGCACCATGAGTGTCGACAAGTTCGGACGTTATTCCTCGGATGTATTATATTACGCAAATAATTTAAAAAGAGGTGCTGGTTTACCACAGACACCTGATGGAGATTATGATATGAGTAATAAAAGGTTAAAAAACATAAAAGATCCTATGGATGAAAATGATGCAATAAATTTAAAAATATTAAAGGAAAAGATATCACCAACATTAAGACTGCACAATAACACATATGGCGCAGAAAATCATAGAATTATCAACGTTGGTAAACCAAATCAAAACGGTGATGCAATAAACAAAGGTTATTTGTCATCTGAAATAAAGAATACGTTAAAATTCAATGGGAAAACGTATAGTGCTAACAATAAACGTATATCCAACGTAGATGATCCTAAAGATGCAAAAGACAGCGTAAATAGACGCTATTTACATTCCTTGATACCTGAAAAGACAAAAGATGGATTTTCTTTTTATAAATTTGTTATTAACGATATAGGTTATCCAAAAAATGAAAATGATGCTGTAAATTTGAAATATATCAAAGACCATTGTATTACACGCGATGTTGGAGTTATAGATTGTTTTGGTAATTGTTTAGCAAATGTTAAAGATGGTTCGGCGCCATCAGATGGTGCAACAGTGGGTCAAATGATGGAAACCTTAAAACAAGAAACAACCTCTTTTGTAAAACAAGATCAAGTAGTATCGAAGCAAGGGGATGAATTTGTTCAAGGTAATGAAAAATTTAATTTATTAACATACAAAAATAATGCTTGGGATTGCATGGGTAAAGGGTTATCAAATATGAGATTGGGTTATACTGCTCGAGATGCAGCTGCTTTATCACAAACCGTACATCTAGATCCAGATCATTCTTTTAGATTTTTTACATGTAATGGTAAAGTAATAAAAAACTTGCATAATGGAAGAGATCCAAATGATGCTGCAACTGTAGGACAAACGTTACAATATGACAGTAAAAATAAAGAGTTTATTCATAATAAGCAAAGATTTAAATTAATGGATGTAAATGATTATCAAAATATACTAATTGCAGATCCAAATTCATTTAGCGGATTTAGAAAATTGTCTGGTGAAGAATTTATTCATAAAAATCATGTATTTAGAAATGAAGCAGACAGAGCATTAATTAGTGCAGATTTAAAATATTTTAAATGTCCTGGGAATGATGAAAATGTAACTGATGAAGACTAAGAATTTGTATAAAACTGATATGGGTTAGAAATCGGGGACTAATATTATAAAAATGTGTTACACTCTAGAATGTTATTCAGTTGCACCATGAGTGTTGACAAGTTCGGACGGTATTCATCGGATGGATTATATTACTCTAATATTTTAAAAAGAGGTGTTGGATTACCACAAACACCTGATGGAGATTATGATATTAGTAATAAACGGTTAAAAAACATCAATGATCCCACAGATGAAAACGATGCAATAAATTTAAAAGTATTAAAAAAAGAGATATCACCAACGCTGAAACTAGATAAAAACACATATAACGCGGGTAATCATAGAATTTCCAACGTTGGTAAGCCAAATCAAAACGCTGATGCAATAAACAGAGGTTATTTATCATCAGAATTGAAGAATACGTTAAAATTCAATGGAAAAACGTATAATGCTGAGAATCGACGTATATCCAACGTAGCAGACCCTGTAGATGAACAAGACAGCGTAAATAGACGCTATTTACATTCCTTGATACCTGAAAAGACAAAAGATGGATTTTCTTTTTATAAATTTGTTATTAACGATATAGGTTATCCAAAAAATGAAAATGATGCTGTAAATTTGAAATATATCAAAGACCATTGTTTTACACGCGATGTTGGAGTTATAGATTGTTTTGGTAATTGTTTAGCAAATGTTAAAGATGGTTCGGCGCCATCAGATGGTGCAACAGTGGGTCAAATGATGGAAACCTTAAAACAAGAAACAACCTCTTTTGTAAAACAAGATCAAGTAGTATCGAAGCAAGGGGATGAATTTGTTCAAGGTAATGAAAAATTTAATTTATTAACATACAAAAATAATGCTTGGGATTGCATGGGTAAAGGGTTATCAAATATGAGATTGGGTTATACTGCTCGAGATGCAGCTGCTTTATCACAAACCGTACATCTAGATCCAGATCATTCTTTTAGATTTTTTACATGTAATGGTAAAGTAATAAAAAACTTGCATAATGGAAGAGATCCAAATGATGCTGCAACTGTAGGACAAACATTACAATATGACAGTAAAAATAAAGAGTTTATTCATAATAAGCAAAGATTTAAATTAATGGATGTAAATGATTATCAAAATATACTAATTGCAGATCCAAATTCATTTAGCGGATTTAGAAAATTGTCTGGTGAAGAATTTATTCATAAAAATCATGTATTTAGAAATGAAGCAGACAGAGCATTAATTAGTGCAGATTTAAAATATTTTAAATGTCCTGGGAATGATGAAAATGTAACTGATGAAGACTAAGAATTTGTATAAAACTGATATGGGTTAGAAATCGGGGACTAATATTATAAAAATGTGTTACACTCTAGAATGTTATTCAGTTGCACCATGAGTGTTGACAAGTTCGGACGGTATTCATCGGATGGATTATATTACTCTAATATTTTAAAAAGAGGTGTTGGATTACCACAAACACCTGATGGAGATTATGATATTAGTAATAAACGGTTAAAAAACATCAATGATCCCACAGATGAAAACGATGCAATAAATTTAAAAGTATTAAAAAAAGAGATATCACCAACGCTGAAACTAGATAAAAACACATATAACGCGGGTAATCATAGAATTTCCAACGTTGGTAAGCCAAATCAAAACGCTGATGCAATAAACAGAGGTTATTTATCATCAGAATTGAAGAATACGTTAAAATTCAATGGAAAAACGTATAATGCTGAGAATCGACGTATATCCAACGTAGCAGACCCTGTAGATGAACAAGACAGCATAAATAGACGCTATTTACATTCTATAATACCTGAAAAGACAAAAGATGGGTTTTCTTTTTATAAATTTGTTATTAACGATATAGGTTATCCAAAAAATGAAAATGATGCTGTAAATTTAAAATACATCAAAGATCATTGTATTACACGTGATGTAGGAGTTATTGACTGTCTTGGTAATTGTTTAGCGAATGTAAAAGATGGTTTTGCACCATCAGACGGTGCAACGGTGGGTCAAATGAAGGAAACTTTAAAACAAGAAACCTCCGGTTTTGTGAAACAAAACCAAGTAGTAACACGTCAAGGAGATGTATTTGTACAAGGAAATAAAAAGTTTACTTTACTTGAAGAAAACAATTATGTTTGGGATGGTAAAGGAAAGTTATTGACAAATTTAGGTATTGGTGAAAATCCTGGTGATGCTGTTACTTATGAACAGATAATACAATTAGAGCCAACTGGAAAAAAATGGTGGAATTGTGATAACAAACGATTAACAAATGTTGCAGACCCTGACTATGCCAATAACGCTGTAACTGTTAATTTTCTTGTTAAAGTAATAGGTAATTTATTATTTGATATGCATAATTATATTGCAGCAGGACAACATAAACCTATTGACGAAAAAATGAGAAGTACATGGATTAAACAAGAAATTCTTTACAAATATTTTTTTAATCATAACACACAAAAGTTTAGATCATCAGATTGGGGTACTTTTGATATTTAATTAAATAACACCATAAATTACATCATTTATGTGCAACCTGTCATAGAGGTAACACATGGGTTACGCTTTTCGAATATAAAAGACAATCATGGCGTTTCATTACACCAGTCCATATCGAGACACTATACGGAAAGGAGGCGGTATTACGTCCACAGCGGTTTCTCTGTTAAGTAAAGCTTTAAATCGTATTCCAGTAGGATCTATCGTAAACAGAGCAATAGACGCTTTACCATACGAATTTCACATACCGGGAGGTTATCAGTATTGCGGACCAGGAACTAAATTGCAAAAACGACTGGAAAGAGGTGATCCAGGCATAAATAAGTTAGATCAGGCTTGTAAAGAACACGATATTGCATATTCCACATTTACCGATTCAAAAAATAGGTCAATCGCTGATAAAAAGCTAGCAAATATAGCTTGGCAACGAGTAAAGTCTAGTGACGCTAGTATTGCGGAAAAAGCAGCAGCTTTAGCGGTAACAGCAGGTATGAAGGCTAAAACAGCGGTAGGAGGTGGTAAAAGGAGGGGTAGGAATAAAAAAGGATCAACCATGAAGAAACATGGTGGTAATATTAGACTAAAAAGACGTTCTACAAAGAAAAATAATAAAAAACCGACAATATGGTCAATGGTAAAAAACGGGGCAGGTCTATACCTAAGACCGTATCGTGCATATTAAATAAAAGAAATCAATTAGTTATACCACATAAAGCGTTGACTAATGTTGAATTATTCAGATATATTTCCTGTTTAAAAATACCATTTTTTCGCGGAGTATTTATGAAGGACAGTTTACCAAAGAAAATATGGAAAAATGAGACTGGAATCGTAAATTTGGATAATACTGAAGGGCCCGGCACCCATTGGGTGTGTTATAAGAAACTGAATAGCAATGTATATTATTTTGATAGTTTCGGTAACCTGCCACCACCAAAAGAACTTCAAGATTACTTTAAATCTGCTAAAAACATATATTACAACTATAAAAGAGAACAACCTGATAATACTTCAATATGCGGCCATTTATGTTTGGAATTCCTAGCTAAAAGTATCAGTCACTATTGAGATGTCTTCCTATACGGTATCATTAACAGGAAAATCGTCCACTTTACGAAGTATCCTTTTTCCAGCGTTACGCTTGCAAAAAGGAAGATTTTGGGAGGCAGCACTGTTAGATTTTACAACTTACAACTCTATTCCCAATGTTACGGAAGGTAAAAATAACTTATTGCATTATTATAAAGGAAAAGATGCCAGTGGTAAGTTTACAGACTTAGAAGAGTGCAGTTTACCCACAGGTTCTTATGAAATTGATCATATTAATGAATTTTTGCAAAATAAAATGGGAAAAGACAATATATCGCTAAAAGGTAATAACAATACAATGAAAGCTGAGCTTACTTCAAAATATTATATAGATTTCACTAAGCCAAACTCAATTGGTGATTTATTAGGATTTCCCAAAGATGGAGCAATTTTAGAACCAAATAAAACACATTCCGGTAAACAAACTGTAACAATATTAAAAGTCAATAGTATAGACATAACTTGTAACATTATACAAGGAGCTTACAGAGATGGAGCAAATACTCATATAATACATACTTTTTACCCCAGTGTACCGCCTGGATTTAAAATTGTTGAAAAGCCACAAAACCTGGTATATCTACCGTTGAACACCACTTTCATTTCAGACATCGTGTTGAACGTATTGGATCAAGACGGTAACTTGATAGATTTCCGAGAAGAGCCTATTACGGTTAGACTACATTTAAAATCGACACTTTAATACAAAACCATGGGTTTAACATTTAAAAGCGAACAACCTACGGGAAACCGCATTAGTAGCTCTTCAGCTGTGGAGGAGTTAACACGCGAGAACATTCGTTTCTTAGAGAGAATTGGATTAAAATTAACCGATTATGGATATACTGGATATAGCGCAGGGTCCAACATTCGACGAAACCCTATGGGAAAAAGAATATCACACCCACAACCCTTACACTTCATCAAAATTAAACAATAACGATGAAATTCGTATTCCCATACAAAATCAAGACATTTACACACTACCATGTGAAAGTTACTTGTATATTGAAGGAAAAGTTACTAAAAAGGATGGTACTACTACTGGTACAACAGTTCCATTTATAAATAATCCTATGGCTTTCCTGTTTGATGAAATTAGATATGAAATATCAGGTGTAACAGTTGATTCTACTAAAAAAGTAGGTATTGCAACAACTTTAAAGGGATTAACATCTATATCACCTAATGAAACCAATTTAATACAACCTGCAGGATGGGTTTTACCTGCAAAAGACACAATCACTCCAGATACAAATGGAAATTTTGATTTTCATATTCCATTACGTTTGTTGCTTGGTTTTGCAGAAGATTATAGAAAGATTATATTAAATGTTAAACAAGAATTAGTTTTGTTGAGATCTTCTAACGATAAAGACATTATTAAAGCTCCAGACGGTACAACAGATGCAACTTTAGAATTGAAATTAACATTAGACAAAATTGTATGGAGAGTTCCACATGTAAAATTAGCTGACGAGCATAGAATGCTACTATTAAGAAAGTTAAAGGCTGATCGTGATATTGTAATTCCTTTTAGAAGTTGGGAATTTCATGAACATCCCAGCTTGCCAACTACGGATCGACACACTTGGACAGTTAAAACATCTAATTATGTGGAACGAGCCAGGTATATTATATTTGGTTTACAAACAGGCAGAAGAGACACCATCACCAAACATGCAGGCCAATTTGATCATTGCAACTTGAAAAATATTAAAGTTTATTTAAATTCACAATTTTTTCCATACGATAATTTAAATGTGTCATTCGCTAATAAAAAGTACAGCATATTGTACGATATGTATGCAAGATTCCAAAGTTCATATTATGGTAAAACGAATGCACCTTTACTATCACCAGAAAAATACTTAGATGGTTACCCTATAGTTGTAATCGATTGTTCTAAACAAAATGAATCGGTAAAATCATCAAGTGTAGATATAAAAATAGAAATGGAATTCAACGCGCCTATACAGACTAATACAACTGCATACTGTTTAATTCTACATGATAAAATCGTAACATACACACCTTTAACTGGAATTGTTAAAAATGTATTGTAAAAGACCGGTTTTCCTACATTCCAATGCATTCCGCGAGTATAAAAGCAGAGCGTTCAGCTCGCTCCTCATCAGTTTGTTGCCTGTTGTTGTATGGGTAGCAGCTTATTCAATATGGCTTCTCCTAGTGGTACACAAGAAAATGTAGTAGATATTGAGAAGGAGATATCCGACTTTTTAGATCTTCAAGGTCAACCGGAGGGAGATGAACACAACGCTTGCGGACAACTCCACGCCAGTAATAATGTTGAGGAAAAAGGTAAAAGAAGAAAGAATGCACACAAGAGGAAAAGGGATATTGAAGATAATATTTCTCCTAACATATTAAGTGAGGTATTCTTGCGAATATTTTACCCAATCTCTTCAAGTTTGGACAAAAGTGTTTTAATCGGTGTTATGAAATCTACAGATTATTCCCCTACTGTAATTTTAACTCATGGACCCAAAATGATTTTGTTTACGGACACTGCTTGGGAATCGTTTATGAAACACTTGCATCTGCTAGAATGCTATTTAAGTAGTAACATGTTTGGAAGAAAGACAAGAGTAGGCCTTTTGGATTCAAATGTGGAAATCGATATTGTTAAACATCGTGGTGATCATCAGTTGCGGTTTAGAGACACAACAAGACATGATAACAAGATTCAACTTAATCGAGAAGAGTTTTTTATTCTAACTTGTGCAACTGAACCAATAACGAGATACTTGAGACAACTGGTGTTTTCAAGTTCAATTATTAAAGATTATCTGGAAGACACTTTGGACAAACAACCGGACGCACCTATATTGTACGGACCTGTAGATACTTCTATATTCAATAGGGTTCCTCATGAAGTACAAATGTGGAGACAATTGGAAAAGTACGCTCAACTACATAAGAAATCAGTAAAACGTGAAAAAGAGGAAGAAGAAGGAGGAGAAGAATCAAGTGTTAGTGATGAAAATGAAAACAAGGAAAATGTAAAGATGGAAACCTAAATGACAATTAACTACACAGCAATGGTTAATTTTTAAAACAATATCAAACACTTTGTGGGGTTAGGCCTACCGGGGACGGTGCCCACGTTAAATATACACCAACGCGCCAACAACTGTACGGCCGGGTATAAAAGTCGTACCTACCGTGGTGTGGAAATCAGTTGACCTTTGGACTTCGTCATGAGCAGACGAGTGATCTTCGCAATGGACAAGGAAGAAGAACAAGTAAAGTCCAAACCTGGTATAATTGAGTTCCAAGCGTTTCGGGGTAATGATGATAGATTTATCATAAAAGAACTTGTGTTTTTCGACATCAATACAAGTGTTCCTTATTCGTTTTTATTTAAACCACCATGTTCTTATTCATCTTTAACTAGTAAAGCCGCTACTACCAACAGATGGATTTCAAAACACTTCCATCATATCGATTGGTATGATGGTTTTACAAGTTACACGGACTTGTATCACATTATGCATCACTTTTCAGACAAGTTTACCAATATTTACACAAAGGGACTGGAAAAGAAAAGATGGATTGAAGGATTTACTCATGTTCCGGTTAATGATGTGGATTTGGATAAAAACTACAAGTATACGATGGAAAATGTTTGTATTTGTACTAAAAGTCCAGAACATGAAAAAGATAGACATTGCGCTTTAAAAAACGCCTATAAACTCGCATCTTACCTTCAAAGTGGGGAAATGGGGAGTGGTGGGGGTAACGGGGTTATATAAGTGAGGAGCAGACCGGGACCTGGCATGAGTATTACTCGAGATTCCGAGACGACAACATCTCCCAGCAAGAAGACGAAGAAGACGATCTATAACTTGACCATGGCATCTCACCAGTTCCTGCAAACTTTGGTTGAGCAGTTCAATGCTCACTCCAAATCTACCATACTACCCGTCAAGAAGTGTTCCGAACTTAAAGACGAGAAGCACTACATTATCCACGCCATGAAGAAGATGGAGACTACAGTTGGAGAGGCCATCTGCTGCAGTCTTAGCGAGGCACCATTCACTCCGGGGGATGAGCCCAAGTTCCAAGTCTACCTGCCGAAACGGTTCGTCCATCTCCTCCAGAACGAGGATCTGCGCTCCATCCAACCCGGCTGTCTCTACCTGGTTTCCCACGGTTGCACGGGTAGCAATTCCACCGAGTTGACCATCCACATCGCCGACAAGCAGCAGTGTTAGATTTAGGTTTTACTGTTGTACATATGTTATTGTAATGTTTTATAAATAAATAAACCATAAAAGACAAAAAAAGAATACAAAAAGACGAAAAATGCAACATATCAATATGTGAAGTTTGTCACATATTGATATGTTGCATTTTTCTTTTTAAACTTCGCGGGTGACCTTGACCTTTGACCTTTGCATTTCACAGTTACCCCCACCACCACGCTACAAGTCAAACCTGCTTGAATGCAAAACACCCCCACCACCTTTTCATATACCTCCAAGTGCTGTGCCTCGTCTTCATTTCAACTCCAGCAGCCAACCGAACAACATCAGTATGTCTCTGAACGTAAGCTGTGCCAGCTATGAGGAGGTGACGATCAAAACGCAACAGGAGCTGAACGACTTGTACAAGGAGTTGCAGCTGATGGTGGCAAGAGGCTACCGTATAAACGTGCAAGTCTACGCTTGCAATATACGGAATCTTCGGCAGCCGAAGGAAGAGCCTGGACATTCCTCTTCAACGACAGCTTCCTCACCGGCGTCAATGAAGACCAAACCAGACAACTTGGATTACTTCAGCTGACTAGCGGTTGTCTTCCTTGTCCTTACAATTGTAGAATATGTTTATTTCTTCATTATATTAAAGAAGTAAAAAGAGCAAAGCCACCTATCTTGTTACTGACATATATGCTCAGTAACAAGATAGGGTTTTTTTTTAAACACAATTTGAATGACCTTGAAACTTCCCCCTCCACTGATTCGCTACCCCCACCACTTCACTGTTGATATACATGAGACAACATAATTAGATACCTCATTCCTTCTTCAACAGCCAAACCTACAACATCAACAATGGCTAACCTACCAACAGATGAAAGATGTCCTCACGCATGCTGTGACTTCGTACACGAGTTAGAGAAGAGGATGCAAGAGAGGGCGATAAGAAGAAAGCAGATCCACTCTGAAAATATCATGATAGTAAACGGCTATCTTTTGTTGTTCGGCCTTATCATGGTTGTACTTTTCATACTGTATGGCATAGTCACATGTGTCGGCAAGGTTGCAGAAGAAAACGCTCGCCACCATCAATTGGAAAGTTTCAATGTTACTTTCTAGGTTTTCCTTTTTTAAAACTCCATTTGGATGACCTTGAACTTTCCCCCTCCACTCCTTCCTTTTTAAAACCCAATTTAAATGACCTTGAAATTTCCCCCTCTACTTTTCGATAATGTTACAACTGACTGCAGCTCACCTCATTCCTTGCTTAGCTGCCATGGCGGAAAGAACTCTTTCTCAAGTTGACTCCACTACGGACGAAGCATTTCCCTTGCGGTGGACTGTTCATTTACAGGATGCGACAGAAGTGGAAGTCTTGTATCAAAAATTACTCAATGTATTCAACAGGAACCCTGGACCTCTTGAATGTAGAATGGATTTGAATTTTGATGCAACCAGGGTCGGCACAGAACTTTCAACTTCAAGCCAGCCTCAGCAACGAGATTTTACACATTTATACACTCCAATATCACCGGAAGGTGTAACTGTCTGCGAGGCTGACTCAACTACATGTTATGTTCAGCCGAAGCCTTGGGTGTTGATTATTAACAATGTGTACAAAGTGGAATTGGTATGTAATAGATTAAAGGAGTTGATGGTACAAGATCCAGGCCTGCGCTTTCAAATAGATATACATTTCATCTGGAGAGCACCTGCGCGGGGCTCTTCGTCTGACAGCTCTCCAAGTACGACGGACGAGGAGGACGACTAGTCATCTTTTTTAAAACTCCGTTTGAATGACCTTGACCTTTCCCCCTCCACTGAGTTTATTTAAGGTGCACTCTCACTGACTCTAGCATCATTTCATCGCGCACCTTCACCGCAGCAACATGGAGAGTCAACTCAACTACTGTTGCGAACAGAAATGTTTTTCATGGCCAAATGACATTGATGTGGTGGATGGCCTGGCTTGTAGAACATGTGAAGCTTTTGGTCAGTGCATGTGTAAGTGCAAGTCTTGGAAGAAGCCGAAACCGAAGTTGAAGACATTCCATGTGTACCAAATGAGAGGGCATAAGTACACTTGTTGCCCTGAACGTTGCATTGAATTCAAACTAAAACAGCTAACTGGCTGCAAATTGTGCAACAATCATTTTGCAGGTTTTTGCAAACATTATTTAGGAGCGTGTCAATACAGATCAACTTGGCATACCGAAGCACTCACTATCAATGAAATCGCTATAGACTCACAAGAGTAGTCTTTCTACTCTTTGACTTTTTTAAAACTCCGTTTGAATGACCTTGAAATTTCCCCCACCACTTCCCCATATATCTAGAGTACGCAGGGCCCGGAGGTCAGTCGCTCGGCGGCTGTCGTAGGATGCACATCCGTGTTGTGTAGTCTGCTGTGCAGTTTTGATTTTAACCAGTTCAAGGTCACCACACTTGAACTCTGGCGAAAATGTCAAGCTGTTAAACACAATCCTAAGCCCCAGGTTCACAGTCAACCTCAAGGTCATCCCACTTTAACATGTAAATTTAAGGTAGCACCAAAACGGTGCTACCTGGCTTGACATTTTCAAGTTTCCCGAGGTCATCGCAGTTTCCCCCACCACTTCCCATATACCTAGAGTGCGCGGGGCCGGACAGTCAGTCGCTCGGTGTCTGTCGTAGGGTGCGCATCGCGGTTGCAGTAATGGTTAAAGTAAGGCAGCTGGGCTAGTTCAAGGTCACCCGAGCGGTGTCACATGACGGTTTAGGCAGAGTCACGTTGCAAACTTCAGGTTTCCTCAGCACTTTTGCTGTTTCTCATCTAATTTCGCTCCAAGTCGTCAAGGTCACGGTAACCTGACTGAAACTCGGAGCATAGTGTGAGAAACAGCAAAGGTGCCAAAAAATTTTAGGTTTCAGCGTGACCTTGACCTTTGTGACATCGATGACGTCATCTTGGTGACGTAAGGGGTGATGACGTCATCAGCACGTCATTTCTGTGACGTCATGGGTGTGACGTCATGGATGTGACGTCATTGGTGATGACGTCATCAATGATGCAATCGATGACGTCATCGATGAGGTCATTGACCTCGATGACGTCATCGATGACGTCATCGCTCGGGTGACCTTGAACTGGCCCAAAAGCCTTACTTTTGCACTACTTACGTAGGCCTATATGTAGGTTTCAATTAATTGTCGGTAGCACATGGTTGTTTTTAGCGTGCAGGATAGTCTAATCCTTATGAGCTTTTTGTTCTTCTATGGAACCTTTCTAATTCGTGATCGCTTGTAAAACAATATTATTTAGAACCTTATTGGTCCAAGCCCTTGAATTTTTAACAGAAATATCCTATACATTAAATCCTGTTCTAAATACGAGCAGTAACTAAAGCGATTTATTTATCTTGATTTATTGATTTATTCTTGATCTCGAAATCTAGCAGCTAGATTTTGCTTAAACTTTTCATTTAAGAGTGTTTTTGCCCAAAAATAAGTTTAACCCAAAAAAAACCCTCAACCCAAAAAATGAATTTTGTCTAAAATTAATTTTAAAAATTGTAATATTTAACATTTGTTTTATTGGTTGTATTTTGTTACGAAGTAGCAGCAAAAGGTAAACAAAAATCAAAGAAAATTAGTTATAAATATAAAGATTATTTTATAAAAAGCTGTTAACTGTGAAGAGAAAGAGTTGGTTGTCGGTGTAAACGTAAAAGCCTGATTACCATGATACTACATGTTACTACTAATTAACAAGAGTGAATTAAAACCAACGAGCAAGGCTCGGTTAACCCGGTACTTTTGTGTGTAAGTTTAGAAAATCCACTCGGTTATAAATACTACAACTGAGACCACTGTCTAGAGATAACTGTTTTATTTTTTTATTTGAGTTTGTTTTACAGATGCACCGTAATTGTTTTTATTATACAGGGTGCTACTTGCTTCAATCGTTTTCTTCCATATTTTTGCACCCTTCGCGTTCCTTTGGTAAACTCAACGCCTCTATAGAGATATACGAAGGCAAATTTCTTAAACAGATTAATCCTGCTGAAGGGTCACTAAAATTGATTAAAAAAATGTCGTTTATCAAATAAACAGTTCATTGAATGATAGGCTACTTTCATTGTAATAATTTCAAAACTATAATCTATTTCTTTTTTTTTTTTTTTTTTTTTTTTAAATCAATCGTGTATTAAAACAACATATTGATTAAACATATTTACATCAGAGACTCCCAGAAATCCTTAGCTAGTCATTTGACTTGACAAGGCTGGTGCCAATACAGGTGTAACAGCTGATCACTTTCAGACACTACTCCTTAGCGGCCTGCAGGTCTTTAGCTACCGTGGGAGCGAGCCTGGGTCCAGGGGTGGTTTCTCCTCATTGTTGGGGTTTCCTGTCATTATTTGCTCCTTTTCCATCAAACAATCCGTCGATAATCCGATTCTGTCACAGAACAAATTTGTAAACGTTTCTTTCCTTCTAGTCTTTGGTGGGATTTCTTGCAAAACATGCGGAAATGCAACAGTTACTGTCGTCACTTGTTATTACATTATGTATTACATTTGGTGCGAATCTTTCTCGATCGTAGTTATTATCATTACTTAAGAAACGTGAATTCATGCATCTTAATTATGTCGTATATTATTTACGGAGATTTTAAAAATGAAATTTAGTTTCCTATTTCAAAGAAATAGCCTAATTACAATCGATGTAGGGCAGCGGTTCCCAAACTGTGCGCCGCGGCGCCCCGGTGCGCCGCGAGCTAGTGCCAGGTGCGCCGTCGTCATCTACCAAAAAGGCCTACTACAAAACTTTGCGATGGCCGTCGATTTTTCCCGCGCAAACCCACTTGTCCGTCGCCGGCCCGGTAAGCTCCATCAGAAATGGTGCTATGGTGCTAAATACAGCAGATGCAATGGAGAGTTTGTCGGACGATGAGTTGTTTGTGATAGCCGTGGCGTGTGTTCATGAAGAGAAAAGATTAAAGAGAAGGAAGCATAAGTTGTGAATTCATGAAATTTTCAAGAGAAGAAAATAATATGGCGAATTTCACAATTTGTTTGAAGATTTGAAGAAAGACGACGTGAAATTATTTTCGTACTTTCTTATGTCACAGAAGTTTTATGAGTTGCTTTAGCTACTATGGAGTTCCCCGAGAAACACAGTAAATTCCATAAACATTTCATCCGTACTCATTGTGCGCGGCTTTTACGGCACTGTTGATGCAACCACAATGAAGGTTAGAAGTCGACTGCAAAATTTGACGGGTCCGCCGGCCGGCGAAAATGCCCCCAAGAGCCGCCGCCGCGGTGACGCCGCAGCCGCCGACGGATGATGATCGCCGCCGGTGACGGACGGTGTGACGGTACGGAGCCGTGCCTGACGGGTATAGTGGCCCATTTTAATCAGTGCAAAGCAATGTTGCCGGGACTCGCCGGTGCCGGACGGTGACGGAGGCTGCCGGGCTAGATTGGGTTTCCTGCTTTAACTAACTGACCAATCTGTGAGAAATGTTTAAGATTCTTAATTCTGTATTATAGTAACAATGTATATATTAATAGGCAAGCATGTTTCGTTTCCTCCTTTTTTCTCAGCTTGAGGATATCGTAGGAGAAATCGAGCATACCGTTAGAAAGGTGGTGTCCTGGAGATGAGCAGAGTCCCATTATAATTCAATGCTGCCCTCAGGGCTTCTCCCTATTGGCTTTGAAAGTTGCAATGTTAATCTTATGGAGAAAAATAATTGATTGAATTAGACAGCTGTTGTAATAACAAATGCTAGCAAATCAGAAAGAACAGATGTTTCAGTTATAAAACATTTTTAAGCTAATTGGCTCAAGATCAACTAAATTTTTGGTCGAATTTCGACCAGTGGGCGATCCCTAGTCTTATTTAAAGTGCTATGTAGGAATATATTAACCGTCAACTGTTTAAAAGATAAATTTAAAATGAAGTTGTAATGTAATACAATGCAAAATGGGTAAATTATTTTAAGTGCGCCGCCAAGCCATGTTTGTACTGAAAGGGAGCCATGGGTTAAAAAAGTTTGGGAACCACTGATGTAGGGCAAACATTATTGTTTGTCCAAAAAATTTGTAGTTTTGGATTGTTAAGGACAAAGTGTATTGTGATGAACAACGACGAGGGAAAATAACATTTTAATTTTTTTTATTTTGTAAGTAGTCAGGGAATAGCCTATAAATTTTAATAGATAAACACTATACGGTACTATATGTTTCAAACTAAGCTCATCTAAAACTTTTAGCGAATTTCCCTGTAGGGAATTACGCTATTACGGTAGTAGCCATGGTAAGACCTAAGCCCGGGACCATGTTACCTTTTCATTTCGAGGTCCCCAGAAGCCAAAAACACCGTTCGTTCATTTTCATATATATATATCTATGTGTCCGTCCTACTGATAACTTTTGAAGGGGACCTCCGATTTTGATGAAATTTAGTATGATGGTGTAAGACTAGGTCTATTTTCATGAGTTCGCGAACCAGCATGATTGGGTTATGGGAACGGGGTTTTATGGGGTTTCAAAATTGTCAAAAATGGGTTTTTTGCATTTTTGGAGCATAATTTTCAAAATTCAAGAATTTTAACTAAAACCATTCAAAAGAGCTTAAAAAAAAACAATTTGGTATTTTGAATTTTTAACTTGGCTTAACAGGTTACGGAGAAAAGCCAAAAATAGGGTTTCCATGTTAATCTTATGGGAAATCAACAAAACCCTGTATCTCGCTTATTTATTGGAATAACTTTATAAAATAAAGGTATGTACATTCACTAGGTAGGGTTCAACTGATATTTCCTTACAACACCCACATATTGGCAAACCTACGTACTCACCCCTATGGGGTTTATGGGGAAAAGAAAAGAACACCATAACTTGATAATATTTGGTTTGTACATTCACTAGGTAGGATTTAACTGATATATGCTTACAACACCCATTTGGCGGCAAACCTACATACTCACCCCCATGGGGTTTATGGGGAAAATTAAAAAGTGCCGAATATTGATACAGTTTGACATTTACCTCACATAACTCTTACATTTCCTAACAAAACTAACATTTTCTAATAAAATCCCAAGGCAGCAAACCTACATACCCATTTCTATGGTGTTTATGGGGAAAAGACAATATCTCAAGATCGTTTGGAAATTCGCTGAGTACGCAGGTCTGCTGCGACGGGGGTATTAATATTGATGCGATCAAAGTGAGTTGAACTCTATAAGGTATAAAATTGGTCGTAAATCAGGGAGTGAAGATAACCACATGCAGTAATTCATTTTAGCATGAGAACTTATCTTCATGCACTAGCGTGTATACTAGTGTGAAGGACTCAAGGGATAACAATGAAGTTCGTTCTTCTTTACTTAACCTACCACATTCATACTCAGTTTCGAAACATCAGTATTGGACTGGGATGGTGGCGACGTCCTGTAATCCAGCTACTTGGAGGTCACGAATTGTGGATAGTTATAAGCGATGGCTTGTGGATGCGATATTCCCTAGTGGGGATTAACGTCCGCAATAGTGAATACTAGTTCATCCATAAAGACCATCTTCATAATTAGACCAATTCGTATATATTAGGTCGAAATTGTGGTTCGGATCCCACGTTAAACTGTAATTCCCTAGATACCATTGGATGTTGGGCTATTAATTAGCAGTCCTGTCTAAGGAGAATGTCGGCCTTAAGCCGCGTTTACACTGGAGTTGCAGACATTTGTCTGCAATTTTTTGTCTGCAACATTTTGTTGTCGACTTTTTGTTGCCGACTTTTTGTTGCATACAAAATACATTGTCACTTGTTCCACTGCAACTTTTATCGGCAACAGAAAGGCAACACTCGTCCAATCAGTCAAGTTCATCACTGCTTTGTTGAAGATTCAACTATACTGTATTTCACTCCAAGCAGTATTTTTTTTCTTGTCTTTGTATTTAGGCAACTTGGGTTCCACAGAACGGGCCTTTCTTGATATAGCTCAAAGAGGAAGTTAAAAAAAAACTTTATGAAACGTCCCAAAGAGGAAGTTTTAAAAAAGACTTTCTAGGTTCATAGCCATACTATACATAATTTTAAAGGTCTTAGTAAGGAGAATACATAGCCGAAAAACAAGACATCAAAAAGTCAAATATGTCGGAAGTTATTGCATTTCATAGTTATTAATATTATTTTATTCTAAACTTTGAACGCCTGCCATTTTACTATCGAAAGTTATATCGAGGTCGGGTTTACGGCGTTGTATTCTACATTTTAAGACCTTTAATTATATATATACTTACACCTTCTGGAATGTATTTATATTTAGTACGTTTAATATAAAATTTTAATGTAACTCATTATGGGCCAACACCTCATTTTTAATCATGACACATGATCCCACATGGGATTTCTGGGGACTTTTAGGAGGTTTTCGGATGCCATAGAACACATTTCAGAAGAAATTGGCTTTCCAAACATTATTTCATTTTTCCCGACTAATTTTACTACACTATGTTGAGCGATACAGAATGCGGGATCACCAGCGCCAGGACAGTCACGTGGTATTGGCAGGTGGTGCGGGGGTTGAGGGGATGTCTGCAACTTTTGTTGCACCGTAATTTGTCACTGCAACCTTTGTCTACAACATTTGTTGCCAACATTTGTTGCAATCCTTTGATCTTTACCGACTCTCAGTGGAAAACAAAATTTTTGTTGCCAACACCCCAAATCTGTCTGCAACTTGAAATGTTGCAGACAAAATTAGAGCCGTTTTCATCTACGCAACAAAAATCGGCAACTTTTTGTTGCCAACACGTGTCTGCAACTCCAGTGTAAACGCGGCTTTAGTCAGTAACAAGACTACAAGATCGCACCACAATCCTCCTACTCATCTCTCATTCTTATTCAGGTTAAAATACCCACTATGTGAGGACCCTGTCCCAAAATAGTGATTTAGTGATTTGTTGAATCACAAATTTCAGCACTGGGAATGTATGGTTTCCCTGCCGAGGCATCGTCAGCATCGCATCCACCTGCCTCTGATGCTGGCCGCCGCGCCGGGCGAGGGATCAGCGCTGATGTAAGGTGTGATAATGCGCGATCGTCACGTTCTGGCCTAAGTCCATTAGACGGTTTACTGCCGAGACCGGAACCAATCCGGTAACGACGGGACACAAAAACCCGCGAGCCCGCGCCCCGCGCTGCACGCTCCCGCGGACCACTCTTGTTATACGCACTTCATTAGCGGATCATCGCATTACAGTACTCGGGACACACACCGCAACACTCGGTACACACTTGGGACACAAAAACCCGTGAGCCCGCGCCCCGCGCTGCACGCTCTCGCGGACCACTCTTGTTATACGCACTTCATTAGCGGATCATCGCATTACAGTGCTAGGGACACACACCGCAACACTCGGTACACACTTGGGACACAAAAACCCGTGAGCCCGCGCCCCGCGCTGCACGCTCCCGCGGACCACTCTTGTTATACGCACTTCATTAGCGGATCAACACATTACAGTGCTAGGGACACACACCGCAACACTCGGTACACACTTGGGACACAAAAACCCGTGAGCCCGCGCCCCGCGCTGCACGCTCCCGCGGACCACTCTTGTTATACGCACTTCATTAGCGGATCATCGCATTACAGTGCTAGGGACACACACCGCAACACTCGGTACACACTTGAGACACAAAAACCCGTGAGCCCGCGCCCCGCGCTGCACGCTCTCGCGGACCACTCTTGTTATACGCACTTCATTAGCGGATCAACACATTACAGTACTCGGGACACACACCGCAACACTCGGTACACACTTGGTACACAAAAACCCGCGAGCCCGCGCCCCGCGCTGCACGCTCCCGCGGACCACTCTTGTTATACGCACTTCATTAGCGGCTCATCGCATTACAGTGCTAGGGACACACACCGCAACACTCGGTACACACTTGGGACACAAAAACCCGTGAGCCCGCGCCCCGCGCTGCACGCTCCCGCGGACCACTCTTGTTATACGCACTTCATTAGCGGATCAACATATTACAGTGCTAGGGACACACACCGCAACACTCGGTACACACTTGGTACACAAAAACCCGCGAGCCCGCGCCCCGCGCTGCACGCTCCCGCGGACCACTCTTGTTATACGCACTTCATTAGCGGATCATCGCATTACAGTACTCGGGACACACACCGCAACACTCGGTACACACTTGGTACACAAAAACCCGCGAGAACGCGCCCCGCGCTGCACGCTCCCGCGGACCACTCTTGTTATACGCACTTCATTAGCGGCTCATCGCATTACAGTGCTAGGGACACACACCGCAACACTCGGTACACACTTGGGACACAAAAACCCGTGAGCCCGCGCCCCGCGCTGCACGCTCCCGCGGACCACTCTTGTTATACGCACTTCATTAGCGGATCATCGCATTACAGTGCTAGGGACACACACCGCAACACTCGGTACACACTTGGGACACAAAAACCCGTGAGCCCGCGCCCCGCGCTGCACGCTCCCGCGGACCACTCTTGTTATACGCACTTCATTAGCGGATCAACACATTACAGTGCTAGGGACACACACCGCAACACTCGGTACACACTTGGGACACAAAAACCCGTGAGCCCGCGCCCCGCGCTGCACGCTCCCGCGGACCACTCTTGTTATACGCACTTCATTAATACCTTTAATACCTTTAATACCTTTACTGAAATGGCGACCTAACTCAATAGGTAGTTTAAAGCCAAGTATGAATGAGGGATGAGTGTAGGATGATTGTAGCGCGATCTTGGAGTCTTGTTACTGACTAAGGCCGACATTCTCCTTAGACAGGACTGTTAATTCATAGCCCAACAGCCAATGGTATCTAGGGACCTACAGTTTAACGTGGGATCCGAACCACAATTTCAACCTCCCATATACGAATTGGTCTAATCATTAGCGGATCATCGCATTACAGTGCTAGGGACACACACCGCAACACTCGGTACACACTTGAGACACAAAAACCCGTGAGCCCGCGCCCCGCGCTGCACGCTCCCGCGGACCACTCTTGTTATACGCACTTCATTAGCGGATCATCGCATTACAGTGCTAGGGACACACACCGCAACACTCGGTACACACTTGAGACACAAAAACCCGTGAGCCCGCGCCCCGCGCTGCACGCTCTCGCGGACCACTCTTGTTATACGCACTTCATTAGCGGATCAACACATTACAGTGCTAGGGACACACACCGCAACACTCAGTACACACTTGGGACACAAAAACCCGTGAGCCCGCGCCCCGCGCTGCACGCTCCCGCGGACCACTCTTGTTATACGCACTTCATTAGCGGATCATCGCATTACAGTACTCGGGACACACACCGCAACACTCGGTACACACTTGGGACACAAAAACCCGTGAGCCCGCGCCCCGCGCTGCACGCTCCCGCGGACCACTCTTGTTATACGCACTTCATTAGCGGATCATCGCATTACAGTGCTAGGGACACACACCGCAACACTCGGTACACACTTGGGACACAAAAACCCGTGAGCCCGCGCCCCGCGCTGCACGCTCTCGCGGACCACTCTTGTTATACGCACTTCATTAGCGGATCAACACATTACAGTACTCGGGACACACACCGCAACACTCGGTACACACTTGGGACACAAAAACCCGTGAGCCCGCGCCCCGCGCTGCACGCTCCCGCGGACCACTCTTGTTATACGCACTTCATTAGCGGATCAACACATTACAGTACTCGGGACACACACCGCAACACTCGGTACACACTTGGTACACAAAAACCCGCGAGCCCGCGCCCCGCGCTGCACGCTCCCGCGGACCACTCTTGTTATACGCACTTCATTAGCGGATCATCGCATTACAGTACTCGGGACGGACATTGCAACTCCCAAGGCACACACCGCGACATGAGGTACACACTTACTCGAGGATGGAACACAAAAACCCGCGAGCCCGCGCTCCCGGGGACTACTCTTGTTATACGCAATTCATTAGCGGATCATCGCATTATACAGTGCTCGGGACGGACATTGCAACCCCCAAGGCACACAATTACTCGAGGATAGTCATAAAACAATAAAGACGCACCTTACAACACCAAGACACATATTGCAACAATCAATACACACATTAAAACACTCAAGACACATTTTACATCAAACTACACAAATTACGTCACCCAAGACAAACATTGCAACACCCAAGACACACATTACAATTGTCACAGTGGGAAACAGAACCTATAGTCAACTACAATTGATGTACTACGGTAATTCAACTGGTAAGTTCGAGCTCTTTAACCAGTTCTTATCTTCAGTCCATTAATCCTAATATCCCAACCAGAGAACTTATAACTATTTCCAGAGAACAGAGAACTTGTCCCTTAACTATTTCGATGAAAGTTCAGGATTGAATTATTTGAAAATTGGATGAAATACATGTCTTTGTCTTACATGAACTAAAACACACTGCAGTTCAATTTTCATTGAACCTCCACTTAGAGAGAGTGATTGAATGAGTCAAATTTACAATAATATTGATTAATCTTATACTCTAAAACAAGCACCATTTGTACAGGCAAAAGATTTTTTATTTTTTTGGTTGATTAAGGAGTTTTGGCCACCAGGAATCGATTGGCATTAGTCCCATAGCTGGGAAAAATCCGGTTTTCGCACTAGAGCCCTTCAAAGTTTCCATGTTATCCTTTTGGAGAGTTTGTTAATTGAACAAAAATCAGCTGATAACTGTAGATAAAACCAATGTGTTATATCAGCGAGCACAGAACAAAAAAAAAAAGTTTTTGTTCTGTGCTCTCTGGTGTTATATATTTAAAGAAAAATTATACCGAAGTGCAGCGTATACATTGAGTGCAGCACCCTTCGGCCTGACGAGTAGGCGAAGCAAACGAGCTCGTCTTAAAAAGGAAGAGGGCGAGTGAGCGGAGCGAGCGAGCTTTGCGTGGGAGCGAAAATAATAATTTTACCGAGCTTAAGCTCGGTCCCCTGGTACTCATTTGTTAAGTAAGGCTATACGTTCAAATCTGCAAGAGCTTCTGGCCATCCACAATGTCTAGCTTCTTGGTTTATTATTTTTACAGGAGAATAATTTTGATACCAAAGACTGTTGACCCATAACAAAATATTTTATGGGTTTGGCCCGCTTTCCCTGAATATAGTAGGCCTACAAACTTCTCAAAAAAAATCTTCTGGTAAATACTGAAATGTTTAGTATTGTTTTACTATTGTCTGACACCCTTGCATTTGCTTACCGCTATTCCTCGCTGCTTACTCTACTTACTGAAATACTAAACTGTACATAGCTATAACACATGTATCGTTTGTAAAGCTAACTTTATGCTCCCACAAAGTTCAAAACGAATAAAAGTTGCAAAACCTGACTAAAAACCTTTTCTCGTTGGGCTAAGTGGTATAGAGTGCCACAGTTTCTTTCAGTCAAAAGAAATCTCGGGCGCCAAGACGGATTGGTTTCTGGACCGTCCGAAGACAAACGAGTCAATTGGTTGTGTCGAGCTGCGTATCTCCGGGTGGAGGAATAGCTACCGGCGTGGGAAGCCTAGTCGAGTGGCGCGAGCTTGCACGCTCCATTGGCCGTGCTAGCACGGGCGAACTGGCTCACATAGATCGAGTAGTTCATAGTCTCCAAATATCTTCCTGCTATTGATTTGGTTGCTATAGAGTATTTGATTGAGAATAATCAACATTACCATTATGACTATACCAAATCGGTGAAACGTCACAAGAGTCACAAACTTAGATGCTTCCCAGCCAACCTTTTACATTTCACGTGAAATACATGAAAACGGGATAAATCTGAGAAATTCACATACCGTCACCTCCAACAAATCATTAAAATGTCGGCTAGTGCTGTATGAAATTGCCTATTAGAATACTTTCCACACCCCATATGCAGAAGAATATTGTGTAAGGTTACCATTTCATTATTTGACTTGAATTCTAAAAATCCCTAAGATTTTGTTAATAAAAATCACTTATTGGAAGAAAAAGCGAAATTGCAAGCTAAAGACACAAGAATATGAAAGATCTGTTCCTACAGTGAAGTAAATTTGCAACATAAAGATATGCAAAAGTTATCACATTAATTGTTTAGTTCGCGCTCATGCTAAATTTTATGATTCTTCCTGCCATTTTAAAGATTTCAAACGCCAAAATGCAAATCATATATATTTTTCAATGTATATTTTTTAGAGATACTGTATTTTGGGTTGTCCGGCCCCCGGACGGCATCTAAACAAAGAAGTGGCGGCCGCAGCCAATCAACCCAGAGCGCGCTTGTGCGCCCGGGAATGCGCCTCCATTTTCCGCCTATTTCACACAAGCACCGCCAACACCTTTTCTATTTCCTATCGCTCGTTTTTATTGTAACAATGGGCAATTGGTTTTCGCCACCATGACAAGTAAAATGCCAGCGTGTGCGGTCCCGGAACCGGACGACGCGACTCGGGGACAATGGCGACGTGCATACGTTAAACCTCCAGAGTACAGAGGTGTAACGAGAAAAACGGGATTCGATTGTTGAGAGGTTTTGCTGCTCGTTCCGGGTGGATTTCTAGAGTGATAGGGTATCTGAAGAAATGACTATTGTATACACTTTTTAAACATTAGGACTCGGACATCCGTAGTCCGACTGAATAGTCCTGACAAAACTCTGACTTGTGGTGTTATGGACGGTAGTTGAAATTTATGTAACTGGCGTAACAATCAAATGAATAGATGTTCAGATGGTCAAAACTAAGATGCTTAAATGTGAATCTACTTGACCTAAAATTTTAAAAGTTTTCAGACAGGGAGAGGATCGTTTTTGGGGTTAAGGCTGTTACAAGGGTTTAAACTTACTTTTGTGCAAAAAATACATATAAATCCAAAGTTTACCCAAAATATACCCACTACATTAGAGAAACTGTTAAATGTAGCAATAGGTAAACACTTATCACTTCTGTATATCACTCTGTAAACACTTTTTGTATATTAGTTATGGAATAATTTTAAAATTTCAATACTGGTATAGTTTAATATGTGTTTGTCTGCTTTACTATATCAACAACTGATTTGTTTTACGATTCAATGAAAATTAATCCCCATGTTAATCTTATGGACAAAAGTGAACTTGAAGGGTTGACCGTGTTCTTCGAAATAAAAAATAAAATATCTAAAACCTCATTGCAAAAATTATAAAAAACGGGACGAAAAGTTTTTGACGCCTCAAATGTTAAATTTGGTCATAAATAAGGGAGGGGTTGTGTTTACAATCAAAGTTTCGTGTATCTTTTTGATTCTAGGAATAAGTCACGAGATGCTGACCTCATCAAGTTAAAAAAATAACACGATTTATTCCGTCAGTAATTGAACTATATACATAACTATTTTTGGTGGAGGAGGTTAACTGTGATATGAGATACTTGATATACTTCTCTAATTTCCTTAAATATTCTGGTTGTTGATTCAATAATAAGTACCAGGTTAACCGAGCCTTGCTCGTTGGTTTTTATTCACTTTTGTTATAGTGTCAAGGTAAATAAACGGTATCAGTTAACTGACACATACTTTCTCCCAACAATATAAAAAAAGGTGTTAAAAGCCTCAAAACATTAATGTCTTGATGGCTCAATCAGATAGCTAACAGCTGAGCAGCACGAGGTTGACCCTACGCGCGTGTGTGACTTTTAACAACGTACTGCGTTTACCGCTAAACAAAAAATTGAATTTTCTCCGCAACCACTTGACATGGAGAAATAATTTAAAGTACTGGATTATTTAGTTTTTTGAGCTTGATTTAATGGTCATAAGTAAAATTTATTTTAAAATAACAGCTTTTTTGAAAATCCAAAAAAATGATTTTTGAAACACTTTTTACTCTATAACTTTTGAACGCGCATTTTTTCAGAAATGCGGGTGGTGTCATTTTATTCAGCATTTTATTCTTAATAAACCACAAAAGTTTAATCAAAATCGTTAGAGCCGTTTTTTAAAAATTTGGATTTTTCACGTTTTTTGAGGGTTTTTTTGGGGTAAACTACCCTTAAAAATCAAAATTTCAAAAAAAAGGAAAAAACGCCTGGAATTATCGTGGTTTTGGACCTACGTACCAAATTTCACCAAAATCGAACCATTGGGGCATTCTCTAGCTCTGTATACATCCAGACACACACACACACACACACAGACATCACTCAGAAAACCACTTTTTCCTCCACCTACTATCTAAAGCCGTATTTTACTCCTTGGAATAGAGTAGTAAAGTACTAATTTCTATCCCATGTGACTTGAATACTTAATCTTTCTACCTAGGGAAAACTCGAGTTTTTTCGTACCACGGGGCTAAAGTTAGTTACATAAGAATAACATTAAAAGAGAGATTAAAAAGAACATGAGCCACAGTCAGCTGTTCCTTGTATTTGTTTCGTTACTCATTGTTGACTAATAGCAGCTGTAGCTGCTGCTCACCCACTGCTGACAATTCAGTCAGCAGTGGGTGAGCAGCATCTCTAGTATTAGAGATGGCCGTGGCAGTGTAGGTGTTTGTTTACATTTGCTTGGGTAGGCTATTAACCTAAGAAGTCCAAAACATAGGTGTAAAACTTTTGACTAGGCTTAAATTATATTTTGTTTTTTTCGTGTTCTTCAAAATTGATATGGCCTACCTTGTGTGTTTTTTATGTTGATGTGACAGATCCAACTTGACGGAGCAAGGGATCATATGAAGGTAAAGTTAAATTATCTACGGTAGGCCTATTAGGCCTAAATTTTATTTGTGTAGGCGGAGGAAAACCGTTGTGTGCATCAAGGGACTAAAGTACTTTTCTCCCTCAGGGAAATTGTCACCCTCGGCTTCGCCTTCGGGCGACAACACTTTCCCTTCAGGGAGAAAACATTGTACTTTAGTCCCTAGAAGCACAAATAACTATTTTGGACTCAGGGGGAACCAAAATGGATAAATCCACCAACAACTCAAATTCGAAAATTTTGACGAAAACAATACTTTCTCCATATACTATGGTATAGGGGGAGAAAGAAAAAAGCAATTAAATTTCCACCAACAACCAACTATACCTCTTCACAGTTAACAGCTGTTTCAAAAAGTCTGCTTAACATTAATGTTTCTTTCTTTTTGTTTACATTTCGTTGTTATTTCGTTACCAAAATAGCAACCCATAAGACTAATGTTAAAAATTACAATTTTAAAACTTAATTTTAGACCAAATTCGATTTTTCCTGGGGTTGAGGCTGTTTCTAAACTTATTTTTGGGCCAAAACACTCTTTAATGCAAACTTTAAGCAAAATCTAACAGCTAGATTTCGAGATCGTGGAACACACATCCCTTCAGATATTCCTCGTATTATAGTGTATGATAAACCCCTTAATAAACCCCGCGTTTTCCCTCAATCAATAATCTGTTGTGTATAGTAATCAATAAATGTTTAGCTTGTGTAGGGGAGTCTAACTCTAAGCGAGTTAAAAAAGTTTGTATGAGGGTGAGTGAGCGAAGAGAACAAATTCACATTCATTAGAATTCATGGATGAAATCATCGGGAGCCAAATCGAGGATAAAAGATAGTTTTGAATCCAATATACATTATCGAAGGTTATTTGAGACTCTAGTCCAACAGACCTCAGGAAAAGCGACATTCGCCAGATTGGCGACCAGCTATATCTTGATGAAAACCAAACATAACATTCAATTTAAATAAACTAATTCCACCCTCCGCAAATGTATGGGCGGAATAAGCAAATTGATAAAATCAAACCGATTCGTCGCAGAAGATTATATTTCTCGGCCAGAAAACAGGTGCAAACCCGAAATTGGAGGGTACAAAATAATTACAGAGGACCAAAACTCTACTCATCTGTTCAAAATGGGATCGCGCTCCATTTCAGGACACGTTTTGGATTCTAATCTCAAGTAATGACACATCCTAGTGAGCTTTCTACTCCGTAAAAGATGATTAGCCGCTTTCCTGCAAGTTCCAACATTTGAGTATTAGCGGCACGAGGCACGGCATTAAGGCATTAGTGACTCGTGCTTGCGGAGACGTGGGACCCGAGGGCGTCACGTGCCGAGGATGTCCCTGGCTCACAGCACAGGTGATGGTAGACCCGAGGCTGTCCTAGCTAGCTGTGCCATAGGTGAGCCTGCCACAGTCGCCGGCCTCGGGAGGGACAATCATGGGACAGAATAGCACAGGGAATGGTACAACCGGGGCTGCTTTGCCGTGCCGGGCCCCTGCCTCAGTCGCCGGCCTCGGTAGGGACAATCATGGGGCAGAATAGCACAGGGAATGGTACACCCTTGGCTCACTCCGTCACCTGCTTTGGTAGTGACAGTCATGGGACTGTACAACACAGGGGATGGTACACCCGGGGCTAAATCCGTCACCTGCTTTGGTAGGGACAGTCATGGGACGGTACAACACAGGGGATGGTACATCCGGGGCTTCCTCCGTCACCTGCATTGGTAGGGACAGTCATGGGACAGTACAGCACAGGGGATGGTACACCCGGGGCTACCTCCGTCACCTGCT
The DNA here is from genome assembly GCA_030545055.2 of Neoaliturus tenellus. NCBI lineage: Eukaryota > Metazoa > Arthropoda > Insecta > Hemiptera > Cicadellidae > Neoaliturus > Neoaliturus tenellus. Next base: position 9,169,847 of record CM061533.1, read on the forward strand.
TTGGTAGTGACAGTCATGGGACGGTACAGCACAGGGGATGGTACAACTGGGGCTCCCTCCGTCACCAGCCTTGGTAGGGACAGTCATGGGACTGTACAACACAGGGGATGGTACACCCGGGGCTCCCTCCGTCACCTGCCTTGGTAGGGACAGTCATGGGACTGTACAACACAGGGGATGGTACACCCGGGGCTCCCTCCGTCACCTGCCTTGGTAGGGATAGTCATGGGACGGTACAGCACAGAGGATGGCACACCCGGGGCTTCCTCCGTCACCTGCCTTGGTAGGGACAGTCATGGGACGGTACAGCACAGGGGATGGTACACCCGGGGCTACCGCCGTCACCTGCTTTGGTAGTGACAGTCATGGGACGGTACAGCACCGGGGATGGTACACCCGGGGCTCCCTCCGTCACCTGCCTTGGTAGGGACAGTCATGGGACGGTACAGCACAGGGGATGGTACACCCGGGGCTACCGTCGTCACCTGCTTTGGTAGTGACAGTCATGGGACGGTACAGCACCGGGGATGGTACACCCGGGGCTCCCTCCGTCACCTGCCTAGGTAGGGACAGTCATGGGACGGTACAGCACAGGGGATGGTACACCCGGGGCTCCCTCCGTCACCTGCCTTGGTAGTGACAGTCATGGGACGGTACAGCACAGGGGATGGTACATCCGGGGCTACCTCCGTCACCTGCCTTGGTAGTGACAGTCATGGGACGGTACAGCACCGGGGATGGTACACCAGGGGCTCCCTCCGTCACCTGCCTTGGTAATGACAGTCATGGGACGGTACAACACAGGGGATGGTACATCCGGGGCTCCCTCCGTCACCTGCCTTGGTAGTGACAGTCATGGGACGGTACAGCACCGGGGATGGTATATGCGGAGCTTCCTCCGTCACCTGCCTTGGTAGGAACAGTCATGGGACTGTACAACACAGGGGATGGTACATCCGGGGCTTCCTCCGTCACCTGCCTTGGTAGGAACAGTCATGGGACTGTACAACACAGGGGATGGTACATCCGGGGCTCCCTCCGTCACCTGCCTTGGTAGTGACAGTCATGGGACGGTACAGCACCGGGGATGGTACACCCGGGGCTCCCTCCTTCACCTGCCTTTTTAGTGACAGTCATGGGACGGTACAGCACAGGAGATGGTACATCCGGGGCTACCTCCGTCACCTGCCTTGGTAGGAACAGTCATGGGACTGTACAACACAGGGGATGGTACATCCGGGGCTCCCTCCGTCACCTGCCTTGGTAGTGACAGTCATGGGACGGTACAGCACCGGGGATGGTAGACCCGGGGCTCCCTCCGTCACCTGCCTTGGTAGTGACAGTCATGGGACGGTACAACACCGGGGATGGTACATTCGGAGCTTCCTCCGTCACCTGCCTTGGTAGGAACAGTCATGGGACTGTACAACACAGGGGATGGTACACCCGGGGCTCCCTCCGTCACCTGCCTTGGTAGTGACAGTCATGGGACGGTACAGCACCGGGGATGGTACATCCGGAGCTTCATCCGTCACCTGCCTTGGTAGGAACAGTCATGAGACTGTACAACACAGGGGATGGTACACCCGGGGCTCCCTCCGTCACCTGCCTTGGTAGTGACAGTCATGGGACGGTACAGCACCGGAGATGGTACATCCGGAGCTTCCTCCGTCACCTGCCTTGGTAGGAACAGTCATGGGAATGTACAACAAAGGGGATGGTACACCCGGGGCTCCCTCCGTCACCTGCCTTGGTAGTGACAGTCATGGGACGGTACCATACAGGGGATGGTACATCCGGAGCTTCCTCCGTCACCTGCCTTGGTAGGAACAGTCATGGGACTGTACAACACAGGGGATGGTACACCCGGGGCTCCCTCCGTCACCTGCCTTGGTAGTGACAGTCATGGGACGGTACAGCACCGGGGATGGTACACCCGGGGCTCCCTCCTTCACCTGCCTTGGTAGTGACAGTCATGGGACGGTACAGCACCGGGGATGGTACACCCGGGGCTCCCTCCGTCACCTGCCTTGGTAGTGACAGTCATGGGACGGTACAGCACCGGGGATGGTACACCCGGGGCACCCTCCGTCACCTGAACTGGTTGGGACAGTCATGGGACGGTACAGCACAGGGGATGGTACACCCGGGGCTCCCTCCGTCACCTGCCTTGGTAGTGACAGTCATGGGACGGTACAGCACAGGGGATGGTACATCCGGGGCTACCTCCGTCACCTGCCTTGGTAGTGACAGTCATGGGACGGTACAGCACCGGGGATGGTACACCCGGGGCTCCCTCCGTCACCTGCCTTGGTAGTGACAGTCATGGGACGGTACAGCACCGGGGATGGTACAAACGGGGCTCCCTCCGTCACCTGCCTTGGTAGGAACAGTCATGGGACTGTACAACACAGGGGATGGTACATCCGGGGCTCCCTCCGTCACCTGCCTTGGTAGTGACAGTCATGGGACGGTACAGCACCGGGGATGGTACACCCGGGGCTCCCTCCGTCACCTGCCTTGGTAGTGACAGTCATGGGACGGTACAGCACCGGAGATGGTACATCCGGAGCTTCATCCATCACCTGCCTTGGTAGGAACAGTCATGGGACTGTACAACACAGGGGATGGTACACCCGGGGCTCCCTCCGTCACCTGCCTTGGTAGTGACAGTCATGGGACGGTACAGCACCGGAGATGGTACATCCGGAGCTTCCTCCGTCACCTGCCTTGGTAGGAACAGTCATGGGACTGTACAACACAGGGGATGGTACACCCGGGGCTCCCTCCGTCACCTACCTTGGTAGTGACAGTCATGGGACGGTACAGCACCGGGGATGGTACATCCGGAGCTTCATCCGTCACCTGCCTTGGTAGGAACAGTCATGGGACTGTACAACACAGGGGATGGTACACCCGGGGCTCCCTCCGTCACCTGCCTTGGTAGTGACAGTCATGGGACGGTACAGCACCGGAGATGGTACATCCGGAGCTTCCTCCGTCACCTGCCTTGGTAGGAACAGTCATGGGACTTTACAACACAGGGGATGGTACACCCGGGGCTCTCTCCGTCACCTGCCTTGGTAGTGACAGTCATGGGACGGTACAGCACAGGGGATGGTACATCCGGAGCTTCCTCCGTCACCTGCCTTGGTAGGAACAGTCATGGGACTGTACAACACAGGGGATGGTACACCCGGGGCTCCCTCCGTCACCTGCCTTGGTAGTGACAGTCATGGGACGGTACAGCACCGGGGATGGTACACCCGGGGCTCCCTCCTTCACCTGCCTTGGTAGTGACAGTCATGGGACGGTACAGCACCGGGGATGGTACACCCGGGGCTCCCTCCGTCACCTGACTTGGTAGTGACAGTCATGGGACGGTACAGCACCGGGGATGGTACACCCGGGGCACCCTCCGTCACCTGCCCTGGTTGGGACAGTCATGGGACGGTACAGCACAGGGGATGGTACACCCGGGGCTCCCTCCGTCACCTGCCCTGGTGGTGACAGTCATGGGACGGTGCAGCACCGGGGATGGTACACCCGGGGCTCCCTCCGTCACCTGCCCTGGTAGTGACAGTCATGGGACCGTACAGCACCGGGGATGGTACATCCGGGGCTTCCTCCGTCACCTGCCTTGGTAGGAACAGTCATGGGACTGTACAACACAGGGGATGGTACATCCGGGGCTCCCTCCGTCACCTGCCTTGGTAGTGACAGTCATGGGACGGTACAGCACCGGGGATGGTACACCCGGGGCTCCCTCCTTCACCTGCCTTTTTAGTGACAGTCATGGGACGGTACAGCACAGGAGATGGTACATCCGGGGCTACCTCCGTCACCTGCCTTGGTAGGAACAGTCATGGGACTGTACAACACAGGGGATGGTACATCCGGGGCTCCCTCCGTCACCTGCCTTGGTAGTGACAGTCATGGGACGGTACAGCACCGGGGATGGTAGACCCGGGGCTCCCTCCGTCACCTGCCTTGGTAGTGACAGTCATGGGACGGTACAACACCGGGGATGGTACATTCGGAGCTTCCTCCGTCACCTGCCTTGGTAGGAACAGTCATGGGACTGTACAACACAGGGGATGGTACACCCGGGGCTCCCTCCGTCACCTGCCTTGGTAGTGACAGTCATGGGACGGTACAGCACCGGGGATGGTACATCCGGAGCTTCATCCGTCACCTGCCTTGGTAGGAACAGTCATGAGACTGTACAACACAGGGGATGGTACACCCGGGGCTCCCTCCGTCACCTGCCTTGGTAGTGACAGTCATGGGACGGTACAGCACCGGAGATGGTACATCCGGAGCTTCCTCCGTCACCTGCCTTGGTAGGAACAGTCATGGGAATGTACAACAAAGGGGATGGTACACCCGGGGCTCCCTCCGTCACCTGCCTTGGTAGTGACAGTCATGGGACGGTACCATACAGGGGATGGTACATCCGGAGCTTCCTCCGTCACCTGCCTTGGTAGGAACAGTCATGGGACTGTACAACACAGGGGATGGTACACCCGGGGCTCCCTCCGTCACCTGCCTTGGTAGTGACAGTCATGGGACGGTACAGCACCGGGGATGGTACACCCGGGGCTCCCTCCTTCACCTGCCTTGGTAGTGACAGTCATGGGACGGTACAGCACCGGGGATGGTACACCCGGGGCTCCCTCCGTCACCTGCCTTGGTAGTGACAGTCATGGGACGGTACAGCACCGGGGATGGTACACCCGGGGCACCCTGCGTCACCTGAACTGGTTGGGACAGTCATGGGACGGTACAGCACAGGGGATGGTACACCCGGGGCTCCCTCCGTCACCTGCCTTGGTAGTGACAGTCATGGGACGGTACAGCACAGGGGATGGTACATCCGGGGCTACCTCCGTCACCTGCCTTGGTAGTGACAGTCATGGGACGGTACAGCACCGGGGATGGTACACCCGGGGCTCCCTCCGTCACCTGCCTTGGTAGTGACAGTCATGGGACGGTACAGCACCGGGGATGGTACAAACGGGGCTCCCTCCGTCACCTGCCTTGGTAGGAACAGTCATGGGACTGTACAACACAGGGGATGGTACATCCGGGGCTCCCTCCGTCACCTGCCTTGGTAGTGACAGTCATGGGACGGTACAGCACCGGGGATGGTACACCCGGGGCTCCCTCCGTCACCTGCCTTGGTAGTGACAGTCATGGGACGGTACAGCACCGGAGATGGTACATCCGGAGCTTCATCCATCACCTGCCTTGGTAGGAACAGTCATGGGACTGTACAACACAGGGGATGGTACACCCGGGGCTCCCTCCGTCACCTGCCTTGGTAGTGACAGTCATGGGACGGTACAGCACCGGAGATGGTACATCCGGAGCTTCCTCCGTCACCTGCCTTGGTAGGAACAGTCATGGGACTGTACAACACAGGGGATGGTACACCCGGGGCTCCCTCCGTCACCTACCTTGGTAGTGACAGTCATGGGACGGTACAGCACCGGGGATGGTACATCCGGAGCTTCATCCGTCACCTGCCTTGGTAGGAACAGTCATGGGACTGTACAACACAGGGGATGGTACACCCGGGGCTCCCTCCGTCACCTGCCTTGGTAGTGACAGTCATGGGACGGTACAGCACCGGAGATGGTACATCCGGAGCTTCCTCCGTCACCTGCCTTGGTAGGAACAGTCATGGGACTTTACAACACAGGGGATGGTACACCCGGGGCTCCCTCCGTCACCTGCCTTGGTAGTGACAGTCATGGGACGGTACAGCACAGGGGATGGTACATCCGGAGCTTCCTCCGTCACCTGCCTTGGTAGGAACAGTCATGGGACTGTACAACACAGGGGATGGTACACCCGGGGCTCCCTCCGTCACCTGCCTTGGTAGTGACAGTCATGGGACGGTACAGCACCGGGGATGGTACACCCGGGGCTCCCTCCTTCACCTGCCTTGGTAGTGACAGTCATGGGACGGTACAGCACCGGGGATGGTACACCCGGGGCTCCCTCCGTCACCTGACTTGGTAGTGACAGTCATGGGACGGTACAGCACCGGGGATGGTACACCCGGGGCACCCTCCGTCACCTGCCCTGGTTGGGACAGTCATGGGACGGTACAGCACAGGGGATGGTACACCCGGGGCTCCCTCCGTCACCTGCCCTGGTGGTGACAGTCATGGGACGGTGCAGCACCGGGGATGGTACACCCGGGGCTCCCTCCGTCACCTGCCCTGGTAGTGACAGTCATGGGACCGTACAGCACCGGGGATGGTACACCCGGGGCTCCCTCCGTCACCTGCCTTTTTAGTGACAGTCATGGGACGGTACAGCACCGGGGATGGTACACCCGGGTCTACCTCCGTCACCTGCCTTGGTAGTGACAGTCATGGGACGGTACAGCACAGGGGATGGTATACCCGGGGCTCCCTCTGTCACCTGCCTTGGTAGGGACAGTCATGGGACTTTACGGGAAAGGAATCATGAACAACTCTCAGAAAACAAGGCGTCTAAGAAGTGTATGAGAAGTAGTTTGAAATCAAAGGACTGTAGAGCCTAGGAGAGCATTGGTTATGACTCTAATTGGCTTCAATAAAAATTACAGATTTTATTATTGGCAGCACTTTCTTGTTTTCCCAAGTTTATTTTGAGGCAAAACACATAAATCTACAATTTTAAAAAACCTTGATTAAACTCATCTGGAGGATATAATTTTGGTAAAGATATTTAGATATTTTATTTGAAACACCGATGCACTCTTTGGTGCGTATTTTAAGGTGAGTATGACTGAAGGGGTGAGTGTGATGATTGTAATGGATCAGATGAGGTGTAGAAAGTATGAGGATATTGGCGAACTACTTTCCAATTAAAAATGTTGTGTTATTCTCATATTTAAAAAATACAATAAAAATCCAAATGAAAAACAAATGAATGCAATAGGTCTCTTGGGACTTATATATGGGTAATTTTACGAACTAAAGACATATATATTTTTTACACAAAATTTCAAATGAACTAGAATCAAAGTGTTTTTATTTTTATGGAAAGTTGTTAAAAAAATTTCTGGTCTACCTACCTAAATTTGTAAAACTCTTGTTGTTCGTAACGCAATCAACTAATTTAATTTGAAATGTCAAGCTTGCTCTGCTAAGGAGTTAATAACTTAATTAGCATAAATCAAAATCTGCCCGGAGCGGCACTTGTTAAAAACTGCTAAAAACCATACCAAGGGCAGACCGCTGTGACACCCAAGAAGAGTGATTTAGACTGACATAAACCTGGTCGGACAATAATCGAGTGAAGATTTTTTGCACAGACATAAATTAAAGATTAGCGAAACTTCCCCGCATCTCAGAGCCGAAGACAGGCGTGTTTGGATTAGTCCAGGTGTTCGAGGTTCCTCGAAGGCGTCGAGAAAACTAATAAAATCGATTCGATGTTTTATTAACACCTAAAAGCTCCACCACCTGACGATACAGATGTCCGCCGCGGTTTTAAAATTCTTGAAATATGAACTGTAAAAGATCGGAACCCGATATGACGTATTGCCGGTTTAAAATTCCGTCCCGAGATCGTAAAAGTCCACCTCTGACTTATCCGGCATGTTATTGTCCAAAGGACTTCTTCTGCTTGTCGGTGCTAAAACGATTTACTCTCTAAAAAGATTACAAAGCTACTGCTGCGTAGTAAAAAGCGCATTTTGGATCGTAAAAGCGGACCAGTTTAGTACTCCAGTTGTACAAAGCCTCGGAGAGGACGGATTTAAATGTGGAATACCACGAGGATTGGTTTTGGGCCCGGATTTATTTGCTCTGGTCGTAAATGCTTAATGTTACTTGGAAAGGGTTTGATGAGCCGTAAATAATACTGTGTGAAGGCCAAAGCCAATGATGTATATCTTTGAACACAATATCTAACACTACAAACAGAAGCAACACCTCAGAGAAGATTACATTTGCACTAAAACAGACAAGCTTAAAGAAAAGACTTACCTTAAAGTAGGCCAAATTCTAGACCTGTTTTTCTTTCACAAAAACTGATTTTCAACATCGAACATGTATTTTTTGTACGTTAAGTTTACAGACATCTATACAGTCTTATTTTCCTGAAACCTTTTTTATATATGTCAGTAAATTAGACAAATGAGAACCCTGCAGACTGAGGGCAAAATAAAACGATGATATCGTACAAATTAATGTTTTCCAAGTCAATCCAACCAAGGACCTTCACAGCTGACAGGAACTTCATCAACCAAAGTTGATCCTCCCGTTGCGAGAGCTCGCAGCTATGCGGAGTGCCTGTACCCTGGGAACGGCGAGTTCCCCGAGTCGCAGGTAATGTATGTAAACAGTCGAGTCGATGGGGCTGAATAGCAGTTTTACTGTTTACCACACACCGGCCGGACGTAAATCAAGTGTAAGCAGAGCCAGGCTGTGACTGGCAACAATGGTGAGGCGAGACCAACCGCAGCACAGCTGGTAACGTGCGCGCCGGCAATTATGGCTCAATTGCTTGAGAGCGAATTGGTTATTTTAATCACTAACAGTCTCAAATAAAATAAATTAAAAAAAACACATTGCTAAGGTAGGACCCACTTAAAGAAACTCAAACTATATTATGTACCCTGTATAGGCTTTATAAAAAAAAACTCCATTTGAAATTATGTCGGCTACATTCTATATCACACGCTGTCTCAATCATATGAGACATATATGAAAAGTTTATACATCATTGCTTCATTATAGAACGCTTATCAAAAGTTAGTGATAAAAATCAATTAAGGGTTAGCCGTTATTGCTGAACACCGTCTTAAAACACTGATTAAAGTTTTTTAATTGCGTCGTAACGTAGTCAGGGGAATCATTACTAGATTGTAGTTCAAAAGAACTACAGTCCTTTTCTCAAGATTTGTTCATGATCCAAATTCTACAGTTTGTTTTTTACTTCTCTTCATTAAACCAATTAATGCTAGGCCAAATTACCTAATACGCACTTTCTGTGCGTATGTGGTGCACGAAAAGTAACCGTTATGGGATTTTGCGGTTCACAACGATCAGCTGTTGCATTATTAGTCGTTGCATTATTGTTTCCGTGCGTATACCTCGACCTAAACACGGAAACTCAGCGTTATGAGTTCGGTTATTTCTTGATAATAAGTTGAATAAACAAATATATTTATGTTGTTTAAAAGTTTTTCGATATCGTAATGAAAAATAATGTTCAATACTCGTCTCAAAAGTGTCATTGCGGGGCTCGATAGCTTTTTACACGCGATGCCTCTCTAAATGTAATCCCTCGCCGCAATAAGTCACTTTCGAGACTTAAATAATAATAAAAACGATTATTTTTTTTTAATATTTATTTTTGAACTATGGTTACGATACGCTACATTGTTGGTTTCAAATCAAAGAACAAACAGTGTAAAAGATCAATAGAGATTTATTGGCCATTTTATTAATGGTATATTTTTTTACCTTTAATCTTTGAGCCTCTTCGGATCATTAATTATTTTACCAAATTGTGTCCAGTACATCTAAAATTAAATTTTAAGAAAATGTTTTAAAGTTAAAACGAGGTGGCCCGTGCGCAAATTGCGCATTTTATGATTCTGTATGAGTGAAACTCACCTACAGTACGTGAATGTTGATTTGAAGTGACATCAACATGATTTTGTTTACTATATGGCTTTTAAAATGCATCCTAAGGTAACCAGCTGTTAATTACAATTCACATTAAAAAACTTGCAATAACAGTTGATCAACATTTCAAAGCGCCCTCTAGAAATAAATCAAAGGCGAGAGACTCGAAGCCCGAAACGATATAACCTTTCTAATTACGATTCGTCACTGCGCCACATCCTAAGCTTTAAAATGACACCTCAATCTAAAAAATCGCTTCAGTAGGTCTAGAGAAAAACAGACGAAACCCTTATAGAAATAAGAAGATAGATTTTCCTTCAAAACCCCCAATATGACCACTGATAAAAAAAAACTACTCAACTCTTTTAAACGTTTTGGTCAGTTGACCCCGAACTTGGAGATCTTTGCGTCCAATCAACCCAGCCCCTGGATGCTGTTCCGGTCCACCGACTCCAAAACTCAAAGCCGGAGCCGATAAAGATGTTTGTATTCTGTAAGCTTTTCGGCTCGCCGCAGATGGTATCGCAGCTAATATTCTCCCCAGCGTCCGAGGCTTCCATGGTTCCGCCGTCGCCTGGGGCCGGCGCGCCGAAATCGGGCAACGCTCGGGCCCAATATGGGAGTAAATTAGTCTAATCTGCCATCGGTGGACGGATATTAAACAAACGCTCGGCAGCCGCTATCGCCCTCTCCGCGTCTCATCTTGCCGCCGCATCTCACTGTCTACACGCCAATATGTTTATTAGGGAATTAATTTCTAAATTACACCTCCGGAACGTGGAAGGTTAGCCCTCATTTGCATCGTTTCTGGGAATCACGACTTGTCGAGATAAAGAGACACTTTCTTGTGGCGAATGTATTTGTGGGGAAAGCTTCTGAAAGTTTAATGGCACGGTGAACGGTGTAATGTCACCAGGGAGTAATCAGCTGATCGTGACCACCTTCAGCCAATTATAGTGTTTTCTTGTTGCAAGGAGCATTTTTTAATGCGAAGGGGATAAATTTTGTAAAAGAAATATCTGATAGTATAGGCCTAAACATATTTTGTTGAACAGGAATTTGTTGGATGGCTATAATTATCAACACGCAGTTGTGAACTATATTCACATAGACACCACTATATCATCTAAAGAAACAAGCTGGAAAATTTTTACCTTAAGAATGATGAGTAATAAATTAAGGGATAACAAGAATATTTACTGAATACTTTTAAAATTCACTGTCTTCTTCATGGTTACACCGATGATTTGGATGGGTCAATACAATGTTATGGATGAAATTATTCAGTTCAAATTATTTTCCAGCTGTTTAGGAGTCAGCTGTGATAGATACACTTTTAATCCAATGCATTTTGTTTGATACCGAAATTAGGAAGGTTAGTGTAAGAAGCGGCAAAAGCGTTAAATCAATGTTGTAATTATTCAAGAATCTATATATTAATACGCAAGCATGTTTCATTTCCTCCTTTTTTCTCAGCTCGTGGGCATCGTAGGATAAATCCGCGCGTACCATTAGAAAGGTATAGTCCTGTAGATGAGCAGAATCACATTCTAATTCACATCGGACCCCAGGGCTGCGCCCCACAGGCTTTCAAAGTTCCAATGTTAATCTTATGGAGAAAGGAGAATTGAATGAATCATTAGACAGCTGTTGTAAAAAAAACTGCTAGAAAATTAGGAAGAACACATGTTTTAGTTCTAAAAGGTTTTTAAGCTTCTTGGGTCCAGATCATCTGAAATTTTGATCGAATTTTGATCAGAAGGCGATTTCTAGTTATTATTAATGGGTTTACTAAAATTACATTAGAATAAAGGTATTAGTGAACGAAGTGAACAAGCCATATCTAATTTAATATTTAATTCTTCTTCTACTAAAACTTCCATGGTGTGTTTCATGTTCCAGCTAATAGAATTGTTTCATATTCCAGCTAATACTTATAATCTAGTATCGGTAACGATTATATTTGTATGCATACCAAGGGGCCATTAAAATACAACGAGATCAACCTAGAAATAATATTAAAGTAAATTTAGCTTATTATAAAAGAGATACTAGGAAAAAACGTAAATACCAACGTTAATTTCCTAAAACTAGTATACGTGTTGCTCGAAATCGAGCAATTTATTTAAATACAGTACAAATGTTTCTTTAGCTCTAAATCAATGACATCCAACCAATCCAATAATGTGTATATCTTTAATCACCAATAACTACACGTATTTACAGCTGATTATTAACAGATGTTTCAAATGCTTTTTTCAGTCCCCAATGTTATTTAAATGGGAAATTTTGAGATTTCAATGTTGGATAGCGCCTTTATTTTCAGTCTGATTCTCATCAATTTTTGGCGGAAACAACCATTGAAATTTAGAAAAAAAAATTTGTCGAGTTAACAGGAGTTATAAATTCCATAGGAAAATACATAAACTCAATATTTATTTAACAAAACTATCAACCGTTGTGACATAATTATTTTATAAACCCCCACACATGGAAGAAAATAGTCCGCCAGAATTCCTTTAACTTCGGTAGAAAACAGCCATGTAGTAAAACACATGGTATGATCCAGACTGTATTCTTTCCAAACCCAATCCGCCCGTAAGTATAGGATAAAGAAATAAGAGGTTGTCCGCGGATCGGCCAGTCCGGAAGCAGAGCTGCAAGTATATATTTATGTAAATATCTCGTGATGGACACCAGTTTCCATATAGACCAACAGCAGCCTGCGCTTGCGCCATAATGGGCTACAATTAACGGCTATGTTCTCAATATTGTAATCGAAAAAAAATGTTGACCGGAAGGGATTCACATAGTTATTAAGCTATCTGGCAATTTATATTAATTGATTTTGTAATGGAAGTTGTTATATGGGGATAAAAGGTAACGTTTAGTACATAAACAATTTAGGAATACCATAGTTCATGTTATAAGAACGTCGAAGCTTTAAAAGTTTTAAAAACTATTCGCCAATGCTGTTCTTTTAGGTTTTGATTGTGAATTGCTTCTTTTGGATCTTAATTTTCACTTTGAAGACAGCAATGTTATTTACAAAAATATTAACACTTTATTTGACTAGATTTTTTTTATTTTGTGTCTATCTACCTCAGTGGCATTTTTAAAGTTTTTACGGGGAACGGTCCAAACCTTAGTCTTGTTACTATCTATCATAGAACAGTTGTTAGAAACCATCATTATCTAATAGCCCAATGAGAAATGGCAACTGGGTCCGGAATCGAACCTTTAAAAAGCTACTAACTTTTCTAGGATCTAACCGGTAACATTTGGATTCAAATTCGAGCACTATGACCACTCAGTTACCCAGCTTGTGTTTTTTATTATTTTTATTTTATTTATTTGTTTAACTTTGTTTGATACACTCAATATTTCAATAATTTGAGATGATATTTGAAATTCATAAAGCAAGTACCTATGCAAATTTGGCCCAATATTACTAGAGTTGTAGGCTTAGAAAAGTATAATGATGTAAAATAGTACTGTGATCTGTCGTCTTTTGTTGTGTTGTATTAATGAACAATGAATATATAGATGTAGGACAATATTTATTACGTTGGACTGAAACATTATTACGATGATTAAGTAAACTTTTACCCTACAGTAGCTTCTCACGGATTCAACATATATTTAAAATGCACTACTCTGTACACATTTTTATAATACATACATTTTTTAAATTTGCAAACTGTTGGTATAAATTACCTAGGACAGTATAGAACCTTAAAATCTATTTATTTCGAGCCAAGCTTTTAAAGCCGTTTCACCGAGAGTTTTTCAGTTTGTCGGGGAAGCGCTTAAACATTCATTGTAAAGAGATACTGTACACAATTTACATTTGTACGAAAATTTATAAAAATTGGATTCCTCGATAGTGTGGGTATATGATTTTTTTTTCAGAGTGCTCCTGTATTCAAATTCAAACTACAAGAAAAACTTTTTTGCAATTATGTAAAATATGAATATCAACACTAACAGCGAAAACGTTCGAAATTTTTGAAAAGATAAAAACATAACTTTGTAAAAATAAGAAAGCAAAATTATAAAAGTGCATTTTTTACAAACAACTTCCATTCTTGATATTGTTCTTAATTATAAAAAAATCTCCACAATATATCAATAGAAAGTACCGTACTGTAGTAGTTGTAATTATAAAGGCTGACTACCTATGGTGTAGTTCATAGCCGTCGCTCATCTACTGTGGCCAGATCCCGGCTCTGTAATCAGCTGACGCGGTTGGAAATGTCACATAACCAATCAGCTGATTGTTGCCGCGCGTGCGCACCCCGGCTTATCATTAACCACACGTGACTCCCGAACCCACTACTTGCGTTGCCAACTCAAAAATTGCAAAGGTTCGCACGTGAGGAGAGGCTTTTGAGAACTCGGACGCTCAGAACTCCATGGAATTCGAAAGGAATGTGTAGGCCTACAATGTAATACAACTCAAAGGTTGTCTCTGATATAAAACAAAATTACATATTGTAACCTAAGGAACAAAATAGTTCCAGGTTGTTCGGCAACATTCTATATTACTAGTATACGTGTTGCTCTAAATCAAGCAATTTATTTAAATACAGTACAAATGTTACTTTAGCTCTAAATCAATGACTTCCGAACAATCCAATAATGTGAATATCTTTAATCGCCAATAACTACACGTATTTACAGCTGATTATTAACAGATGTTTCAAATGCTTTATTCAGTCCCCAATGTTATTTAAATGGGAAATTTTGAGATTTCAATGTTGGATAGCGCCTTTATTTTCAGTCCGATTCTCATAAATGTTTGGCGGAAACAACTACAGAACCAAGCCCTATCCGATGACACCAAAAACTTCAAAATCGGTTGAAAATTGTAGGAGGAGTTCTCAAGACAAAAAAACCCCTTTAGCGTATTAAATAAGTATAGATTTGTTCAGATACGTTTTGAATCAATCTGTAACCAGTGGATTCTAATTATTTAGTAAACGGCTGTTTTCATAATTAGTATTTATGCTTTAATTTTAAATTAAAATGCAAAAATTCTTCAAAGTGATTAGTTGTTACATACCTATACATGAATTTCATTCTTCAAAAATTCATAATCAGCAGTATGAAGTACTATTTAAAAAATTATTTATTATTTTTACCATTCAGTAAGTACCATTTAACAATTAAGTCTGGCTGCAAAAAAAAAAAAAAAAAAAAAAAAAAAAAAAAAAAAATGCACATGTTTATACTGAGACACGTGGTTTCCACTTTGCCAGTTGAGTCAGCTCTTTTCATTATTTCTTTGTTTTTATTTTTAACTCCATAAGAAAATGTTAAAAAATTTCAATTAAAGATTAAAAAGGAAAAAGATTTTTCTCATGTATAGACCTTTATTTATATTATTTATAAAAAACGAAGTTATTTTCAAAGTTTGAAGAAAATCGTTCGAGTATAGGATAAGACAGGATAAGATATATTGTATACAGGATAAGATAAGATATCACAACAATTTAAAATCGTGTAATCACGTGTGTAGCAATATATGTTGATATAAATTTGTATGTACCTTCACTAGGTGGGGAGAAACTAACATTTGATTGAGAAAAGTGGTAATACTGATTTATCTATCACATGTCACTTGTACTTCATGCAGGCCGCAGAAAATCGCCTCACCGTCAATAGGTTTCAAACACGCCTATGCTATGAGAAGTCTATTCACAAATGAGAAGTCATAGTGTATACAGTCAAAGGTAATGCGGTCACCACTGTCAAAGTCAGTACTGTACTGAGCAAAGAGGACGAGTTCTCCTTGGCTCATCATAAGTTTCAACTTTTCAGCTTAATTTTCTATGGCAAAAAACGGGGGTTTAATGTAGATATCTTTAATTTTGATATATTTTTCTCAAAACCTTCTTCTCCAGACGTAGGCCTACATCTGTACGTGGTTTAACAAAATCCAAAAACAATCATATTATTCTTCATGATACCATATTAAAAATTGGTATACATAAAGGTTAATAATATACCTGTATATTTATGTACATATAATGAAATTTACCAAAAAAAATATATATAGCCATCTGCATTTTAGGATATTGTTAGTATATTTTAACATTTTAATAATAAATTATGCTATTATAAAATTACCTCAAACAATTATTTAAAAGTTTACTTTTTCATAACTCAAGACACTTAATCTAAGAAACTGCATTCTTTAATGCATTCTTTAACCTTTGACAGTCGTGTTTTGTAACAAAACTAACATCACATGACATGTTTTTGACACATGATTTTTATTTGAATTGTTTTATGTTTATTTATTAGTGTGAAACTAATAGGTTAAAAATTTATAACAAAATAAAATTTCTTGTGCTGTTTTGTATTTCTTGTGGCTGAAAAAGGCATTTTAATCATTTTTTCTGCATTTGCATGATTATGAGCAGACATAGTGACACAAAACCTAGTATATTTTTATAGCGTATATTAGTCATCCGTTTTTTCATGTTATTTCCAAGCCTTTTGTGTGGAGTAACTTTCACACGCGATGAACTTTGTTTCTTCCCTGTACAAAAGATGGGAGATCAACTCGACGACCCTCTCCGGGGCCATCGACGTGGTAGTGGTGGAACAACCCGATGGAACCTTCACCTGCTCTCCGTTCCACGTCCGTTTCGGCCAAATGGGGGTGTTGAGGAGCAAAGCACAGGAGGTTGACATAGAAATAAACGGGGAACCGATCGACATTCATATGAAACTAGGAGAATCCGGTGAGGCGTACTTCGAGCAAGAGGTTCCTGCCGATGAGCTTAGTGTAGGCTCGACGAAGACAGCTTCATCGTGCTCTCTGGCAGATAGGACAAAAAGTACCTTTATACATTCTGAAGTGAAAGACATTTTACCTGTTGAACATCCAACTAAATCTAATTGTGAAAATCAAAATACTGTAAGATTGTATGTCAGTCCGTTGGAGAGCCTAAGTGAGGATGAACAGTCGGATGAGAAGAGAGTGGTAGGACAGTTTCAGGCAGAAATATCTACGATGGAATCAGCATTAGAGGATGAAACTAGCCTACATGATGTAATCAAAGAACAAGAGGAAACTCTGCCTGAAGCTTCAAATATTTTTACTGTACAAATGGGGAGGGTTGAAGAGGAGTTAAGCCCAGCAGAAGATTCATCGTCGTCAGAAACAGCTTCGATAGCGTCGTCTAAGAACAAGAGAAAGCGCAAGAAAAGATCTCTTGTGAGAATGAAGAGCAAAAATAACTCTTTGACTAAAATTTGTAAAGACCACGAAGAGCATAAAAGCAACGATGATGAATCAACATCGAAAATGGAGATTGTTGATCAGAATAGAGACATTTCCAAGAAAACAAATGAAGAAGATATTTCTAAAAATGAGACAAGTACTAAAGACTCTTTAAAAGTGTCAGAAATACATTTTTTTAGTGATTCTGAAACTATGCCCAGCTGCATCACAAACGAAAACCAATCCCATTTGCAAATCAAAAGTGACTCTGAATATGAGACTGAACATAAAATGTCAAAAGTTGAAGACAAGGGAGTCAAAGAGGATGATCATCTAAAATCCTGGTCATGGGGAGAGCTTCCTACTGGTGGCTTACAGCATACGTGGTGGCTTAACAGATTGTTTTGGTTCATGAAAAAGTCTCATAATCGCCAATCGCTTGAAGGCATTTACCTCTCTGATATTGTGCTAGATAGTTTAGGATCCGAAGAAAATACTTACTTCCAAAATAATTATATGTCTCAAGTTAGTGAGAATACAGATGATAATAATAATAATAGTAAGGAAAATAATAAGGCTGAGACCTTTAATAGTGATTCTGTAGAATTTCCTAACGCTAAGCAGAAACCGAAAGGAGATGAGAATTTCGATAGTGATTTTGAGGAGCAAAAAGATACTTTTGGGGAAATAATGTTATCCCTATGTGGAGGACTTACGAAAAACACAACCCCAACTGAAGAGGCCTTCAAACATCATGTTATTACTTATGATGAATTTGTTAAAAACCCGACGGTTATAAACGATCCAAACCTCGTAGTTCGAGTAGACAATAAAATGTTCAATTGGCAAGTAGCCGGTCCTGTTATTTTATCTATTGCTACATTTCATAGACCTTTGCCTAAGGATGTGGTTACAAAACTTTACTCAGATTTGATACCTCAAGGATCTGAACAGAGAAGAAAGCAGAAATATTACAGTTGGTTTCATTGGGGATCTCGTCAAAATGACCAAAATCCCAAAACCTCAGCTGGTAAAGAATCGAACCCCACTCATATTGACGCGGTAGTTGTTGAAAACATAGCAGCATCAGAAAATTGTAAGGAGGAGGATACTGCCAAAACAGATGCAAATTGTTACAAGGGGCTACACTCTGAGGTTGAAACAAATACCCCAAACAAATCTCTGAACAGTAATTCAGAATTTTTCACCTCCGATTCTAAACATTTGAAAAACTCTCAATCTAGGACGTCTGTGTCTTCAGAAAGACATAGAAAAGCCCTAAGATTGACATCCGAACAGATATCAAGACTAAATCTAATTGATGGAGCGAATGAAATTGAGTTTAGTGTAACTACGGCTTTACAAGGTACCACAAAATGTAAATGTTTTCTTTTCAAATGGCGGTACGACGATAAAATTGTCATCTCAGACATTGATGGAACTATTACCAAATCCGACGTTTTGGGCCATATTTTGTATTTGGTGGGGAAGGACTGGTCTCAGAAAGGCGTGGCTAAACTCTTCACAAAAATAAAAGAAAATGGATACAAACTACTATACTTGTCTGCCAGGGCTATCGGTCAATCTGATAATACCAGAGGCTATTTAACTTCTTTGAAACAAGAAGATTTTCCTTTGCCGGAGGGACCGATGCTGTTGAACCCAACGGGTTTAATAAGTGCAATTTATATGGATTCAATTGAAAAGAAACCGGAAAGATTCAAAATATCATGCCTTAAGGACATTCAAGCGTTATTTCCTCCAAATAGACAACCCTTTTACGCCGGGTACGGCAACAGGATCAATGACGCTTGGGCCTACCGCGCCATTGGAATACCCATGGTTCGGATATTCACCATCAACCATCGAGGTGAAATTCGTAATGAACTATCACAGACGTTCCAATCTTCATTCCCAAACATGACGCAGATCGTCAACCAAATGTTTCCAGCCATGCTGCACAATGACAACCTCGTCGAAGACTTTTCTCAATTCATCTATTGGCGAGACCCGATACCTGAGTTGGGATTGTCTGAAATTTGTATCATTAAATCTAAATGATAGCCATAATCAAGTTTCTTTATTTAAATTAAAGTGCTAGGTGGGTGGAGAATTTGCTTATAAACTTGTAAGACGAACTCGTTCGCTCCTCTCAATCGCCAGGCCTAGGGATACTGCTGCTATCGAGATAAAATTGTATGAACAACAGTATGAAATTGAACTCAGTGCTTTATTTCACAAGTTATCAGCTGATGTTTCCCCCATCTACAAAAAAGGTCCTATGGATAACTGCAATGGGTCAAACCAACGAGATTAAACTACATATAAAGTATTAAACACGTGTTAATCTTTTGCACTATTTTACCCACAAGTCCCTCTGTTTCGTTGGTAACCATCCCACACTTTACCCTTATTTTCTTGGTTATCTAAGGTGTTTTCAAATGGTGTTTTCTTTTGGCTAGGGGGTTTAGCTAGGGGGTTTTCTTTTGTGTAGAGAACTCCTACGATTCTCAACCGATTTTCAAGTTTTTTGTGTCGTTGGAAGACTTGGTCTGTAGTTGTTTCCGCCAAAAAATGACGAGAATCCGACGTAAAATAAGGGCGCTATCCACACATTAAATTTGAAATTTTCTCATTAGAATAACATTGAGATTGGTTTGAGTATTTTAAACATATGTTAACGTACAGCTGTAGTTATTGGTGATCACGGATATTCACAACATTGGATTGGTCCGGATGTAATTTATTCAGTATAACTTATTTATTGTATTAAAATATATTGCTCGATGTCGAGCAAAATGTTTTTTTTTCATAAAGTTTTATTCTGGATCAATTATACAATTTGATAATTATACACAGAAGCTCGCATAAAGAAAACAAATAATGACAAAGGAAATAACATTAACAGGTTTACATCAATGGAGTCACCCTAACAACTGAAAGTTTGTGAGAGAGTGCACTAGTGTATTCTGATTGGCCATAACAAGCTGATTGGCCATAACAAGATAATGCCCTTAAAACATCTGATTATTAGTCTAGTTGTTTGTTTTTAAAACTTATGGTCTGTGAGCAGGCTATTGAAGTTGTTTACCATAGAAACGACGGGCAGGTATGGGTAAAACAGCATATACCAGATGGAAACTCCAACTAAATAAATGACTGGTTTCTAAATAAACAGCTAGAATCGTATTTAAAATGGCGCCTGGTGGCGTATTTAAATCAACTGGGGGAAATTTCCCTATATTTTTAACACTCTATATATATTTAATCCTCGTTGAGTAATCGGTAATACCTTGTATGTAGGAAACCGAAGAGATTTCAGTGTTGGCGGTTGTTTTATAGTAAGATTCACGAAAATAGTCCGACGAGAGTCAATACATTGTTGCCAAATTTATTATGAAACACATTTTTATACTGTACTACACATGGTAAACATAACTTCAAATGGTAACATTGCAGGGCGAGAGGGGGTGAGGGGGGACACAGCTGATATAATTTCCATCGGACTATTTTCGTGCATCTTACTATAGTACAGATAGTATAAGACTGGGACGGTGGCGACGTCCTGTAATCCAGCTACTTGGAGGTCACGAATTGTGGATAGTTATGAGCGATGGCTTGTGGATGCGATATTCCCTGGTGGGGATTAACGTCCGCACTAGTGAATACTAGTTCATCCATAAGTACCATCCTCATAATTAGACCAATTCGTATATGGGAGGTTGAAATTGTGGTTCGGATCCCACTTTAAACTGTATGTCCCTAGATACCATTGGCTGTTGGGCTATGAATTAACAGTCCTGTCTAAGGAGAATGTCGGCCTTAGTCAGTAACAAGACTACAAGATCGCGCCACAATCATCCTACACTCATCTTTCATTCATACTTGGCTTTAAACTACTTATTGAGTTAGGTCGCCATTTCAATAAAGGTATTAAGGTATTAAAGCATTGAATATTTCGGCCTGTGATGGCCGTTTACGTTTACAGATCAAAACAATTGTAGTGGAGCTACGAAGATTCAGACTGTTTTCAGTATCATATGGTTACCAATTTCAATCCAGCAGTAATATTCTTTTTTATCTGTATTGCTGAAGTTGCTTGGTTTTTTATGTCTATATGCCAGACATAGAGTAATTTTTTGTAAAATATTCAATGCTACTGCAATACCTCACAAAATACAATTCATTATTTCACAAATTCATATTTAAAAAGATATAAAAAATATGTGATACAAAATGTTTACTTTAAAATTAAATTCCTAACTTCTATAGAGACAAATTAGTAAATTGATAAATCTGTTATTATTATTATTATTTTTTTTATAACTTTAAACTATAATATGATTTTTGATCTTTTGCTCGTTAATCACCATAGGCCTAGACGCAGAATAAACGTAACCCAAGAATAGTTTTTAAACACATGGTACACTTTGTTTTAATTTCGAGTTTACACGTGTTCTAAGCTTTTCCCAATCAAGTTTAAAATAAACGTAATTTCATATAAGTTGGTAGTGTAATTTAATTAATATTTAAATATATAAATTTAATGAAACGTATGGTATACGATTTTATTTAATCCAGGTGAAACTGAGGGTGGATTAAAGTTGACATATCAAATTAAATCAAATCCAAAGTTTTTATTCATTTCATGCAAAGATGCACAACTTTCAATATAGAAGCCTATAGTCAAGTTTACGTTACATTAGATGATTACACTTTTAACTGTCAAAAGAACACTTAACAATTAAACGATGAATAATTGTACATTTTCATTATAAGTTAAATTACACAATTCTTTTATAGAATAAAAAACTTTTTAACTTTAGAAAGCTTTTGTTAGATTCTTAAGAATTCCAACCGTCGTTCATTTTTTATTTATTAAATCAATTAAAGACTCTGTAAATTGGATTAAAGCTGTAAACGTTGATTTATTTTACGAAAACCGTGTTGTTCGCCATCAAAAAATTGATATTTTTCAATCTATATATATAATTCCGTAAGCGAATCGGTCCCCACGAAATATCTCGAGTTAGAAGAAAGATAGGGTAACGGATGATGGCTCATTTTAAAGCTTGAGGTCCAAGGACGCAAGGAAAAATACCAGAATTATCAAAAGTTACCTGGGCTTCGCCCCATTGGACCTTGAAGTTTCAATGTTAATCTAATGGGACGAAGATTTTAAGACTTACACGTGTGATTAAGCAGATGTTTCGGTGAATATTTTTTATCTTTATCATAAACTCAGCTGGTTATAGATGAAATATTTTGAGTTAAGATAACTTAATTATCAATTTTTTTAAAACTGGCAATGCACTATAAGAAAGGAGAACACCAATAGTCATAGAATAATTACGGATCCACAATATTATTCTTAGTGACACCATCTATTTTGTGTGCTGAATATACCACACTTAAAAGTGGCTTATCCGTGGTACGATTGATATAAAAGTTAATAATATATTGTCTTTAGTCAGTGAATTGTCGTTTGGTTGTTATATTACTGCTTTAAATATTGGATATTTAATAGTTGGAGTTGAATAGTTTTATAAGGTGTTTATTTTTGACTATGTAAACTACTAACACTGGAATAAGATTTATGTTAGTGATATTTTGTTTTATTAATTCTCTGCTTCTTTCTTTATGTAGGTAGTACGGAAACAATAAACGCCCGTTAGTCCATAAGACGAAGAGCTATTCATAAAAATGACATTGCGCAAAAACGAACAATTTATGAATCAATGTTTTACTTAACTGTACGAATAGACAAAGTAGACTAAAATCATAGCACGAGGGTTGTCGGTGGTTGGGGGTAAGGGGAATTGGGACACGTTTGAGGGAAGGGGACACAAAGAGAGCACGGAGGTTTGAGGAGTAACGACGGGCATGGGGACACGGGAGCATGGGGAAACGGGTGGCACAGGAAAGGCAAAGGGAACAGAGGGGGCACGGGGGTACGGGGAGGAACGACAAGCATAGGGGCACGGGAGCATGGGAATTATGGTAGCACAGGGGAAACATGCGAGTCATAGGGAACACGGGGAAGAAATGTGGACAATGGAGCACGGGAGCATGGAGAGCACAGGGGCATGGTGTAAGGGGACATGAGAGGCACGCGGGCCCCGGGGAAATCGAGGGAGGCATGGGGGTCAGAGGGGCAAGTGAGGGACTTGGAAAATGGTGGGATGGGGGTAAGGGAGCATGGCGGAAATGAGGGGCACGGAGGAAGCATGGGACTCTGAGGTTTCACGGGGGTACTTAGAAGATCTAAGGTCATGGGGACAAAGGAGCATGGGGGCTTAGGAGCATGGGAGTACACAGGGGACGAGGGGCCTTTGGTGGCACGGGGTGCGGGGGCATGGGGGGCCAGTGAAGGCATGGTGGACATAGGGGGAACTGTGGGCATGGGAGAATGAGAGCATGGAGGCCACAGGGGCACACGGGGGTGTACGGAGGAGGGGGGCATGAGGGGCACAGGTGGCCGGGGGCTTGGGGGGGGGGGGGCACAGGGGTCCCTGTCTGATACAGGAGTGTGCAGTATATTTGAGCTAATAACCATTTTGTAATGTTGTATTGAACTATTATATTTATTTGAGTTACGAATTCAGCATGTACGATACATGATATTTAAGGTTAAATATATTTTTATTGCATCCGCCACTACAATGGTGAAATTAATTTTCTTTTTTAACAAAATAGACAACTATATTTTAATACAGGAGATATTATTGGTTTATTGCTGATTTGATACCGCCCAATATTACGGTTAGTTTAACAATATTAGGTAATATTTTATGAGAAAATGCAAGCTTATAATTCATAGTACAGCTTGAGAAGAAATATAGCAATTAAGTTTGCAAGAAGGTAATGAATTGAAAATTACTTTTAAAGATAACATCACCAATTTGTTTTTAGGGGCCTTTGCCCCTACAATCCCCTAGTATGTGTATAAAGACCATTGAGCATTGTGTTTTCAAAGATATTTTTAATTGAAGGTAGGATTGAGATTAAAGCTATAGTTTTGAATGTCTATTTTCCTTTTTTTTTATAAATGGGAGTCACTTTAGATACTTTTAAAATTTTCAGGGAATATACCGCTGATAGAAGTCTGCTGTTTCGTCCCTATGGTCATTTTAAAAATACCTTTAGTTACAAATGTCTTTTCGTCGCTACCTATTTTCAATGTAAGCCAATATTTATATTTCAACTCATTATATTTTTATAAGGAAGGGTTTTAAAACTAAACTCCCTAACTATGAATTCTTTATTAAAAGTGAAGAGTTTCGAAACGAGGTTAATTTCAATGGGGTTTCAATTAAAATCTTTGTTTATAAAACATTTTTTAAGCTTTTGGTTTTGAGCTATTATATCTTTTTACTTTGTACTAGTGTACTTGTTGCTCAATATCGAGCAATTTAGTTTGGGCAATTCTTACTGTTTGGCGCTTTTTGAACAGTTCGTTAATCAGTGGATCCTCCATGTCTTAAAACACAACCTCTTTGTAATAAATAGACAGATGTTCATACCAAATACTGTGTTCTCTGGTGTAAATTCTGTGTTTACTGGTAACAAATGAATCAAAATTCAACATTTATATGAATTGAAACTAGTTTAATTAAGGTTTGGAATTAGTAACATTTTTATTAGACCTATTGTTTTACCTAGATTTCATAGTCCAATAATTTACTATGAATCTATTAAATAACAAAAAAAAAAAAAAACAAATTAACATTTGGAAATCTTTGAAGATAATGAAAAAACTATGGAACGTAAAAAAATATAATACTGACATTCTTTCTACATTTTTGGGAGAAATTGACAATGCACCTGAAGCCAAAAGACACATTAATGCTTGTCTATTTGCGTATTTGATCAAATACAATTTTTATCCATAATGATATATGAGGAGCATCATTGTCCTCCATGGCAATGTCCTGCGTTATCACGGGCCTGGCCTTAGTTCTCTCAATGCTCAGTAGAGTGCAGCGCCATCCAGTCTGAAGAGTCGATAAAGAAGAATAGAATACCTGAGCTTGGAGCTCGGTCGAGTATTCAAACTATAATATACTTATTTTTAGTTTAGTTTGAAAATCCATTATGTTTACATTTTTTTTGTCTGTGTAATGTTCTGCGGTTCCGTTCGAAGCCATTAGGTAATGAATTGGGTTGTTATACGAACAAGTCCTTTTAAAGTATATCCCCTTTAAAGTCCCCTAAGGTCCCTTTAAAGTATACGAACAAGTGTTATCCTAGAACAAGTTTCAATGTATTAAAAAAAGTTGACCATTTTAAGGACAGTAATAATTTAATATAAATAATAAAGATTTCTCCAGATATAATTTTTTTGTTGGGCATAAACTAAGTCCAATATTCCATAGCTAGATAATAATTTATTTTATACTTATTTTATATGCTGATAATTTGTTAGCATATACTACTAAACAATACAGTTTTACAAAAAAAAAAAAAAACAACTTTTAAAGTTTTCTTCATTTAAAGTTAGAGTAATAAAAGTATTAACTTAGTAATCAAATATGTTAAATTCCAAAAAAAATGTCGGCATTAGATTTCATCAGGAGCAAAAAACGTATTTGATTGTAAGAATCAAACAAGAATTTGGATTCTTCCCGACAAGACAAACATTCAATGATTTTAAGAGTTTTACACAATCTATCTTCTACTTACTCAAAAAAACTATATAGGCTACGTATAAATAAGATTAGGTTCAAGTAATAATCTAATGACTTATAAGGTAGCGTAATATAAATTAAATTAAAAAATAAATCAATCATATTTTTTGTATTTGTGAAACTTTGAAAAAAATTGTTGCGTAGTACTTCAATAATCGATTCCAGCTGGTAGTTGAAATGTTCACTGTATGAGAGCAGCACAGTCCAACTTCTCAGCGTCGGTAACGAAGATCGTACAGCTGTTGTTTGATTCCTTGTCAAGTATAGTAATGATCATTAAATAAAATAAATATTTGGTTACGTTAATATATAGTTCTAAGCGCATTTAATAGCAAAGTAACGACTTTTTAAAATTATTACAATGAAAGTAAAGTTTAAATTAATAAAGCTCAAACCATTAAATATCTACATTTAAAGACATAGGTGTTTTCTGACACTATTATTGTTGAAAAGTATTGGTTATAAAATATTAAAGCTATCTCAAAACTAAAGTAGGGTCTCAACTGATTTTTTGAGACTGTAATATAAATGTTGGGATATTGGGCTACCTCAAGGGAAAGAGTATGTTACGGCAGCTAGAAGATTGTATAATTGTGTAATTACATATGTTTTATTTAAATAAGATAGTATAATTCTTTATTTACTTTAAGAACTGTACATTAAATAAATGTAGTAAAATCACTAAAACTAGAGTAATTATTTTTTTGCGAATAATAAAAGCATTTAGAGTATTAACATTAGGCAATCCAACTGCTTAATCTAGGAATTGATATTTTTAGTTGTTTTTATAATCAAATAAGAAAAAAAGGAAATTGTTCATAGACATCTTCTTGTGTCTGTTGATTATGAAGAATAACAGTGTTATTTGCATTCAAATAAAATTATACTTCACTGCATCATTTTAAGAAAATATTCATTACTATGACATTCAAATAATGTGACAACATTCATCAACGATGTGTATGTAAGAATTACAGCTCGGTATCAAATAAAAAAAAAATTATCAACTAACTTTTTTATTAGATTTTGATATAACTGTTAATAAAAGTGTGTGCAATTCAAATAGCTCATTAGCTAAATTAACTTGCTCATTCATTAAATGAAGCAAAAAAATATCGGTTCACAAATGCAAATTGCAAAATTATGATAGCATTTTTGAAAAAAAAAAAATAATAATAATAATAAATAATTGCCATATGTAGTTTTTTATTGATCCAAATAATTTGGATTATTTCAGCATTTAAAAACTCTAAACAATATTTTGTGCAAACGCATGGCATGTTATACATCACTCTAATGCTTTATTAAATATGTTTTCACTAGACGGAATTTCATTTAATTAGTTGGATATATCATCCATTCCGAGATGGAGGAAGTATTGTACAACAATCGAAATACTACTCAATAATTTTTCCACTCAAAATGTCTGAATATATAGCTATTCTACATTTGAAACGAAGCAAACTGAATGTAAAGAGTTAATTGTCTAAAGACCACATATTTTTAAAACCTGAAAGTAAAAATTCAAGTTTACTTAATTAAAATTATAAAAAGAATAATAAAAATCAAATTAAATAATCAAATTTAAAAATCAAATAATAGTAAAATTATTTAGAAAATTTAAAACATTTTCATGTGATATAAATCCCGGGACAATTGTCCAAGAGGTTGATAAGGCTACTATTGAAAAGTTGAAAGTTGGCACAGAAAACGAAGATGTCATAGCATATGGGAAGTCTTTTGACTGTCCACTATTACAATTTCACTTACTTCCATTCATGTTGTAGATAGCTGAATATTTATGTCGTCCGGAGGGCATGAAAACGACTAAATGAGGAACATTAGTGGACAGTTGGTTTGTTGTCCTTTAGAGAGCAGAGAGGAGGACATATTTGTCAACGATAAATTGGTGATAAAATAGGATTTCTCCTATTTTTAGCAGAGAGGATGTTTGAGCATTAAAATGTGATGACACCGGAGCATGGGAGTTGACCAGTGCCCTGAGTGGTCAATCAGCTGCTACTGTCCGTTTCTCACTCTTTCTCTTCCTTCAATATTTCGTCCTTCCGGCTCTTGGAAAATGCTTAGAGGCAGACGTGAGTAGCTAGCTGTTCAGTCGGGGCCTCCCACCAGAAACAACAACAACATGAAAAACTACATTATTTTCGTTGCCATGTAAAGATGGTTAACCAAGAAGGGTGAAGTGTCATTGTCCATAATCATACAAAAAGTTAGGGTGTTTCTCGACAACCCTAACAAACTTCAAAAACTTGTTCCTTGGGTCAAAACAAGAAAAAAATTGTCACATAAATATAGGTCCTAACCCCATTTGTTTCATAGTTATGGTTAATGAGATTATTTGTTTGTATAGGACATTTTGACATCATAAAACTTTTATACATAGATAGATTATTGTATTTAAAAGATATTGATATTTTATTAGATGTTTTATTTGAAACACCGACGCACTCTGTGGTGCGTATTTTAAGGTGAGTATGACTGAAGGGGTGAGTGTGATGATTGTAATGGATCAGATGAGGTGCAGCTTTGTTACTGACAAATATCAGCTGTTTCATTTGTCAGGATCATTAATTAATAGCCCAATGACCAAAGGCAGCTGGGTCCAGTATCGAACCATCAAAAAGCACTAACTCTTTCTCAGGATCGAACCGGCAACCTTCAGATTCAAAGGCGAGCTCTTTAACCACTCAGCTACCTAGCCAGTTCATTGAATAGATTCATTGTACCAAAATATTGAGTTTGGCTGAAAAAATTCCAAACATATCGAAAACCAAAACCAGACCCAAACTATATGTGTAAAATAGTTTTGATCTAAACCGCAACCACCTTAGTAATTGGGATGCAACTTTACCTTCAAAGTTTTAGAAGTTTATGGAAAACAAAAATATATCAACGTTTGCATATAGTTTTTGGTTATACGTAAGGAATAAAATGATGTAAGAGAATACAAATTGTTAATTTATTTGATTTAAAACTGAATATTTTAACAACCATGAAAACATTTTCTAAAAGAAATAACACAATTAATGGTTAACAAACATTTTGTCTTCTTCATTTATGTACCATTACTTGTTTTGGTAATTTTCGAAGTGTCCTCCATTGTGACCACGGCTCGCTCTAACAGGAAAGATGTCGCTGCTCGTATTTTGTTGGTATTGCCTTTGATTGTCTTTGAGGCATTTATAATCCTTTCTAACAGCTTTTTTCTTGTTTGTAATGGTTTGGTCTTATACAACTCTGTCTTCATGTGACCACACAGGAAGAAAACCATTAATTATGTGTGAAACTTAAAGCAAGTTTACAGCAGTTTACAATAAAGCAAGTAAGAAGGGTCAAAAGTAAAAAAAAATGAAGAAAACTAAATGTTTGTAAATTATGATTTTTGTGTCCATAATAAAAAATATCTCTACTCAAAATATTTTTCCTAAACAAAATTTTTTTAAATAACGCTTTTAAATTACATAAATTTTATCTCTTTAATTTAATATCACCCACCAATAGACTCTAAAAATTTGTTTTGTCTTACGATATTTTTTTATTTAAATAAAATAATCCGATTAAAATGTATAGAAAAGTTGATATGTTCTTGTTCTCCATAAAAGTGTACAACTTTTAGTACAGTTGCAACCCAATTGCTTTCAAGTGGTTGTGTTAGTTATGGATGTCAATAAAATATAAAATAAATATATTTGAGCCCTGGTTTTTTTAGGAAAAAAAAAACTTTATTTTAAAAGGGGTTTTCTTAGCCAGACTCAATATATTTGTACAGAAAGCAATGAAATCTCTTTTTAATTTAATTATTAATCAAAGTTTTCTATGGAAGATTTATCAAAATATTTTAGCAATTTCGCATTCCACAGGTTAAATGTTCAATAAATACATAAAAAACACATTTTTATCCTTAACTATGAAACAAATGAGTTTAGGACCTGTATTTATGTGACATTGTTTATTTTTTTTACAATGTGACATAAATGGAACATGTCCCCTGCGTCAAGAAACATCCTGTATATGTAAAATGAGAAAAGGTATATTTTTCTAGTGTTATTTACAAAAACTGAACTTTATATTATTATTATCTAATCTATTAGATCTTTCTTGTCTCATTTTGCCTTACATCATATTAGCTACCACTTCATACTAACTTTGATGGCACCCTGTTTTCGGATATAGAGTTGTAGCGTTTTAAATTTACATTGATCGACACTACAATAACCTATCGTTAGCTGGTCTCTTACAATTTTTTTTGCCATCTCCAAATATAATAATCTACATTATCTATAAATTAAATTAAATTTACAACTATTTGACAGTTTCTGATGGAGGAAATATCAATGGTGCGTGGGGCGGAGCCCCCGCCGAGCCGCAGACGAGTATATTGCTATGTTCTTTTGCACTGAGAGACAACTAGATTGACATTAGAAAAGTATTTATTGCTCTAATTTCAATCTAATTTTTTATATTTTATTTGACTACATATCAGAAACTGTGGAAAATCAAAATACACATATCCTGATAAAATTCAACTTTTATTTTGTCCGAGTACAGATAAAATATTGTTTCAAGGGATTGAAATCACAAGAGTTGTTTTGTTGAAAAGTTGTACACATTGCAAAGTAGTGTCGCTAGAGGAACACTTTGACTAGAGTGAGACCAGACATAGTCTTAACAAACAAATCTTAGTAAAAACTTGTAAATGAAACACTTGACTCGCTCACGGAAGCACTCGCGCAGTCATACACGTCTAGCACACGCACACATATGGTCCACCTTATACTATTGGTCAAACACATACAGTACACGACAAAGGGTGTTTATTATACACTTATTTATATATGTATAGAGGGGCTGGGCCCAGCGTGCTCGCGCAGACAGTATCATATATCGTACAGTATCATATTATGATCGTATAACATATATTATGTGCTACAACGCTAGGTGCGGACACTGATGCACCACGGTTCAAAAACTAAACTCAGCTAAAATAAATTTCTACATAAGTAGTTGGAATATTCGTTATTCCAAGTATCACAAAACAAATATTTACATAGCTGTTTGGGGTAGGTTAGGTTTTGTAGAGTAGAAATAAAGCAAAGCATTGCTCGTAAATTTTACCTGATAACATGTTTAAAATGTATGAATTAAAATTCAATAGCAATCTGAGTAAGAACATAAATAACAATAGTTGTTAATTTTACGATACAATCTGAACTATTTGATATAACATTTATTTCATTGCCACAATACTACTGAAAAGATGCACCCACCTGGGAAATTAAATGTCATATTTTTACTACCCTTATGTATTCGTGAAACAAACATATTCATTGAACCTTTTTTGTGAATAAATGTTTATGTGTTTCTTTTATTCATTAAAAACCAGAATGGCTCACAATTACCAACTCTCACGAAAAGTTTAATATTTAATCAAACCGATAGCAATGATTTAAAATGTGACTTGGAGTATTGTCGTCCTATGTTCAGTGGGCAACATCACTAAAACATGGTGTCTGCCCAGCGATCGAGGGACAGTCCTAACCTACCCCAACCTCAATCTCACGAGTAGAGTCGTTAAAGCTTTCACAAAGAAATTATATTTCTTCAAGGCAAATGCATTCTATAACGGGAACCGAGAGGGGTTCTACCTCCTAACGGGCTACAGAGAACTCAGCGCGAGGGATGCTCACGCTCTCTCGGCGGCAATGGTAGTGTGTACAAGCTTTGGAAACTGTTGTAGGACTCAAGCCCGCTCTGTCCAGGCGTTGAGAAACCTTAAGAAGACACTACTCCCTCAGAGTAGAGGAAGCATAAGAGAAATAATTTATTTTGCCCTCTTCCCTTATGTAATTATAAATATAGAATTAGATTAATCTATTTAAGTACTAAAAGAGGAACGAATTGAAAATGAGCCGATATAAATAAAAACAACTAATCGATCGCGTTTACCATAGTAACGCTTGCAATATGATTTAAATAAAAATTAATGCATTAATTTACAACTGAGGTAAATGGTTTTTATAATAAAAAATCTGTCAAAATGCAGAATATTTTCAGACCATGTAGTAAGAAAAGCAACATGTAGAATTGCAATAGATTTTTTTTTTCATAGAATAAACAATGAACAAATAAATATAAGAAATTATAGGCCCTTTTCCTAGGGTATGTGAAAGAGATATCACACGTTGCGAAAATTAAAATCAAAAAAACATTAGTTTTATTAAAGGGAATAACATATTGTTAATTTTCACGAGTTTTGAAGTTCAAATATAATTTATTTACACGCATATATTGCTTATCACCACTTTCTAAAAACTTTTGTGCCGGTTGTTAGTGAGTTTTTATGTTCTTCAAAACTGAACAAGTAATATAAAACACATATTTATTTCGGCTAAGGATCTTTTAAAGGGAGATCTAATGGTATTAAACCCACGCTTTACATTATTGTTGTTTATAGATTATGTTGTCATTGATCATGGCTCGATACCCGTAAATTATTCAACTAAAATATAAAAATCTATTACAATTATTACATTACAACTATTTATTACAATCCCTATATTACGACATCATAACATACTGGTAAACAATGAACAAATATAACAATATCCATACAATGCCATATCTATTACGATGTACAACATTCGAATACTTAACAGGATTTGTGCGTTCGTCATTCGAGATTGATAAAGACTCTATTTCGAGTATCTGTCGTGAGTTTTGTGCTCACTTCAAAAATTGTAAATTGTAATGTTTTCCGTTTAAGTTTTTAGGTTGTTATGCTTAGATAATAACTTACAGGAGCTGAAGAATGTAGATGTTATTTTATTTTCTCGCCAATTTGAGGAACACGATGACTACAATTGCCAGGAAGACATGGACTATTTGACATTTTTATACTAGCGATATTTGTTTAAGTTTTTCAAATATTATACCTTAGTAGGTCTATATATTCCTCCCTAGTAAGGTAAAATACCTATAAATTGAAATATGCAATTTTTCACAACAACTACATTAAAAAAAGTTATTTTCACATTTTTGTTTGTCTATTAATAGTACATATATCTACATATATGACTGCTACTAACTGGTAATTGAAAACATTTTAATCTATTCGCTGTTCAATTACTTCTGTTTAATTTATATGTTACTTTAACCACAAACCAGCTATAAATTCTTCAACTTATTTTCACTCCAATAAAAAGTAAATACTACAATTATATGTTATAAATAACATACCGCTAACTTAAATGTATACGATGTACACCACGATTGACAAAAATTATTGTAAAACAGATTTCGTTTTGTACACCATATATTTAACATTTGGTTTAAAATCGCACCATTTTTATGTGCGTTAATTTAAGATTACCCACAAATTAAGCTCTGTTTAAATTTGCATGAATGTTCTAAAACAATAACTGTCCAACAACCATTTAGATAAAAAACTGAATGTGACAGCAAGATAAAACCACAGAAGATTGCCTAAAAAATTTTAATCAATTTAAATGTTTTCGAATTGTTTTGCAAAGCTCAAATGCATATGGTTGGATTTAAAGTAATGTAAACAATCCAACTTTTAGTCACTTGTTGTCATATAACAATCATAAACAATATTTACTCATAGACCTCTAGTGTGCCAATTAGCCATATTAGACATATTTCTAAATGTATTCTTTTCATGCTTAGATTCTATATAAGAGTTCGGATTCCTGTTGTTTTATAAAGGAATAATAAAACACTTCCTGTATTCAAACTAACTTGAGGATCACAACTGGCATATGGTAACAATGGTACGCTTAAAGGTAACAAACCCTAAGTAATACTACAAAAGAGAAATATTAATACTGCAAATATTGGCCAATGTAAGTTTGTTCCTTTTTTCCGTTAAAATTTCACTACCATTGCTTTAAGAGATTGCTCGGTTCTCTAGCTCACACTTGGGATTTAAGTAGCGTAAATAACTGACAACAGGTTATTTAGTTTATCATTATAAAAACTTATGATATACTAAATATTTGACTTAACATTAAAACATAAATATTATCTAGTTTGTATATAAAAATGTTAAAGCCAATGACGTGTCTGATGTTGTAGGCCCGGACTTGTCTGTTGTAGGCCTCATTTGGCGTGAAGCTTCGGTAACTTGCAGCTCGACTGATTTAGAATTGCATGTTTCCATATACAGTACCTGTTCCTTATGTCTTTGGTTTTTGATTGCAAATTGCCCTCTTCTGGCAGAAAGGCTCGTGGAGAAGCAACCATTATTAGGAAAGTGTGTGCCATTAGGATACGAGCAGGGTTTTCCGACTAATTTTTTATCCATCAAATTAAAAAATCTATTAATAAAATTTTCTTTCGTTTAATTGATAGAAAAATGTTGAACCAATTATGTTTGGGACTCTTAAGGTAGAAATTGTTATGTATATAGCACGTCAAATTGTATTGATTTTCCATGTTGATCTTTCCATTTTTCCATGACGATAATAACTGTCCAAAGTAAATCTTACAAAATATCTCAGCAACAAATAAATACCAACTGAAAAGTTTTTGATTGTTTTTAAGTTTGTTATAATTTTTGAGTAGGCCTATAGTTAGTTTTTTTATGTATAAGAACTATTTTTTTGGAACCCTCGTAAGCAAGTGATGTGACTATTTTCCAAAATTCGGATTAGTTGTAATTTTATGAAAATCTTTTTTGCAAACTCAAACTAAAAAATTGATAGACTTTTTTAACCAACGTAGTTAAAAAAGTCATTGTAAATCTTGCTTATCTTTTCAATCCACACATGTCTCTTTTAAAATGAGAAGACTTTGTAATATGACACAGTTCCTTCATACAATACCAGTTCATCTGGCATTACATCGCCTATGAAAACTTTAAAATGACTTTAAGTAATGCAATTTAAATTCACTAATGTTCACATATCTTTTTAATTTGCACATGGTAGGCTTCCATTTGATCGACATAATGTTTGGTAACATCATGTCGATCAGTTGGTTTCAGTGGCTTAATTTATTATTATTAGTTGCGCAAATGGTCATGCTACCAAGTCACATATCGATAAGTTGGTTTCCCGGTTTTATTTAGATATATTATTGAATTTTTAAAAAGTCGATCAATTCGTCAAACAACCAAACGTCATGTTGATCAAATGGTGGCCCCTCTTTGCACATATATTTTTTATTTATTTCTTTGATGGACCACTTAGAATTCAGTTTTCTTTAAGGAATAGTGAATCAGGAACATTTAATTTAATGAAACATTGTGTGAAGGTTTGGCTCCCATAATTTTTTGAAATTTCATGTTCATTGCAGTCTATTGATACTTGTTCCCCAGGGCCCTCACCTACTCCCCGGTTGCTTCTCCGCGGTTCGTCGGCGGGTCCGCTACGACGCGTTGCCCGGTTACGCGGTGGTCTGCTGTTTGGCGGCCAGCGTGGGACTCCCCGTAGCGCTGCCCCCCGCCGCCGCCGCGCCGCCGCTCTCGTCGTCGTCACCGTTGTTGTTGAGCTGCGCCAGTTGCTTGTACAGCGGCGAGTTGATGAACCGTGGGTACGAGTCTCGGTGCATCAGCGTGTAGATCTGCAGCTGCGCCTCGTCGAAGGTGTGCGGCGTTGGCGCCACCATGTTCTTGTTGACGATCTCCCGCACCCGCGAGTCCAGGCTCACCTAAACAGGCACGACAGGGTCAAATTTGTTGGTATTGACGTCATAAAGCACCAAAAGTGGTCCAAACCCATAAAAGTAGTGGGGTTTGGTTACTCTTGGCTTTTGGTCAAGCCCCTCACCGGAAGCCCGCACAACAAAGCACCGAGCTACAACCCGACTAAGGTGGTATTGACCTTAAGCCAAGAGTAACCAAACCCCACTACTCATAAATAAAGTGGGAAACTAAATCAAACCCCTAAGGCGCTAACCATAAAACTAGAAACTCCCAGTTTTTAAAAAGCCATTAGAAGCAAATCTTTGACAATTATTTCAGCTTTAGGTGAAAAACGTTGAAGACTCTACGGCAATAATCACTCTGTTTTTGCTCAAACATTTGCTAAATGAGGCAGGAAAAATATCTACTGAAAAAAATCCTTCAAGAAGAAAATTCCATTCTTTAAAGTAAAAAAAAAACCCAACAACTTTAGCCTACACATTTATCGAACTGTATCTTTAAAATGTCGATTTTACTGCAAGTTATCACTCTACAATAAAATATTTTCCCCCTAAAGTTAGTTCAGAAATAGTTTCCAAACTTATTTAAAACTAGAAATGAAGAGCTAAATCTAAACAGTAATTCTTAAGGTTTTTTATCCGTAATTATCAAATAGATCCCTTAGTAATTAGATTATCTTTGGAATGATTTCTACCTCCCAGAGCATTACTACAAACCATGTGCTTGACTGGCAATTGAGATTTAATGTAATTGTATTTCACATTTCTATTACCCCATTTGGGTTCTTTTTCAATCAAGAATCCCTTACCTAGAAATCCCTTTCACTGTAACATCTCAAATAATACTTATTTAGTATATTTATACAGGGTGTCCCGCTTCCACCTTTACAAACTTTTCCAGGTCATTGCCCATGTCAAAATAAGCAAAAAAGTTCCTATAAACATATGTCCTAAAATGCTTCGTTCACCCGCTAGCCGCCATTTTGTTTTTTACACTAAATAATTTTTATTTCAGTAACGGATCATTGTATTAAGTTAATATTTGGCATGAACCTTCACTATAACCATACCAATTTTTAGGAAAAAATTATTTTTTCCAATGTGTTTTTTTTTTCAAAATGGCGGCCATTTTAAAAGTGTAATCTGAAATATCTCAAAAACGGCAAATTTTATAAAAATGTTACAGGAGACAAAAAAGCTGACAAATTAAATTATTTAAATATTGATACCAAGTTTGTAAGGATCCGACAACAAATAACGAGTTATTGATATTTTTCTAGGGTGTTCGGAAAAGACGTTTCAGGAATTCAGGAGGTTATTGCCCACATGCAAATAAGCAAAAAAGTCCCTGTAAACATATGTCCTAAAATGCCTCGTTAACCCGCTAGCCGCCATTTTGTTTTTTACACTAAAAAATTTTTATTTCCGTAATGGATCATTGTATCAAGTTAATATTTGGCATGAACCTTCATCAGAGCAATGACCATTTTCAAGAAAAAAGTTATTTTTTTCCAATGCGTATTTTCAAAATGGCGGCCATTTTAAAATTTTAAACCAAAATATCTCAAAACAGGTAAATTTTATAAAAATTTTACTAGACACAAAAAAGTTGACAAATTTAATTATCTAACCAATGGTACCAAGTTTGTAAGGATCTGACAACAAATAACGGAGTTATTGAGATTTTTCAATTAAAATTACCTTAATTTGCATTAATTACAATGCAAAATCAATGTTTTTATGCAGAAAAATCTCAATAACTCCGTTATTTGTTGTCAGATCCTTACAAACTTGGTATCATTGGTTAGATAATTAAATTCGTCAACTTTTTTGTGTCTAATAAAATTTTCATAAAATTTACCGGTTTTGAGATATTTTAGTTTAAAATTTTAAACTGGCCGCCATTTTGAAAATACACATTGGAAAAAAATAATTTTTTTCTTGAAAATGGGTATTGCTATGATGAAGGTGCATGCCAAATATTAATTTAATACAATGATTCATTACGGAAATACAAATTATTTAGTGTAAAAAACAAAATGGCGGCTAGCGGGTTAACGAAGCATTTTAGGACATATGTTTATAGGAACTTTTTTGCTTATTTTGATGTGAACAATAACCTCCTGAATTCCTGAAACGTTTTTTCCGAACACCCTGTATATGATATTGAGATAGTGACCTCCTTGGGAGAGAGTATGGAGATGTAATCCTCGTATATGAACCTGGCCTTCTCCTCTACGACGTCCGGGTTCGCCTCCTTCTTGAGCTCCTCGCAGGCGAGCCAGAACAGGATGTTCTCCTCGCTGTACTCGCACCGTAGGAAGTCGCGGAACACTTTCCTACCGGCTGCAGGGGAAACATCACGAATATGAGAACTCGTCAAGTGCATGAAAAAGAATAA
The DNA here is from genome assembly GCA_030545055.2 of Neoaliturus tenellus. NCBI lineage: Eukaryota > Metazoa > Arthropoda > Insecta > Hemiptera > Cicadellidae > Neoaliturus > Neoaliturus tenellus. The sequence continues at coordinate 9,207,488 of CM061533.1, forward strand.
ACATTGCGAGTAACACTTTGCTTAAAGGAAATGTAAAAAAAATCACGAAATCACTAATTTGAGACAGGGACCTCACATAGTGGATATTTTAACCTGAATATGAATGAGAGATGAGTGTAGGATGATTGTGGTGCGATTTTGTAGTCTTGTTACTGACTAAGGCCGACATTCTCCTTGGACAGGACTGTTAATTAATAGCCCAACAGCCAATGATATCTAGGGACCTACAGTTTAATTTGGGATCCCAACCACAATTTCAACCTCCCAATATACGAATTGGTCTAATCATGAGGATAGTCTTTATGGATGAACTAATGTTCAATAGTGCAGACGTTAATAACCACCAGGGAACATCGCATACACAAGCCATCGCTTATAACTATCCACAATTCGTGACCTCCAAGTAGATGGATTACAGGACGACGCCACCGTCCCAGTCAAGTAATCAAAGGCACAAAACCCTAGTAAGACCATTCAGTTTGATAATTCAATTTAAAACGGTTAAATACGGTTATAACGGTGTTAAATATGTTAAAAGTAGAGGTAAAAACTGTAATTTAGGGTAAATGTGGTGAAATTCCTATAAATTTGTTTTATCAAGCCGATATCACAGAGTAAATTTGCTATCAATCATTATAATGGAGTGATGAATTGGTTTAACCTGTAACTAATAAATATCAGTAGACCTACCATTCATAGTATGATATCCTCAGAGTACGTGGTCAAAAAAGATTGTCTAAACGAATTGCAAAGTCAATTTTAATAGATTCCAAAACCGTAACGCTGCAAAACAATTCAGGAATGATTGCAAACATGGTAAAATACGTTGAAAATGCAATAATCAAAGATGAAAAACTTGTAGGGCAATTAGTTTTAAAATTCAGTTATATCTGTACTGCTAAAAACTAAAAATTTCCGTGAACTGATGTCTACATTTTTGGGGCAACCCTGTATATCTACGTAACATACATACTACTTTTTTGATACTAGGCTTAAACAATTGTTTAATTAGTAACAAAATTCTTCTGTGATTTCTTATTTTTATCCAAAAATTTATCTCAAGTTAATAAGTTTTTTTACTCTTTTACATACTTTCATTTTAATACTTTTTTATATTGAGTACAGTCACTGACCGTTGGTTTAGATTAGTTTAACACAAAACCACCGTTTTAACAATTGCAGAGAAATAAATAAACAACCGACTGAATTGATTTGACAAAAATGATCTTTTAAGTATTTTGTTGTGGTTTAGTTTTTTGGCGTATTGTTTATTTAAATTTAATTAACATTGTGGTTTAATATGACAAAGAATTTTCATTCCGTCATAAAAAATTGAATGGATAAATTATTTAAGTTGGTCTCCAAAATAATATTAAAAAGACTGGTTAGATGAAAAAAAACCGTCCAAGGCAGCTTTAAACAGACTTGCAAAGCCCTGCTGGTAAATTCATTGCTTCATTGCTTAACTAAGCTTTGGCCTTTTGTCCAACATTGTCCAGTTGTAAGTTAATTTAAACTTGATAAATTTAATAAAAGACCTACGTTATTTTCCATCTAGAATGTAAGGACAATAATTTTTAGTTCATTAACACGTTTTTAATTACGGTATATATATATATAGTTAAAGTTTTTTTAATTAAAGAAAGTCAATTTAAACATGAATCGATCTTTTGAATTTTTAGATATTCTACAAAATTTTGTAAAAAATATTAAGATTCAAGTTTTTGATGGTTTTCGACATTGCATACGTAAAAAAACTCATACGCCAAAGATTTAATAATTAACAAGGGCACATTTTGTGCTCAAAGGAAACCTGGATCAACTTTATAACAGACATTTCTCGTTAATATTTTGTAGCATGTTGAATTTAGTAGGTTAGCAAAAATTTCTCCTACTGTACTTACACATAATTTTAACCTACTTTTTTAATTATACTCTGCATAAATCTCTGTTACTTTTCTGTTAGAATCTCAAAGTTGACCAGTTGAGTCAATTTTCTCATTCACAAAGTTACACTTTTTTTTTAAATTATCTATAAATGTGTTAGAGTGTAAGTTATTTACTCAGCTAAATATACCTTTAAGGCCTGTAAAAATAAAGGTTTGATATTTTTTCGATAAAAAAGTTACAGTTTGTATTGAATTTACTACGTAATAAGTTTTGAGAAAAAATCTAATCTAATCTAATAAACTATACAGCCCTATGTGTAACTGACTGACTGACTGACTCACTTATATGGGATACGAATTTCTGACGTAACGATTAAACCTAGAGACTTGAAATTTGGCATAAGTCTAACCTGAACGGCCAATGCTAAGTGTAAAATCTTAAACTTGCAAATTTTTAATTTTAACCTACCAAAAAAATTCAAAATGGCGGATTTCTGAAATTGTAATTTTAATTTTTTCGCTCTAGCGGCCAAACGGTTCGTCCTATCTAAAATCTGAAAACAATACTACGATAGGAAATTTAATTATCTACAATTTTGGTCGTGTGACTTTTTATCATATCTCACACCGTTAAGCCTCCAGAGCGTTTTTTATGAAACCCCAGTTTCGGTTTTTGGGCTCTAGTGACTAAACCGGTACTCCTACAAAAAATTTTAGATGACAATTTTGATAGAACTTTTTAATATCTACAATTTTAATTCTTACATATTTTGCCGTATCTCCTCTCGTTTACTCACAAAATACATTTTTCACTTTTTCCGGATTTTTGAATATAAGTAGTGGGAAAACACCGGTTCTGGAACAATAGAGAAATTGAAATTTAGTCCGGATGAGCTAGAAACTTGCAATTTGGTAAACACGTAGTTTGTATGGTCAATGCAAAGGGGAAATCGCAAAACATTGAGTTTTCAAATTTTAACCCCATAAAGTTTTGTATGGTAAAATCTACACCATGTAAGGCTTTTTCTAAATACGCTGTAACTTTTGAACGAGAGGTCCTATCTCGAATCTGAGGGATAATTCATGGTCAGGAATTAGACACTCTACAAGTTTAGTCCTGTGAAATTTTGCCGTACCTCACTCCCTTCACCCTTAAAAAGGGACGTACTTTCAACATTGCCAATTTTTTCACAAAAATCTCGCTATTTTAATATTTTTTATTTACTAATATTTCACACGGATGCTTGAACTTAAGTACATATTATGATCTCAACTAGATCTTACCATAGCGGCAGCCATTGACCAATTTAAATTATAATTAAGTCAAAAAATTTTTTAACACAAAATTCTTAACATTTGTTCGTGTAAATTACTTCATTCTGCCAAATATACTTCAATATTGATATTAGTTTTGTTAGTATTATATTCTATTTTTGACGCTCTACAAGTTTGGTCCTATGCAATTTTGCCATATCTCACCTCCTTCACCCGTAAAGAGGGGCGTACTTTCACAATATCGCAATTCTTTCACCAAAATTGCTCTATTTCAATATTTATCGTTTACTTTTATGACACATACATGCCCCAAATTTTGTGTATACTATGAATATATCTATCTCTTACTACATACTTTTGCCGGTGTTACATTCTATTTTAGACGCTCTACAATTTTGGTCATGGGACATTTTGTCGTATCTCACCCCTTCTCCCTCAAAAGGGTGTACTTTGAGAATTTCTACTTCATTAAAAAAATTGCTTAATTTTAATATATTTTATTACTATTTGGTGTTTTTACAAAAAAATTTAGACCCAAACCCCTCCATCAAAAACCCTTGCGTATGGTATTAATTTTTTAAGTGCAGGTGTCTGCAACGTTACACCGTTCCTTTATTTCGTTTTGAATGGAATTTTCTAATTGCATTATTGGATATTGTTCTTCTTTTAACTACGACTATCAAATGGGTGGTAACACACCGAAGACACCGTATATTGTAAGAAACATATTTTAAATATAAAGATAATTTTATATAAAACAGTTTACATTTCAGGGACTATCGCCAATAGGCCATAATTTATAGATTTGATCTGTATTTTGTTTAAAGAATGAGACTTAAAAGAATTCATATCAACCCCAGGTGACTAGAGGGACGGAATTCCAGTACTTAGGACTTTCGGATTCATTGACGAATTCGGAGCAACCCCCTAAGGGGGCATGGGGGCGGAGCCCCCATCGAGCCGTAGGCGAGTCTATAATATATACAGCCCCATGTGTAACTGACTGACTCACTCACTGATGATCTTAAAGTCCTGAAGCGACCGTTTAAGATAGAGACTTGAAATTTGGCATGGGCATTCTTTGAGATGTTTCAATTTAGGGAAAATCATAAAACTACAACTTTTTTACTTTTAAACTATAAAAAAAAAATTAAAAAATATAAATTTGTCGGTAACGTAGTTCATGCAGGTTTAGTTCTCGCTCGTTTTTAAATGATTTCTTTCAACTACACCCGTGTTTGATACGAATATTGTATACTGTTAAACTTAAACGTCTTGTGTAGACCACCGAGTTTCGATGCATAGAGAGCGGTTTATTTCACCAGGGCATTACTCGCTTTGATTAAAACAGTATAAATGCCCAAAAAACTACAAATTTTCAACTTTTTAACTATAAAAATCTCTAAAAAGACGAGGTGTCGGTAGGGAAGTACGTTGGTTCTTAAAGATGTCGCTTGGAGCGCTATTATAGTCGCTTAGTTCTCGCTTGTATTTAAATGATATCTTTTAACTACACCTCTTGCCTATATTTATTCTCAATTGGACGCATAGTTGTTTGCGTATGGTTTTCCCTCTGATTGCTGTGTTATTATTGATAATGAAGTTTACTGAATCGAAAGCGTATCTATACACTCAGGTGATGTCCGCTTTGATTTCTATATTAATTGCTAAAAATATTTTAGGTCTTATTACATTTTCTAGACATTAGTTTTCTCATGCTGGAAAATTTCTTGTAGGTTTTCGCACAAAAAATTACCTTATACAGTAATTATAACTTAATTTTCTACTATTTATATGCTGTCTCTCTATATGAATCCCTAGATTGAATATAGCGCTTCAGTTGATAGTTCTGGTGCAGTTTTACTTTGAAGAGTTGAACGTGTCCCAACACGTTTGACATCCAGTCTTTGACCTATTTGCTGCTGTCCAATCAGGCTTAGATTTTAGTTTAGGAAACGATTGAACATATTAAGTTTTAGAACGATTGAACTTTCCATTCTTACCTTCGCTAACGGTTACCTACTTCCGACGTTTTTTAAGACCATCTACATATCAGATGACCCATCAGGCTGAGAAATATTATAATAACCAATTGAATTAAACTCAATAGTAATTTTCTCGCTGCCACTTTGTCCGTCAAACTTCCTCAATGCAGTGCTCTCACCTTAAGTCTAGATTAACCCTCTTATTGTTGTAATTGAAAACTATTCTATGCTTATCAATTATTGTAACTTTTTCAGTATATTTTAATTTAACCAATAATCCTTTTTTGGCTATTATTTCACAATTTGTTTTTTTTACTACCATTGGTTGAAAATGCATAATGTACCCCGATTTTATGGTTCTTAAGTTGCAACTTTCTTCATTTTAAGTGATTATAGTACCTAATACCCTGCGATCTATTACATACTACTAGGGCTCTATTTTTATTAATTTTCTGAACTAATATATATAACATTTAAAATTAATTGTTAAAGTAATAATTGCTGATTTTTTAATGATAAAATTGTTATCGTTTCTCTATATGGTACATATATGATTCCTGCATTTCTTGGCCACCCCGTGGCGGAACTGAAGAATCTTAGCCTATACCATATATTTTTTTTATTCCAAATATCTTGATTTTGTCCCTTTTTTCTTCTATTACATGCAACGATCCTCAATATAAATTTATAATTTTATTCCACTTTTATCTTTTCAGAATACAGCTATTATCTCAATCATGTGCAATCATAATCGCACTCCAAATTTTTACACAACAACTTTTGAGCATGACTATGCCATGCATGACATAGTTCATTAATATTTCACAACTCCATTATATTTTTTAACGAATTAAGGGGAACTAGGGAGTGGGATTAAACCATGAGCCGTGGGCAAATTTCAAAGCTTATTATTATTTATTGTGAGTAGTGTGTATTGGCGGCTTCTGTTACTGTAGTTGGAGTTGAGCCCTCAACTAGCCTGTTCAGTGTATGAGGTTTTGACAGTAATTTACGGAATACGGAATTGGGGCAACCAATTATTGGGTTGGACCCTCCATCAAGCTTAACACCTAGAATATTTACATAAATAATATTTATTTCATAGCTAATAAATAAATTTTTAATAGTTTTAAAATTTTTAAAACTATTTACTAAGGAGGGGTATTAAAACCTACTAATAGGAGATTATTAAAGCTTTTTTTACTATTGATTGTGAATTTAGAGTATTAGATGGTTTTGTTACTGTCTTGGCTGTTCAGATCTTGTGTGGAACTAAACTATTTCAAACTTGACTTTTTATCAATTCAAACTAGGGGGCAACTCCTAAGGGGGCATGGGGGCGGAGCCCCCATCGAGCCGTAGGCGAGTCTAATAAACTATACAGCCCTATGTGTAACTGACTCACTGACTGACTGACTGACTCACTTATATGGGATACGAACTTCTGACGTAACGATTTAACCTAGAGACTTGAAATTTGGCATACGTCTAGCCTGAATGGTCAATGCTAAGTATAAAATCTTAAACTTGGAAAATGTTTATTTTTACATACTAAAAAAATTCAAAATGGCGGATTTCTGAAAATGTAATTTTAGTATTTTGGCTCTAGCGGCCAAACGCTTCATCCTATCTAAAGTTTGAGAACAATATTACGATAGGGAATTTAATTATCTACAATTTTGGTCTTATGACTTTTTATCGTATCTCGCACCGTTAAGCCTCCAGAGCGTTTTTAATGAAACCTCGTTATCGGTTTTCAGGCTCTAGTGGCTAGACGGGTGGTCCTACAAAAAATTTTAAAGTCACTTTTGATAGATCTTTTTAATATCTACAATTTTGATCCTTACACATTTTGCCGTATCTCTTCCCGTTTACTTTCAAAATACATTTTTCACTTTTTCCCAATTTTGAGAACGTAAGTAGAGGTAAATAGTGGGTTCTGGTCCAATAGAGAAATCGTAATTTTAGTCCGGATGAGCTAGAAACTTTAAATTTGGTACACATGTAGTTTGTATGGTCAATACATAGGGAAAATCCCCAAACATAGAATTTTCAAATTTTAACCCCCTCAAAAAATGTTTTTTTTAATGGTAAAATCTACACTATGTAAGGCTTTTCTAAATAAACTGTAACTTTTGAACAAGAAGTTCTGAATTAGACGCTCTACAAGTTTAGTCCTGTGAAATTTTGCCGTATCTCACTCCCTTCACCCTTAAAAAAGGGCTTACTTTCAAAATTTCCAAATTTTTTCACAAAAATCTCGCTATTTTAATTTTTTTCTAAGTAATATGGCACACGGATGCTTGAACTTTAGTACATATTATGATATCACCTAGATCTTACCTTTGTGGCAGCCATTAACCAATTTAAATTATAATTAAGTCTAAAAATCTTGAAAACCCCAAAATTCTTAACATTTTTTCGTGTAAAGTGTTTGTAAATTACTTTATTCTGCCAAATACACTGCCATATTGATATTTGTTTTGCTAGTATTACATTCTGTGTAAACGTTCTACAAGTTCAGTCCAATGCAGTTTTGCCGCATCTCACCCCCTTCACCCGTAAAGATTGGCGTACTTTCACATTATCGAAATTCTTTTACCAAAATAGCTCTATTTCAATATTTCTCGTTTACTTTTATGACACATACATGCCTCAAATTTGGTATAAACTGTGAATATATCTAGTTCTTTCTATAGAAGCAGCCATTTGCCGATTTCATCCAAGATTAGTAAAAAGACTGTGAAAACACTAAATTAACCTTTTTTATGTACAGTCTTTGGTGATTTTGTTAAACCCGGTAAAGATACTGCCATACCGATCTATGTTTTGGCAGCATTATATTTTTTAGATGCTTTTTAAGTTCGGCCCTTAAGATTTTGTAGCATTTCACTCTCTTCACCCCAAAAAGGGCGTATTTTCAAAATTCTTTCACAAAATTTGAGTTATTTTAATATTTTTTATTTACTGTTATGACACTTGGATGACTGAAATTTAGCTCCACAAACACACCCTGAGCATTTTTTATAAAATATAAAACAAAAGTATAAATTTAAACTTTAAATATCAAGAGAATATCTTAAATGCTTAAGATTTCCTGAACTATTAAAAAAAGTCAGAGAATATAAGTATAGAGTTGGGGTGGAGGCCTCAACTAGCCTGTTCAGTTCTTAAGACTTAGAACAATTAACGAATTCGGGGCAACCCCCAAAGGGGGAATTGGGGCGGAGCCCCCATCGAGCCGTAGGCGAGTAATATGATATACGACTAAAGTCTTAAGGATGGTAGATTTTAAACAGACAATTTGAACCTTTGTAAACTTTGGTAAGAAACAGAACACTAAATTCAACCTTATATCTGAAGATGATTTATCTACGGTTTATATCTTCCTTTGGCTATTCATCCTAACACTTTCTAATTAATATTTGCTTCTATTTCTGTGTTATTTTTGCAACTGATAGGATTAACTATAAAACTTTTTAACTTTCTGAGCAAACATAAAATGACTTGTTATTGCTTCTAACAATTTTATAAACAGTAGTTATTGCTACGAGTGAATTCGCACGCTGAAACTCTACATTTTCAATCAACGGGTCACAAACAAGATTCAATTCTAGATCTGCAGAGGTAGGCTTACAATACAAACAACGCCACAACAACTCTGTTGTGCTTTGGAATCATAACCATTGACGTTTAATGCAAACGTGCAAAATTATTGACATTGTACACTAAGAGTACGTAGTTTATGAAATTATATCATGATACGGGTTAATTGGCAACCATAATAAAAACAATTCAAATGTTTTTGTACTTTGCAACAAAGTACAAAAAATGCACCTTGCTTTTTAGAAACATTAGAAATGGCCATGATGGTTATGCCTACTAAATCTTAACTTATATTTGTTTCATATTATGTGCCGACAAGTTAAAGGCGCTATTGCATGGTTTTGATTTTGAAATCAGGGAAAGACAAAGAAAATAACTATCAATAATTATTTCTAATGTCTCTCAGTTAACATGGTATTACCTGAACTTCGCAGATATGGCCATGGTTATGCCATATATTAAATCTAAACTTATCTTTGTTTCATATTATGTGAAGAAAAGTTAAAGGCGCTATTGCATGGTTTTGATTTTGAAATCAGGAAAATATAAAGAAAGAATTATCAACGATTATCTCTAATGTCTCCCAGTTTACCTGAACATGGTATTACCTGAACTTCGCATCAGCTTGTCGAAAGACTTCCCCCACATTCGAATCTCCTCCAATGTCGGTCTGTAAGAAAAAGATTTTATAAAATATACTTATATAATACAGTATTATGATGTTACAAAGAAAATGTTTTGCAAAAGTTGACCTAAAATTACTTCTTTTACAATCTTGCAAATATAGTCTAGTCAAATTATGTTTCAACCGGAAATTGCAAAGTAATATATTTTGTCCGATTCTTATGTAAAATTACCTGAGAAAAACTATGGTGAAAAGTCTACCTCTCTCCGACGCTGCGCTCGCCTGCTATGGGCAATTGTTCAAAATGGCGGATGTAGTTTTATAAGTTTTAGCTGAGTATCTTTTAAACCATTAAAGACAGCTAAATTTTGTAAATTAGTAAGCCTTAGAAAATAAAATTTTGCACATTTTAATATATAATATGTATTGGTTGTTGTATTTAATAAGGGTGATATTGCTCTTTAAAGCTACTTTCAATTGTAAGCTTTAATATATTCCAAGACTAGTATTACTACATTTTATAAATTGGTTTAACAAGGAATACTAGTTTCTATTTTCAAGAATCGAATCTCAGTAACTCGTGCGATTTCACCGACAAAGCCACACATTCTAAAGAATAAATTGCATGTCGCATTTCAGAACAAGCATTTTATTGTTTTAAGTCCCTCCATTTTATATTTTTCCTCTCCTCACAGGAGATTTCTTTGCCGCTAGCTCTTTACTACTTTCAAAACAAGAGTATAAATCTCATCATTTCGCTCAGTCTAACTTTAAGCAAAGCAATTCCACCAGTTCAGTTATACTTTCACGTATTCTCTGAATTTCCCTTTTAGTTCAATTAAAAAATGCAATAGCTGAATGTAGTTTTCAGTGGAGCAGCACAAAAGAAAAATGGATTTCTGATTCAAGCTTTATTAAATCCTAAACTGTCATCATCCTCTTGAATTATGCATTGATCTCTTCTTTATTGACTTGTCAGAAAGATTCAACTCTTGGCACAGGTTCCCTCATGATAGTAGATTTATATATGCATATAATGTAGATAGATACATAAATTCAAATTATTCTAGTTTATAAAACTACATTTAATTGACTATAAAACAAAAATTTTAAGAATTTTCAGGCATAAGCCAATACGTTTAAGCATTTTAGACACCAATCTTGTCATTTATTGTAAACAATGTAAAAAAAAAGGGTGAATGAACATTAACGTCTTATATTTTGTTAGTAGGTGCCTGAGCAAGAGATAGGCATGGTGACAGAAGATGTAAAAATATTTTGAAGTGGTTATTCTTTGTAAAGTTTTATGATTTTTTTAAAAGAGCAGTCATTAAAATATGCAGAATATTTTGGTGTTTTAAAGTAGTGTTCTTTATAAAGTGAAGATTTAACAGACAAAGCGGTGTCATTGTCTTTTGGCCAATATTCAGATAAATAAGACTAATCAATAAGCAAGCTTAAATCAGTACAAGATTATTGCCTCCGAATGATAACTCGTACAAATTCATTATACCTTAATTTTGTCGACTATCAAATCTAACTTTGAAAAACCATGAATAGGTCTTAGGTTAAAATGTTTTATAGAGATTTAAACTTTATCAGTACCGATTCAGTCCTACTTAACTTGTTATTATTTCATTCACTTTTTCTGTCTTTATACTCAGTACAATAAAGTGAATGCTCCTTTGCAAACAATTCGTAAAAAAATATACTCTAAATCGGGTCAAGTGGTTTGAAGAGAACAATTATTTAAACAAAACTATTTTCTCCGTTTTCCTTCATCAACGTCTGTTTCACTTAATCAACATAGGCTATATCCTGTTATTTCCTTCACATATTCAGGTTGGATAGACCTTGCAGAAAAAAAAACAAACAAAAAACATGGGGAACAGAACTATAAAAACTAACATTATCAAAACTGTCAAACTATCATTGACTGCTAAGTGATAAATGATGAAAAATAAAAAAAAAAATACAATCATATTTGAATGGGCATAATCAATGTTATTTCCGAAAAATAAAACTTGAATAAAAGGTAAAAGAAGGAAAGTAGTTGTAAAACTAATTTATATTACTTAACTCTCGGGTAATGTCATCTTGCAATTAAGTAATTAGGCTTGCAAAACTTTCAACACTTCAACTTTGGGAGTTAAAACAATGATTAATGTCAGTTAAGAGTTATAATATCAGGGAAATGTGTCTGGATAGTCTTGTACCTTTAAGTATTGTTTGGTATTTGTTCGTTTAAATTGTGTACAAGTGTGTAATAATTAATCAGGGGATTCTTAAGAATTATAAATTGCTTAGTAGTGGGGTTTGGTTACTTTCAAAACGGAAGTCGTGCCATTTGCCAGCCGCTGCCGGCCAGCTGCCATCGGCCAGCTGCCATATCAGTTGTTGCCGCCATATGCCATGCTATATAGCTTCCGGTGGGGGAGGAGATGTTATTTGAAATTTGAAATTCAACTTGACAATTGGGTTATGGAAAGTATGTCAAGGTCATCCAGAGTAAGTTTTAAAAAACCCTATCCCGCTACCACCGGAGTAATAGTTCGGAGAGTGGAACTAACTCTGGCGATAGCGGGATAGGTATAGAATTAGGTTTGTGAATTTTATTTGTGAAAAACATACAATCAATGTGTGACAGCAGTGTTTAAACAGGTTGAAGTTTTGTTATGAACTACAGAGTTGTAAACACAAACACCGACGACGATGAGAAGGTAAACGCAGAGTCCCCAGATGATGTATTTAAAAAGTTTGAACAAACGTAACATCTCGAGTTGGTTTTCCCGTTCCATTTCCAATCGTTTGATTTCCAATTTCAATTTATCCTCTTCCATCCTTGTTACAAATGGAACTTCATCCATCATATCCATCATGTTTGTGTTTTTTTTTTGAAATTTTGAAACAAGCGATGTTGATAGTCGAAGAGGCGATGATGGAATGAGAATGGAAAGATGTAAATGTCGGTTAAATAAAGAAGTGGTGGGGGGAAAGAGCGTTGTTACATAGAAGTGGTGGGGGAAAGATGTTGCTCATCATTTGCCTCAGAAGTTGTGTCCGACTGTAGAGGGGTAAGAGGAGTAAGATTCAGTAAACTGTCTTCATCAGAACTTTCAACCTTATTACAAATAGGACAAGCGTAAGTTATTTCCAAATTCATTGTAATAGCGTTAAATTTATCTATAATTTCATTTAAAGTATTAAATATATCTTGTAAATCTTCTTTTGAGTTTATTTCAAAATTAGCATTCATTCGCGCCAATGGAGAGTTGTTCATCGTTAGAGAGTTGGCAATCGAATGAGGATTAGCGCCTAGGGAAGGGGGCTTATATAATGGTGACCTTGAGCAGGCGTCTAGGGAAAGGGGCTGTCTAGGGAGGGGGCTTTTATATAGGGAACCTTGAGCTTATGATTGAATAAAACGTTTAGTTCTTCTTCTTCATCTTTTAATTCAATTATTTGAACCGAAGTAGTTGTTTCATCTTCTTCACTCGATGAAGAAAACAATTCACCAGGATTTAAATATTGAACTACAATTCTGAACCATCTTATAGGATATTCGTCAATGACAGAAAGTAAGTTTTGAAACAATTCTTCCATCTCCTCCCTGTCAGTTATTATATGTTCAAACTTGATAAATTTTCCTTCCATGTTGTTAGTTAGAGTGTTGGAAGTGGAATGATTTAATATTATATAAAAATTAGAACTAGTGGTGGGGGAAATCTCAAGGTCATCCAATTGAAGTTTTAAAAAAGAGTGTAAAACTGAAATTATACATTTGATGGTTCTACAGGATCGGAATACCAATCTGATCTGTATTTACATCTTTTTATCATATGTGTACAAAAATCATCTTGATGAGACTTGGTGCGTTGACAATGAGCAAGATCTAGAGGGTGAAATTTGAAACATCTTTGAGGACAACATGTATGAAAATATCTTGATTTGTAAAATTTGAAAGTTCGCAATTCCGGTGGCGGTAGTTGTTTTGTTTTACATTTGCAATAACAAGATCCGAAGAATTCACATTTAGTACAAGCTAACCCATCCACCATCATTGGTCCTAAATCTGTACACTGTTGTTCACAACAGTAACGAGGTTTGTACTTGTATTTTTGCTCTTCCATGTTGACGCTGCGGAGTCTAGTGAAAGAATAAGATTGTATAGTGATGAATAGCGAGTTTTATGTACTATGAAAAGTGGTAGGGGTAATTTCAAGGTCATCCAAATGGAGTTTTAAAAAATTATACCTTACAAGTGTAAGGATTATTGAAATTTAGGAAGTTTGTTTCTGTTTGTTTTCTTCAGACTTTTTTTCTCTCTCTGCCTTAGCCATAGCAATAAGTTCTTCTGTTGATAGTGGATGTACTTCCGGAAATTTTAAAATTAATTTAGCTTGATATCCTTCTTTAGTTAATACATCTAAATCTTGTGTCATTTGTTCAACAGTGTTATAATCCTTTCCATAGATTTTCCCATCAAGTTCAATCATCATTCTGTATAACATTTTGTAGAATAGATCTTGTTGTGGCGAGAGCTGAGAAGCGAATGATTATTTATCAAACTGTTACATCCTTTTTATGAACTTGACATTGATCACGTGATTCCTTAGTTGTAATTTTATTTATTAAAAGTTATTCAACATTGGTAATACTTCTGGAACTTGACGTTATGTTGACCAGCTGGCGATGAAGAAGTTGTAGGTTGTGTAGAAATAAATATTTCATCATCGCAATATTTTGTTTTAGTGAACATCCTTGTATTAGTAGCACTAACATCAACAGTTAAGTGATAACCACCGGTAAGTAAAACTCGCATTTCGTTAGTTAAATCTTCAAGTTGTTCAAAAGTAGTTATGGTGTTGGTATCATAAGATGCACACTTAACCTTTAGGGACATGTTGAAGTTTTGTATTTAGTGATAGAGAGTGAGATGTGTACGGTACGAAAGGTAGTCGTAGACTGATGAATTTCACAAGTTGATTTTCACTTTTATTATCACACAAAATTGGGTCAAGGTCATCCCATGGAATTTTAAAAAAAAAGCAACATATTGTAATGTACAAACACATTACAATATGTTGCTTTTTTTATTTTATTTTTTTTTTAGGTTTATATCATATTTATTGAGAAACAAATACAAAGAAATATTTACAATTTTATGTACAAACTAATCAGTAGTAGGTGTTACATGAATTGTAAGTTCAGTAGAGTTGTTTCCACTTGGTCCATGTGATACCAAATAGAGTGCGCCGGGTTGAATTATACGAAGATCTTCATTTTGTAGTAGTTGTACGAAGCGCTTTGGTAGGAAGATTTGAAATTTTGCTTCATCACCAATTGTATAAGGTGCCTCGCTTAATGTGCAATTTATAGCATCACCTACTGAAGTTTCCATCTTCTTTATTGTATGAATGATGTAGTGTTTTTCTTCTTTCAGCTCGGAACATTTCTTCGTAGGTAGGATTGTTGATTTTGAATGAGCGTTGAATTGTTCAACTAAATTTTGAAGTAAGTTGTTTGATGCAATCTTAATGTTTTTGCTGATGCTAATCTTCTTGTTAATAAGAATATCCGTTGGAGATGTTGTCTCTTCGGAGGTTCGAGTAATACTCATGCTGTGTCATGGTAGCGCTCTCACTTTTATTATCGAGACTACCCCCACCACTGACAATACCCCCACCACTGACGCTACCCCCACCACTTTGTTGAAGGAAATTATTCAAGCGGTAGGCATTCTTCAAAGCACACTGTGACCTTCGATGTTTAAAACTTTTTGATGAAATACAAAGTTCATTAAAGTAGCATTGGAAATCTCTATCTATTATTGCATTTATCACTTCATTGCTTGTAAATGATTGTATCCAATTTGCTTTTTCCAATCCTCTTGTGTAGATAGTTTTAAATTCTTTACAATAATGATTCATAATATGTGGCATCATGTTATAATGAATAAAACCTTCATCCCATTTTAAGTTGTGAAAATGTTTGTTTAACCATTTGTTTGTAACTTTCGCTTTAGTTGTTAGTTTATTGAATGGAAATGGAGGTTTGAACAAGTAATGATAAATTACAGATGTGTTCATATCCAAAATTACTAATTCTTTAATAATGAAATTTCCATCATTCCTTCGAAAAGCTTGAAATTCAATTATACCTCTTTTAACTTCCATTAACTGTGATGCAGTAGAAAACGAAACCCGTTTGTTCATGATGAAGTCTCATCAACAACTAACTGTTATTACAAACACGATTGTTCTTCTTTTATTTCTTGTGCTTCTTCGTTTATATTAAAATTGGTGTGATAGTTGTTTAATTGTCTCCACATATCTACTTCTTGAGGTATTCGATTAAAAATTGAAGTATCCACAGGACCATATAAAATTGGAATGAATGGTTGTCTGTCCAATGTATCGATTAGATAATCTTTAATTATTGTACTTGAAAATACTAGTTGTTTTAAGTATCTAGTGACAGGACCGGTAGTACAACTTAAAGTGTAAAATTCTTCTTTAGTGAAATGTAATTTTACATCATGTCTAGTTAAATCTTTGAAGCGAACAACTTGTCCCCCACGATGTTTGATTATATCATTGTCTTTTGGCCAATATTCAGATAAATAAGACTAATCAATAAGCAAGCTTAAATCAGTACAAGATTATTGCCTCCGAATGATAACTCGTACAAATTCATTATACCTTAATTTTGTCGACTATCAAATCTAACTTTGAAAAACCATGAATAGGTCTTAGGTTAAAATGTTTTATAGAGATTTAAACTTTATCAGTACCGATTCAGTCCTACTTAACTTGTTATTATTTCATTCACTTTTTCTGTCTTTATACTCAGTACAATAAAGTGAATGCTCCTTTGCAAACAATTCGTAAAAAAATATACTCTAAATCGGGTCAAGTGGTTTGAAGAGAACAATTATTTAAACAAAACTATTTTCTCCGTTTTCCTTCATCAACGTCTGTTTCACTTAATCAACATAGGCTATATCCTGTTATTTCCTTCACATATTCAGGTTGGATAGACCTTGCAGAAAAAAAAACAAAAAAAAACATGGGGAACAGAACTATAAAAACTAACATTATCAAAACTGTCAAACTATCATTGACTGCTAAGTGATAAATGATGAAAAAAATACAATCATATTTGAATGGGCATAATCAATGTTATTTCCGAAAAATAAAACTTGAATAAAAGGTAAAAGAAGGAAAGTAGTTGTAAAACTAATTTATATTACTTAACTCTCGGGTAATGCCATCTTAGCAATTAAGTAATTAGGCTTGCAAAACTTTCAACACTTCAACTTTGAGAGTTAAAACAATGATTAATGTCAGTTAAGAGTTATATTATCAGGGAAATGTGTCTGGATAGTCTTGTACCTTTAAGTAATTTTTGGTATTTGTTCGTTTAAATTGTGTACAAGTGTGTAATAATTAATCAGTGGATTCTTAAGAATTATAAATTGCTTACTGATCGAAATTTGTCCAAACATTCAGATTATCTTCACCCAAGAAGTTTGAAAATATTTTATAACTGGAACATCTATCTTTTCTGATTAGATAGTCATTAAAACTTCTGTCTAATAATGCAATCAATTAATTAACATTCTCCCATAAGATTAACTTTATAATTTTAAAAGCATATAGGTACTAGTTCTGGGGCCGGTTTGAATTATAATAGGTTTCTGCTCATCTAACTTGTAACGGCATGCGCGGTTTTCTCCAACGATGGGCGCAAGCCGAGAAAAAAGAAGGAAAAAGGAACAAGCTTGTCTATTAATTAAAAATGTACCGGGTGGTAAAAAATTCCAGACCGGCTTGATAATTTTTGCACCAACATAGTCTAATTAATGTAATTTTTTACACGCTTATTTTAATATAAACATGTATAGGATTTTTATCTCTCCAGGGTAAAATGGGAGTGAGGATAAAATCTTAAATATGTAAGCATAGAAAATGAAATGTAATCAAACCTCGTATTCAATCATATTGCATAAAAATATGCAATTACTCTGGGGTATACTCGAAGTTTTTGTGGTTATCAAGCGGGATTTTAAGCTCCTTAAAATTAAAGTTATGTATAATATAAAGTGGGTCTGTGCAGTTGTCAGTACGACTTCACATACGGAATTATTTTATAAAGGATGATTGTAAAAAGATTTTACCATCCTAATAATTTTATATAAATTAAAATTTTTTATAATAAATAATTTTAAAAAGAAAATCTGAGGAACATGCCACAAACTCGATCTCAAAAGGTCAATTCTACCTGCTTTATTGTTTTTATCGGCAATATGATTTCTATGCAAAGTTTGATCCCTGCCAGGAATCTTTACTACACTGTATATAAATCATATTTAAATATAGAAGACAAATTTATAACTTTTAAGTCCTATAAAAAGTTTTTAGAAAGTTCGTGATTCCTTATTTAGCGATTTGTTTTATGTTAAACGGTCCTAGAGTTCTTTCAAAAGTAAGTCATTTGTGGCAAAAATTGGATGTATGGCAAAGAAATTATAACGATTGTAATAATTAGACCTAAGTAATGTTACTTTGAAATCCCTCATTTGTAAAAATTAAATAAAAAGACATATTTCATAAAGAATTACATTATAGTTCAACTCTTAAAGTACAGTAATCTGAAACTTCTTAGTAAATTCTTCAATAAAAGTTTTTATGTAAACTTTGATAAAATTTTGTATGAACCAATATGATCATAAAAAAGTATTAATCTTGTTTTGGATTGATTTTTTTATCAACAGACCTAAGAGTTTCGAAAATGATAAATCGAACTGGATTGGATAGATTGAATACAATTTTGGTGTTTTAAAGATGTTTAAACCTTTGCCGTTAATATTATTTTCTAATATTGTTTCAGACATGAAAATTTACCTACAAACAATTTAATGGCTATAATGTAGCTCGGTTGGATTCGGAAAAAATAAAACATTCCCAATATTATTAGTTTCTAAAATTTTTAAGTTATTATTTTGAAAAATATACAATTACTTAGACCCCTTTTGTATTATAATACTGTGAAAACACTTGGTAACAGTTTAAATCAAGATTATTTCATCTATTATACTACGGTATTGTTTACTCCAAGTATTGGAAATGCATTGGAAATTCCCTGATTACGAAGATTAGCTACTTGCTGCGAAAGTAGATGATTTTTCTGAAAAGTTTATTAGGTTCTTTGTTGAAACTGAATTATTTTCGTTGTGTTGGTTATATTTAGATCTCTATTATCAATTCAATGCAATCACAGTAGTGAATATATTTTTCAATTGTACATGCCTAAAAATGCATCCATTATGGATTCAAAGGTAACCATAATGGGCTCAAGTAAGTATAATATTCTCTTTTCCATTCATTCTAATATTCCTTAAAAGTCATACACTTCAATTGCTCATTTTTTACATAGCTCTAATCTAAAAAAAACTTTTATGGTATATAGAATAAAAATTAGATCATTGTATATATTACTTTGAATTTTGATAGATAATGTTATCCAATTATAATTGTCTCAAAATAAAACGAAAAACTAAATAAATAGTGACATATAAACTAGTTGCGAAGAAACTCAATTCGCGTCTGTTCGCTCAGGAGGGCATGCGAAATATATTAAAGAAATAAAACAAGAGACTCCCAGACTAAAGGTATCGTATTAACTCAAGTTCTTTTGTAAACGGAGTCTTCGTAAAATATTGTTGGAACGTGCTACAACTGACGATTATCTCAATGTGAACCTTCGGAAACAAAGAGAGTCTTAAAGTAATGAAATATGAATAGCTTGGAAAATATATCGCCTCGTTCATTCCAAATAGTTTGTTAAATTCACACATACAAAGGCAAAACATTACTCGAAAATTATTTTCTTATTTTTGATTCCGTAAAGATTAAAGTACATACAATGTTTGGAACAAAGAATAGCAATGGGAGAGCTGAATAATAACTGGTATGGTATTTGGAAGTCCTTCACTGTTTCATGAACGTTTGTCATGGGATAGGAATTCATTAGGTATCCGGAAGGTACTTGACTTGAGAGCCTAACCCTATGGAGTGCATCCTACATACCCAAACCGAGCATCCCCCAAATAAATCGACTAAAGCAGGTTCCAGTTGCACGTTTCCAGAAAGTATTTTTTTCGTCAAATTTTTTGAATTTGAGCTGTTGGTAGATTTATTTGTTTTCGTGGCCCCTGAGTCCAAAGAGTTGGTTTTCCGAGTGATGTCTGTCTGTGTGTGTGTGTGTGTGTGTGTGTGTGTGTGTGTGTGTGTGTGTGTGTGTGTGTGTGTGTGTGTGTGTGTGTGTGTGTGTGTGTGTGTGTGTGTGTGTATATGTGCGTGTCTGGTTGTTAACAGAGCTATAAAAGGCCCAAATGGTCCGATTTTAATGACATTTTGTATATAGGTCCAAATCCACGACAATTCCTAGAGTTTTTTAAAATTTTTTATTTTAAGGGTAGTTCACCCCCGAAAACCCCAAAAAAGTTAAAAAATAAAAACGGCTCAACGATTTTGACTAAAATTTTGTGACTTATTAAAATTAAAATGCTAAATAAAATGACACCAAGCACAACTCCGAGATAATTAGCGTTCAAAAGTTATAGCGCTTAAAGTTTTTAAAATAAGTTTTTTTTTATTTTCTAGAAAACTGCTAACTTGAAATACATTTTACTTGTCACCATCATAACGAGCTGAGAAAAAAATAATAATTTAGTATCTTAAATTGTTGCTCTACGTCAAGTTGTTGCGAAGAAAATTTTAATTTTCGTTTAGCGGTAAACGCAGTACGTTGTTAAAAGTCACAGACGCGCGTAGTGTCAAACTCGTGCGGTTCAGCAGGTATCCGACTGAGCCATCAAGACATTTAAAGCCTCATGTTAAGAAGCTTTTAACACCTTTTTCATATTGTTCAACATCACAATTAAATGGCTTTGTTTGATATCAGTCGAGTTGAAGAATAGTGACATGGATAGTCGAGTTATAGCATTTTAGCTAATTCTTCAACTTTTAAGAGTCATCTTGACCTTTGGGCCAGTATTAGTCCATTGTTGCGCAGTCGGCAATGTTAAACATATGGCTTTTAATGCAAAACGTGGTATATTATTCCCCTGTTTCGGACGCCGTTTTTCAACCGATTTTCTTTAAACTTGGTAAGTATTTAATTGAATGGTTATATTAGGCCCTCAAAATTATATCACACCTCAACACTTTGAAAATTTAACTAATATTACTCTGTGACGTTGTAAAGTAGCTCAATTTTCCTTAGTAATATTTGTTAAATTTTAAAAATTTCGAGGTATGAGGGGCTTGGCTTAATATAACTATTCAACTAAACACTTAATAAATTGGTTCAAGAAAATCGGTTGAAAAACGGCGTCCGAAACAGGGGAATAAAATACCATGTTTTGCATTAAAAGCTGTATGGTTAACATTGCCGACTGCGCAACAATGGGTTACTAGCCTAAAGGTGAATCAAAAGGTTTAAATTACCTGGATTGTCGCCTGGCGAGTCGTCGCCTGTTCGTTTTTTCAACTGGCCAGTTTTTTTTTTTTAATTAATGTTTTCGTGTTGTGTGTGTCGTGTTTTGTACCTTTTTTACCGGACTATGACGATTGTTCCAAGTTTTTGTGAACAAGATATTGATGTTTGATGTTTTTATTAACTTGAAAAATGAAACCTTATTGAGGTTTGAAACCAATGGTAGTTACAACCATTTAACAGGATCACTTGGCGACAATCCAGATAATTTAAACCTTTTGATTCAAGTGATCCAGAGACTATTCCACGATTCTAAAGGTGAAGATGACTCTTAAGGAACTAAACTGTAAAGAAAACTGTTATGGAGTTCTTGCATTGGCTTTCCTATCGATATTTATTCATTCATTTACGCACTCAGTGACAACCAATAGCTCCTCCTCCCTAAAAACCCTGGTACCCGCCATGTTGTGCAAAGAATCAACGCACTTAAATTAAAAAACAAAAACAAAACGAACATCATTGACGGAGCTCGGAAGGAAGATACAACGGGTGATGGTAGAGTTCTTACATTGGGTATTGGATTCATTTTCATTTTATAACCCCCTTAAACTTTACCACTGATCATCTCCGCATCGATGCTTACAAGGACAGTGACGTACTCTAATATAGTGTAATGTGACTTTTCGGCCACCCTGTATAGTACAGATGTAAGGGTTATAAAAATTAAATATAATAAATGTTTATAATGAAGCAAATAACTTACGGAGGTTCTCCGTCGCAGTTGAGGGAGTCTAAGTTATTGGAGTCTTTTCCTTTGGAACCGCTGTCTTGGCTGCCTTTAACGGCCAGACTGAAACAGAAACAAACATTGTCAATCCAAGAGAACAGGAGATAATGAGTAAAGCACACTGCCTTACGAATCTCGCTCGATACGATAATTGTAAAAATATAATACTAGTACCAGTTTGTCCATAAGTGATTTAAGGAATTCTGAAAAAATTGTATTAACCTTTTTAACTGACTGTTGTTGTAAAATACGCTGTAAAGTTAAATTCATTGGGTTTGATTTTTACATCTAAAATGTTCAATGTGCCACAATTGACCCCAAAACAGGCGATATTGCAAACTCAAACCAGCGTCTGCTGATTGACAGTTCCTGATGCAATGAAAATTCTTTCATTTGTTCTGGTGGTTTTTTTAGGAATCCATGGAATACCGTATCAACTTTGTCCTTTATAGTTCCAGAAAAAAAACAGTAAGGTCTTGGCAACAAGTTTGCTAATTGAGAAGAGCCAATACATCTTCAGATCATCGGCCAACCCTGCAGATAGTGAGCTTCTTGGGCAAGAATCTTCCAAATTGCCTTTGTGTGATGAAGATCTCTTTCTGTTACGTGATAGCTTTCTAAGGGTACTCTGATGTTAAGCATTCCTCTGCGAAACTCACGCTGATAGTTCCAAAAAGTGCCAGCATAATTAGTGAAGTAGCCATAATTTCAGTGTCTGATTAAATAATTATAAAAGTTGATAAAATACTCCTGTACCACATGTCTTTCTTAGTGGTATAGGACAAAAGATAAGTAAAACAAATCCAACAACTTATTTGTGACCGATTAGTTTATGTATAACACTGTAAAAAGGGGAAAAAGTTGGTTAGGGTAGATAATACAATAAGGCAACTTTCATTTCACTTTTTTTGTACTTAAGAAAAAAAATCAGGAGTAGGATCTTTGATTATGAGGAATGGTGATTGTTTTAGATTTCTTTACTTCCTTGGTGCCTAACAAATAGGATACTCCACTGTACCACAAAAAATTTTAACAATGTAAAATTTGCTTGAATCTGGCACTTAATGTGTATTGAAGATGACGATAAAAATACATAGAAAGAAACTTAGATTAGAAACAAAACAAGATTATGCTTAAGATAAATTATGGAAATCTTAATTGGAAAGGATGGAAGTAATGACTTGCGAGGTTAGGGGCTATTCATCTATCACTTAGGAAGGCAATTAACAAATAATTAAAGGATTTTTTAAAAAATAAGGTCGATAACCTTTATTTTTTCAAATAAAGTCAAATAATATTTATAACAATCGACATTGCAAGAATACTCGACTCAAAGAGGGAAAACGTTTTTGTCTTGAGTAACACTTAAATACATAGTTTTAAAGCTCTTTAATACGTTGACTTTTTATTATTATTATTATTTTTTTATATCTTAAACAAGAGAAACCCCTAAAAAGTATATATGGTATTGGCCACCTTAAGTTTAAATTAACCTCAGTTTTTATTGAATTAATATTTATGTGGATGCCATATTAGAACACCCACGAATTAAGTAAACTATTTTGCAAACTAATATCAAGAGTTTCAGGATGACGGAGAGGTAGTGAGTTTATTCTTCTTTATTTTTGTAAAAGATAAGTAAAAAAGTATTAACACCCCCATGAAAAATCTGATATAAGATATCCACGTTTATTTTAAGTGTAATATTTTGAAATAGATATTGCACATGGAATGAATTTCGGACATTTGAGTTCCAGCTTTAAGCTTTCTTGTCATACAGTAATTGTTAAACTCTTACACTATACGCAAATGGTCTTTTTAAACTATCCTACGATGTGCCAAAGAGAAAGGAATCTTTGAGTTCGCAAAAAAATATTTGTGTATTTGAAATACCGGATATCATGTTAAATGGAAAACTCCAATAATAACATTATGCATATTAAGTTTTATACTCGTTGGGTTAATATGCTATTGCCATTCATATTCTAGTTTTCCACGTCAAGGACACCAAACATTTATCTATAATCTTAAGCAGAGTTTCTATGATCAATCTTAAGCAGAGTTCAGGGCTACCAAGATCGCTTTCGTTGGCAACACTAAGTGTTGACAAGCATGGCCATCAGCAGTGTTTATCCCAGTGTTGCCAACCAAAAACTAACAAAAATACTGCAGTTAACACGCCCCGGACAAGGCCTTCGTATGCAATGCTATTTCCATCAGGTTGGAAAGACTGTATGTTGACAAACATGGCCACCGGTAGTGTTTAATTCAGTGTTGCCAACCAAAACAAACTGCAGGTAACACCCACCAGACCACCTATCTATGACATTCAGTGTTACCAGCTTCAGCCTCCGTTGGCAACACTGAGCGTTGACAAACATGGCCACCGGTAGTGTTTACCTTCCAGTGTTGCCAACCACAACAAACTGCAGGTAACACCCACCAGACCACCTATCTATGACATTCAGTGTTACCAGCTTCAGCCTCCGTTGGCAACACTGAGCGTTGACAAGCATGGCCACCGGTAGTGTTTAATTCAGTGTTGCCAACCACAACAAACTGCAGGTAACACCCACCAGACCACCTATCTATGACATTCAGTGTTACCAGCTTCAGCCTCCGTTGGCAACACTGAGCGTTGACAAACATGGCCACCGGTAGTGTTTAATTCAGTGTTGCCAACCACAACAAACTGCAGGTAACACCCACCAGACCACCTATCTATGATATTCAGTGTTACCAGCTTCAGCCTCCGTTGGCAACACTGAGCGTTGACAAGCATGGCCACCGGTAGTGTTTAATTCAGTGTTGCCAACCACAACAAACTGCAGGTAACACCCACCAGACCACCTATCTATGGCATTCAGTGTTACCAGCTTCAGCCTCCGTTGGCAACACTGAGCGTTGACAAGCATGGCCACCGGTAGTGTTTAACCGGGGCTTCCGGGTTGACATGGCGGACGCGAAACACCCATCTTTATGTGGAGTTTGTAACATTGGTGTTAAAAGTAGTGACAGCGCCATACAGTGCGAAGGATATTGTGGTTCATGGTTCCACATTAAATGTGTGAAGATTCAGAAGAAGGAATATGAGGATATTAACCGAATAGCGAGAAAAGTAAGATGGTTCTGTGTGATTTGCGATCGGCGTCTCATGACGTACATTGCCAAAGATGATAAGTTGGAGAAGGAGGTTAGTGATATTAGATGTAACATTAAGGAACTATTAAACCTTCAAGAGGGACTTAAATCTAAGATCGGAATTTTAATAAATCAAAGTATAAAGGCAAATTGTTCATTAAAACAAATCAGCAAACAATGTGACATTTTACCGGAAATAAGCGTCTGCCCGACTTATGACATTAATAGAAGTAGTCAAAACCTTTCTGCTAGCTGGGAAGGGGAAGAGGCACAGACCAAGAGGATAAATGTCAAAGACAGTCCAAGAGGGAAAATGGCTGAGAGAGTAGAAGAGGAACTTCAAAGAGAGAAAAAATCACCTTGTCATTTAAAAAACAGCAGAAACAGTGATGAACAAATTCTTGTGCCTGCCTTCACGGCAGATAATCTAACCTCCCAGGAACCAATCACAATCGAGGAAATTAAAGTTGATCAAAATGGCCGATCCCGTATCGAGTCAGCAAAACAATTTGTTAACCTAGACAAGGAGACGGAGAGCAGCAGTAGCAACAGTGTATCAATGACAGATGTAAACAAAGTGACAAATAAGAGGAAACCTTACTCAAGTGCGCTAAAGTCGTCAGTTACTCAAGGAAATAGCCGTGTTTTCGAAAGGAGTGATACTCAAAAAACCCATCGCAAGGGAAACCAATGCAATGAAATTATTGGTGTCAATAATTCATCTACTTCACTGAAAACAGCGGGGAAACACGAGTGGCTATTTGTATCTCGTCTTTTTTCGTCAACTACGGCTGATGAGGTCCTGAATTTTCTGAATTCAAACGGCATAAATACAGTGGAATGTGTTGAATTGAAAACAAAACATCCAACCTACAAATCTTTCAAAGTGGGCGTGGAAGAAAATGCAATTGAAAAGGTGCTAATCCCCGAGTTTTGGCCTAGTGGGATTTATGTGAGGAGATTTATTGCAACTCGGCCCTGGCGGAAAAACTACCAAAACTCTGGCAGAAATTCTTTTTTAGAGAAGAAATCGAACTTGGAGAGAATGAGATAGAAAAACACCGCACACAAAGGGTGAGTAGGCCTAAGCAAACACATGACACCAGTTTAGGTCTAGCTCAGCGGTTCCCAAACTGTGCGCCGCGGCGCCCCGGTGCGCCGCGAGCTAGTGCCAGGTGCGCCGCCGTCATCTACCAAAAAGGCCTACTACAAAACTTTGCGATGGCCGTCGATTTTTCCCGCGCAAACCCTCTTGTCCGTCGCCGGCCCGGTAAGCTCCGTCTGAAACGGTGCTAAATACAGCAGTTGCAATGGAGAGTTCGTCGGATGATGATTTTTTTCTGATAGTCGCGGTGTGCGGTCATGAAGAGGAAAGATTAAAAAGAAGGAAGCATAAGTTGTGGATTCATGAAATTTTCTAGAGAAGAAAAGCATATGGCGAATTTCACAATTTGTTTGAAGATTTGAAGAAAGACGACGTGAAATTCTTTTCGTACTTTCTTATGTCACAGAAGAAGTTTTATGAGTTGCTTCAGCTACTGTAGTTCTCCGAGAAACACAGTAAATTCCATAAACATTTCATCCGTACTCTTTGTACGCAGCTTTTACGGTACTGTCGATGTAACCAGAATGAAGGTTGGAAGTCGACTAGTCGACTGCAAAATTTTACGGGTCCGCCGGCCGGCAAAAATGGCCCCAAGAGCAATGGTCTCCTAGAGTAGGTTTCCTGCTTTAAGTAACTGACCAATCTGTGAGAAATGTTTAAGATCCTGAATTCTGTATTATAGTAACAATCTTATTTTAAGTGCTATGTAAGAATACATTAACCGTTAACTGTTTAAAAGATAAATTTAAAATGTAATTGTAATGTAATACAATGCAAAATGGGTATAAATGGTATAATGGGTATAAGTGCGCCGCCAAGCCATGTTTGTACTGAAAGGGAGCCACGGGTTAAAAAAGTTTGGGAACCACTGGTCTAGCTGACTGTGAAACCACTAATGTACCTGTGAAATTCACTGTAGGCCATTTAAATGTACAGTGTTTGCGGACAAAATTAGATTCAGTAAGCATATTTTGTGAAGAGGAAGCGATTGATATTTTAAGTGTATCAGAGCACTGGCTTGAAATAGACGAGATTGATTACTACCAAAGAATACATAACCTCAACATTGCATCCAGTTTTTGTAGATCTGATATTAAAAATGGTGGCTCTGCGCTATATATTAGAAGTGATCTTGAATATAAATCACTTGATTTAACCAAATTTTGTGTTGAAAAATCATGTGAAATTGTGGCAATTCATCTCTTGGAGTGTGACATGATAGTCGCATCACTGTACAGATCTCCAGTGAAAATAAATTTTAATGAGTTTTGTGGCAAACTTGAAAGTTGTTTATTATATCTATCTTCGTTGTGTATGAATGTTCTGGTTTGTGGAGATTTTAACATTAATGTGATAACTTCGTCATGTGAAGAAAGTTCTTTCAGAAATCTGATCAGTCAGTGTGGTTTCTTTATTACAAACACACTGCCCACAAGAGGAAAATCATGCATTGACAACATCCTAACGAATATGGATCAAAAGAAATATGTAACCAGTGTTGTCATCCCAATGATTTCGGACCATGACGCTGTCACTATGGAGGTAACTACATCAGCGGTGAGTAATTTTAAAGTTTTACCTCTTGAGTGGGAAAATGATTTTTCGTTTGATTTTCGTGTTGGTTTGTGTGACCCAAATAGACTTAAGCGCTTCAGAGAAGCCTTGAAAAATATACCTTGGGACGATCTAATGGTAAGTAGACCTCATGATTGCAACGTGTTTGACTAGTTTTTTAACAGCATCCAAAGTGTCCTGGACCAGATTTACCCACTCCGTATGAGACGTTTGGACAAAAAAGGTAAGCCCCGTAGGCCTAAGCCTAGGAAAAACATAGGGCCCTTCAGAGTTGACTGGTATACACCCGATCTGAATAGGCTCAGGGAGCTGATGTTGGCGCTGCGGGATAGAGGGGACCAGGTGAGATATCTGCATGCTAAAAAGATGTACAACAAGAAGGTTGAGGAAGCAAAAAGAGCCGGTAATGTCAGATTCATTGAAAATTCAACAAACCGTTGCAAAGCAGCTTGGGACATAATAAATTCAGCCAAGCCCACCAAAGCCGGTCTACAATGTGCTGCCAGTCCAGATGATTTTAACAACTTTTTCGTTTCTTCCGTTGAGAACATTGTCTCTGGTATCCCTGATGCCCCTATTGACCCACTGGACCTTCTGAGAGCAAGGAAACCTGAAAACCAGATTCCAAACTCAATAAAATCCTGGACTCTTGTTAGCGAAACAAAAGTAAGCAATGTGGTTAGAGGCTTAAAGAGTACGGTTAGCCGTGACTACTATGGATGGTCATCAAAACTCCTCAAGGAAGTAATCGACCTCATTCTGACACCTCTTACATTCGCTATAAACGATTGCCTTCGTCGCGGGTTTTTTCCGGCCTCAATGAAAATCTCCAGAACAGTCCCCATATATAAGAAGGGAGATCCTTCCAGTCTAGGCAGTTATAGGCCAATCTCCCTGGTGCCCGTGCTTGGTAAGGTCCTTGAAATCATAATAAAAGAACAAATCTGTAGCTATTTTGAGCGAAATGGTCTGTTTAGTGACAGCCAACATGGCTTCCGGAAGGGACGATCCACAACCGGAGCGGTATCGGAAATTTCCGAGAAAATTGCAAGTGCATTTGAAAATAGGGAATCAGTGGCCCTAACATTGTGTGACTTAAGCCGTGCATTTGACTGTGTCCCTCACAAGATCCTTCTCGACAAGCTTATGACCTACGGGGTAAGTGAGAAAACCCTCTCAACCCTTAAGGACTATCTGGGGGATAGGAAGCAGGTTGTGGACATTAAAGGGGCGAAATCTGCAAGCCTACACGTGCAGCACGGCGTACCTCAGGGCTCGGGACTTGGGCCGCTTCTCTTCCTGATTGCCATCAACGACCTTGGGTGGGAAAGTAACATCGTTCTCTTCGCTGACGATACCACCTTATATGCAAGAGGATCGTCACCAGACTTAGCGAAATTGGAAGCTGAGGCAAATCTTAAGGGGGTTGAAGTCTGGTTCCAAGCAAACAAACTGCAGCTCAATGAGGCCAAGACCAACAGATTGACATGTACTCTGGTGCGCACTCCAGAAATTGTTGATGGCAGTGTAAAACTTCTAGGTTTTTACCTGGACTCAAAACTCAACTGGAGCACACATGTCAACCAAATCTGCATCAGACTTGCTAGAGTAATATTTCTGCTGCGAAGACTGAAGAAATGTGTCACCGAACCATATCTCGTCCTGGCGTACCATGCTATGTTTCACTGCCACATTTCCTACGGCATCCATCTATGGGGACACGCTCCAGGAGCAGTTGAAGTCCTCAAGCTTCAAAAAAAGGCCATTAGGATAATCACCAGCAGTCGACACCGAGATCACTGCAAGCCACTCTTTGAGCGCCTAAGCATAATGACCACCTACAGCAACTACATCTATGCCTGTATGGTGCAAGTGAAACTCCATGAACACAGCTGGGAAACCAGGGCGGATATCCACACCCATAACACCAGGGGTCGTGACAAAATTGATGTACCTCACACAAGATTAAGCAGAAACCGAGACTCCTACCCTCTGGTAGCCATTAGGTTTTTTAACCGACTGCCATATCTTGTAAAGGCTCTCGAAAACCGGAAGTTTCAAGATGTAGTAGGGGCGTTCTTCAAGATGAAACCATTCTACTCTATTGACGAATTCTTGGAGGACAACCTAAACGTCTTAGGTCCAGGTTAAGGTGTAAATAGCGTGCCGCCATGTATAGTTTTAAATGTTTGTTTTTTGTATATAGTATGTTTTTTTAACCAAATGACGCAGTCTATCCCTATCCAATGATAGGTCAACGACAAAGAAGATGGTAATTCAAGGTAATTCAAGGTAATTAATTCAGTGTTGCCAACCACAACAAACTGCAGGTAACACCCACCAGACCACCTATCTATGATATTCAGTGTTACCAGCTTCAGCCTCCGTTGGCAACACTGAGCGTTGACAAGCATGGCCACCGGTAGTGTTTAATTCAGTGTTGCCAACCACAACAAACTGCAGGTAACACCCACCAGACCACCTATCTATGACATTCAGTGTTACCAGCTTCAGCCTCCGTTGGCAACACTGAGCGTTGACAAGCATGGCCACCGGTAGTGTTTAATTCAGTGTTGCCAACCACAACAAACTGCAGGTAACACCCACCAGACCACCTATCTATGACATTCAGTGTTACCAGCTTCAGCCTCCGTTGGCAACACTGAGCGTTGACAAGCATGGCCACCGGTAGTGTTTAATTCAGTGTTGCCAACCACAACAAACTGCAGGTAACACCCACCAGACCACCTATCTATGATATTCAGTGTTACCAGCTTCAGCCTCCGTTGGCAACACTGAGCGTTGACAAGCATGGCCACCGGTAGTGTTTAATTCAGTGTTGCCAACCACAACAAACTGCAGGTAACACCCACCAGACCACCTATCTATGACATTCAGTGTTACCAGCTTTAGCCTCCGTTGGCAACACTGAGCGTTGACAAGCATGGCCACCGGTAGTGTTTAATTCAGTGTTGCCAACCACAACAAACTGCAGGTAACACCCACCAGACCACCTATCTATGATATTCAGTGTTACCAGCTTCAGCCTCCGTTGGCAACACTGAGCGTTGACAAGCATGGCCACCGGTAGTGTTTAATTCAGTGTTGCCAACCACAACAAACTGCAGGTAACACCCACCAGACCACCTATCTATGATATTCAGTGTTACCAGCTTCAGCCTCCGTTGGCAACACTGAGCGTTGACAAACATGGCCACCGGTAGTGTTTAATTCAGTGTTGCCAACCACAACAAACTGCAGGTAACACCCACCAGACCACCTATCTATGATATTCAGTGTTACCAGCTTCAGCCTCCGTTGGCAACACTGAGCGTTGACAAACATGGCCACCGGTAGTGTTTAATTCAGTGTTGCCAATCACAACAAACTGCAGGTAACACCCACCAGACCACCTATCTATGATATTCAGTGTTACCAGCTTCAGCCTCCGTTGGCAACACTGAGCGTTGACAAACATGGCCACCGGTAGTGTTTAATTCAGTGTTGCCAACCACAACAAACTGCAGGTAACACCCACCAGACCACCTATCTATGATATTCAGTGTTACCAGCTTCAGCCTCCGTTGGCAACACTGAGCGTTGACAAACATGGCCACCGGTAGTGTTTAATTCAGTGTTGCCAACCACAACAAACTGCAGGTAACACCCACCAGACCACCTATCTATGACATTCAGTGTTACCAGCTTCAGCCTCCGTTGGCAACACTGAGCGTTGACAAGCATGGCCACCGGTAGTGTTTAATTCAGTGTTGCCAACCACAACAAACTGCAGGTAACACCCACCAGACCACCTATCTATGATATTCAGTGTTACCAGCTTCAGCCTCCGTTGGCAACACTGAGCGTTGACAAGCATGGCCACCGGTAGTGTTTAATTCAGTGTTGCCAACCACAACAAACTGCAGGTAACACCCACCAGACCACCTATCTATGATATTCAGTGTTACCAGCTTCAGCCTCCGTTGGCAACACTGAGCGTTGACAAGCATGGCCACCGGTAGTGTTTAATTCAGTGTTGCCAACCACAACAAACTGCAGGTAACACCCACCAGACCACCTATCTATGATATTCAGTGTTACCAGCTTCAGCCTCCGTTGGCAACACTGAGCGTTGACAAGCATGGCCACCGGTAGTGTTTAATTCAGTGTTGCCAACCACAACAAACTGCAGGTAACACCCACCAGACCACCTATCTATGATATTCAGTGTTACCAGCTTCAGCCTCCGTTGGCAACACTGAGCGTTGACAAACATGGCCACCGGTAGTGTTTAATTCAGTGTTGCCAACCACAACAAACTGCAGGTAACACCCACCAGACCACCTATCTATGACATTCAGTGTTACCAGCTTCAGCCTCCGTTGGCAACACTGAGCGTTGACAAACATGGCCACCGGTAGTGTTTAATTCAGTGTTGCCAACCACAACAAACGGAAATTAACACTTACCGGACGATACTATCACTTGAACTTGATTAAGAAAAATTCTAAATTACTGACTGCCTCAAGTAATTATTAATTGTGTTTAATTAAAAAAATATAAAGTTTCAAGTTTTCTTTCTTGCTCAGTTCCATTTTATTTCCCTCGCTGGATCTTAACTACAACAATTTTATGATTTCTTAGTACTATTAGATGTTATGAAAATACTTATAACTACAGTATAATATAAGCGTCAGTGTAATACTATAATGAGTTGAGTATGTCGTAAAGCATTACTGCACACCTACTTTAAGTATACTTTTGACATTTTCACAAGTTTTATTATTTTTTTAAAGTGTTTTAAGCAACATATTAAAAGGAGTTGTAACAATTTATTTATGTCGTCATATTTATGCAATGTTAACCTGAAAACATATTCTTGATTTCATATTTGTAAACTGGGAATATACAATGCAAAACCAATTTGTGTACTAAGTTCGCTTTCGGCATAAATTAATTATTAACTCGTCAATATAACATGTTTGTCACATGTAATTATTTAACTAAAACTTTTTGCTGCTGTCTGTGTTTGTTTTAGCCCACTTAAAAACGAAAAAGTGGCACATATCATAATAATAAGATATTTTTGTCTTAGAAAGTTAACCCTTTCATACATTTTCCACACTCATCTCTTATAAAACAATTCATGAAATACTTTTATTGATATTCAAATGGGCCCGCGTGAAATTATTTATAGCCTAAACGTTGCATGAAAATAATAAAAAAAAAAAAAAAAACACCTTTTAAAAGTAAACTGTTATTTTCAGCGAAATATGAATACAATTTATGAATCAAGTTCATAACACTAATCCGACAAACTGTACATAAAACACCTTGCCTTATTACATTTAGTTAATTCTGATTATGATAAACGTATTTATTTCAGAAATAAACTTTTACATACATCTTTTTACAAGGCGTATTTTAGAGTGTAAGACATTGATCGGCGACAACAGTTCGTTTTTTTAATGAATTGTACCATCATAAAATGTACATCATAAACATAATGAATGTACATCATAAAATGTATTAAGAAATTACGAAATATAAACATTGCTCATTCGTAATAAGACACCAAAACCTTAATATGACAACTTAATACAATGAGGAAGTGTGAAAATCTCAAATGGAAGTAAAGCTTTATATGCACATAAAAATAAATTCCTTAATTGTTAAAATACAATTCCGAAAACCACACCTTTAATAGGATGTATGAGTTGAAAATGGAAGGAAATCAAACTTTGCATTAAAGTTATGAGCCGAAATTGAAAAATGCAATAACTCTGACATATGCGACCACTGAGTTGGGTTTGTGGCATATTGTTATAAATTTAAAGACCATTAAAATTATGTAAGACATGACAAAACGGCAGATAACATTTTCTAAAAAGTTTTTTCTGAGGGACGTCCCCTGAGGAAGTCTAGGAGGAAGGTTCTTTGGCCTTCACATCATTTCATACACACATTATTGCACATTCATAATACACACAATTTTAAAAGATCTTTGAACTTATATCACTATGTAATAAGCTTGACCTTAATCGGTTAATATGTCGAAAGTTATTACATTAAAAGTTTTAATAAGATTTTTTAATGCAAAGTTTGAGTGCATACAATTTTTTATTTCATCATTCTTTCTAGGTCCGATTTTTTGCTTTGAACTCAAATAAAAAATACCTCTTATTATATGTGCCTCGCTGTTTACATATAAAACTTTTTAATACTTCCTCACTTAACCGTCCCCTCGTACTGTAAAATGACAAATATCATCCTCGAAAAATATGTTTATGCAATAAACTTAGGCAAGAAATTTCTATGTCGTAAGTCCACAAATATTAGAATGTTTTACTGTTCGGGACTTGGTACACCCGGTGTTGGTTATTAAAGCTAAAGCCACA
Source organism: Neoaliturus tenellus (assembly GCA_030545055.2). NCBI lineage: Eukaryota > Metazoa > Arthropoda > Insecta > Hemiptera > Cicadellidae > Neoaliturus > Neoaliturus tenellus. The sequence goes on from CM061533.1 coordinate 9,241,376, forward strand.
CTTAATCATACACAACTTAATCATAAATGATCACATATCGTACTCTATGAATCGTCGTTAGTTATACTCGTACAGAGTATATGTAGAATACTCGTACATAGTTATACTATGAAATTTCTGTATAACGAAAAACTATTCATTTAATGTTAAATCTAGTTTTTAACACTATTATCACAACTATAAATACTATATTCTTGTTGAAGATAATTTAGCAAAACTCATATTCACTAACGAGTGTTTGAAGTGCGAATCCACCGGATGGTAGGTTGGCAGCACTGTGCGATGTTAACGAGCACGGCCACCGGCAATGTTTACTGCAGTGGTGCCAACGTAAATAGTGTTCAAACTCTAAACCGATGACGGGCAAACAGCGCATAATCAATGAATATTGTCGACGGATTGCTGTCAAAATCCTTTCCATCATTAAAATGAAGGGAATTGGCTATGACATAACTCAAATATTATCATGATTCGGCATGTAAACACATTACTTTGAAATGCTAAAGTTTACTGCATGAAATAAGAAGAATTAAAATTATTGATTAGAATTAACTCTAAGAATTAACTTAGAGTGTCCAGTTTTACAAGGTAAAACTGAACAATCCAAAAAAAAAAAAAAAGCATTAACATATAAATTTTAATAAAAAATCAGCAAAAAATGTGAAAATAATTCCATTGTTTTAATTTGTTCTAATGTTAAACAAGACCACTTTCTCATTATATATATTTATAAAAGGGGATGTTGGTACAGTATATAACTTGTATTATTTGTATCGATGGACTCGAATACCACAAGACCGTTTGCCATGAAACTCGGTACATGTTTGGAAAATTTCATGGAGAAGGTTTGTAAGCCATTATTTTTTTGTATAACTGTTAGGGCTTGGCCCCATTCCAGTAATAAACCTACTTATGGCAGGGTTTAAAACTCTCTTTTCACTGTTGTCATGGAAACAATAAAACAATTTTTAGTTTGGCATTGCAACGCATGCCGTGTATCAGATAGTGATGTATAAAACAAAATAACGTGAAATATAGAAACAGCACATAACTTTGAAATAAAATAATATAAAAATTGGAAACTACGTGTTCAACAGTCTAAAAACACAAATCTTTAAATCTATATATTAATAGGCAAGCATGTTTCTTTTCCTCCTTTTTTCTCTGCTTGTGACATCGTAGGAGAAATCCGTGCATAGGCCTACCGTTAGAAAGGTATTGTGCTGTAGATGAGCAGAATCGCGCTTATCGGCCCACGGGGATACGCCCTACAGGCTTTAAAAGTTTCAATGTTAATCTTATGATAAAAGGATAATTAAAGGAATTATTAAACAAATGCTGTAATATAAAATGCAATACAACCAGGAAGGACAGATGATTCAGATATAACATATTGTTTTAACTGTTGTTGAATTAAAATCAAAAGAATATTGGGACTCTCGGTGCTTCGGCAGTGTTCGGGTACGTTCGGGACTAGTCGGCTCCTCGAAGTAAACAACTGCCGAGTTGTTCAAATGAACGAATCAATAAAGTGATTTGAATGAATCATATGTCATTTTCTAAAAGAGTCATTTGAATCAGCGACCACAGAGAATTCTTTGTTCGCCGATTATTATCGATTGTAAAATGATAACTTTGTTTCGATCGCGATCTGAGAACCAGGCAGATGTTTTATCGGTTTTGTTTACAAGGTTTCATATCCTTTTTATCATACAAAGGTTAGCGTTATTTGATGGATCTCACAAGTACCTACTCCTATATAGTTCCCACTTCATACTAACTTATTTATTCTCTATTTTGTTACATAAATATTAAAAATTAAGATAATTGCTTATAATCTTGTAAAGTTTCTTTTATTTGTCAAGCTATTTCATCTATAATAGACAATTGTGAATGAGGCTTATTAAAATGGCCACGAAACTATAAATAGAAATTTAAACCCTCAGTTGATGCCTTTACATTTAACGACACAACAAATGCACGACCCCGACACGGTATTGGTGATGGTGAGCACCGAAATCAGGGCCGGTTTGACCATATAGGTTACCACGCATATAGGTTACGTTCGCTACCAGCCGAAGCATATGCGGCATTCAGGCTACTCCATCAGCCCACCAACAAAATCATGGACTTCCTGTATACCGGCCCTAGTGGCTGTGTCTTATGCCACAGACCACGAATAGAATCAATAGAATCTGTCCACAAGTGTTGCCAACTGGCCAGGAACGTCAGTGATCGTCCAAGCCCCGCGCACATGCGGCGGACAATCCCGTAGACCGTTCCTAAGCTATCTAACCTTTAAAATAGACCGAACCAAAGAAATTTCGTATATAGTATCATGGAACCATCGCCTACATTGAAAGAATTTGAAAGCCACATTTGAAAAGCGGGGCATTTTAGTCTTTAGAGTAGTGGGAGGACGGGTCACGTGGAGGCGCCTAATTGTAATTACCCTGACAGAGGTGGTCAGTCATTTGTCGTCGTCTTACCTTGGTTGAAGAAAAGATTACTATTTATTAATAAAGGTTTTATAAATACTTTATATATGCCTTATTCTACTTCAACTATTACAATTAATAATCGACTGCATTACTTGGATGGGTGAAGAAACAATATATACCGTAACTAAATTGATTAGCTTTCATCCACTGCCTAATTATTCAATCAGTACATCACTTGAGTGAGAAACCAACGTACAAAATCAAATGGTAAACACTGGTCGCATTTAAACTGACCCTAGTAACTTAACTCTTTTTTTACTGTTACGTACAAACTTAAAATTAATTAAATATTCAAGTGACCCAAAAGTACGTCACAGAATATTAACGTCAATTAATCGATGAAATTCGATTTTATCGCATTAAGACGGGTGAGGAAAAACAGCTGTATCATACGGACAAAAGAATAGGTTCAACATTCTATTCGTGAAAAAGATCGATTCAAATGAATCAATTCGCCAGATGAGCCGAATTTTCTATTACCAGCTGATTGAATCAGCGGGTTTACCCGAGTGTTGCCGAACACTGCCGAAGCACCGCCAGTCTCAATACTCTTTTGATTTTAATTCAACTATAATTGGATCCAGACGGTCCAGATCAACTAAAAAATTTTGGTTAAAGTTCAACCAGAAGGCGATCTCTAGTATAAACAATTCCTTCTCTCCATTCGTTCTAGGCCTGTACATTAACTAAAGGACTAGGAATAAAACCGGACTTCACTGATTATTTTATACCTATTTTGTACCTTGGGTCGCAGCTGTGGACGGAGGACATGTCGCAGTGGCAGGTCCTGGGAGCCGGGAGGATGACTCAGGACTGAGGACGCGACCGGATGGGATCGTCGGCACGCGAGTTCAATATAGATGAGCCCCTGACTGCCTTCGACCCAGCCGGGAACCGATACAACAATGCCCTCGATCGTTATCAGTTCCAGTAACCGGCTCCGTGTGGTTTCCGCCAGATTGGTGGATTAAACCGCATAATAAAAAGAAATCTATGTAATATTTACACAGTGATTCGTTCTAAATATTGTTGCAGTAGTTCTTTACAGCATGTTATTGTTAAACGGTGTTTTTGTGATTGGCAAATTAGTGAACCGGATTAAAAAAATATGTGATAGAGTGAGTGCAAGTTCTTAATAAAATATTATTCTAAATTACATAAGGGATTTAAAAAAATGAGGTGAAATAACTTTATTCTTTTTTGATAGACTGTAAAATATCTTATATCGGTATTTGCTTATACATTTTGATCGAAGGGTTTATATATCATATAATTCTTACTTTCATTTAAATACCATATGATTGCAAGTTCTAAAAAGTTGACTTTTTATATTAATTCAATAATAACATTAATTCACTAATTATTATGAATAAATGTTACAGTACCTTTATTGTTAACAACTCCACTTATGTGTTTTATTTTATTAGATATAGTTCTGTCAGAGAACTTAAATTTTTGCATAACCAACTACTAATTTTTTATGCAGAAGGTTTTATCCTGTTTAAGTTGGTAATCCTGATTCCTCTTCTTCCTTGGCTATCAGCTGATGTACATTTTCGCATTGACTTTCGCCTTAAGTGCTTTCCGTGTGATGTAATTAAATTGCAGGCACAAACATGATTTTGAGCAAAGGATGAAGGAGTATTTATCGTGAAGGACAGTTTGTAAACAAAATGGTTGGTTTTATGGCAAAATGCGTCCGAAAGAAACCTCCAGGGAAGTGTATATAGCCTATCTTCAACCTAATAATTTTTAGGTTGGTTTATTTATAGCAGTTCTAACATCTTCTAAAATTTTCTCATTTCATAGCCTACTATTCCCCTTCTGTTATTTTGTTTCCTTCAGAACCTCTTTCCATAAAATTTTCAATAATCCTTTGAATTGTAAGTTTGTTATGTTCTTAACTTGTAAATTAACCTTCGAACGCTTTTTTGACATAAAACCAATTTTTTTCGATAATCCTCCTCCCAATGAACACTCCATATCTTTGCTCCGAAACATGTTTGTAGTTTAACTTACCAGTAATTACCTTTAATGCATCCCACTTAAATTGAACAACAATGAACATCAACTAATATCCAAGGAGGAAGAAGAAGAAGCAGAGTTAGAGACTTATAAACTTTGATTTACTCTACTTGTAAGTTGGCTTTCGTTTTAAAAGATATACCCTATATTAATATTACATATCAAAGGTTAAACTTATTAATTCAGCCCATAAAACGAAGCTAACACGTAACAATTATTTCAAGTCAAACACATTTCTTACATTTCCCTTCAAAGTTTCCACATATACATAAAAGTTACAGTAAATGGTGTAGATCGCATGTGCTTGTTTGTAGCTGGTCGAACAACAAGTTATAAACTTGAATCTTGCAGCCAGACATTAATATCTATTTATATGCTCCAGGCACGTGGTTGTATAGGAGAGGTGCAGTTTCTGCGATTGGATAGGGTCGTTTCAACATGCAGTATCATTGTGGAACTGGTCAATAACGTATGGTATTGTAGTTACAAGTTGTGTGCAAAAATACGTGACTCCTACGTTGCAAGGAAACACAAATTGTCAGCTAACTATACTATAGAATCTGAGAAATTTTCTTCAACTTTAAAGAAAATATACACTAAATAGGGGTTGTTCGCTGAGTGATTCACAGTCTCAACCATTGGGTGATCTACAAATTATAAAACATAATGTCTGGTCAAGTTATTAAAAAAACCATTATACTTTTATATTTTGAAATAACTCCGATTGAAATTTTCAAGCTAGCCAATTCTGTATATTTTCTTGGATTGTCGTTTAAGGGCCACAAACAACGTAAGGTATGACGATTGTTGTTGTGCGGTGTTTTAAAGTGTGTAATATTTATTTGTGATAAAAAAATATTTAACTGTGTTTTTTTACTAATAGTCAAAAGACTCAAGACATTAGACTTGCAAATAATGGAGAACTTTATTTGTTTGAAATGTTTGGTAGTTTGTCTTGATATTTAATCACCCATAGCATTAAGGCCTATACGGTAGGTCTGAAATTACACTCAAACGCTGAATAATAGTAGGATGAGTGCTTTAAGCAGGCTTAATTGGCAATCAATCACTAGCGGATTGTTTATATATATCAAGTTCGAATAACGGCTTTTAACCAATTAAAGTTAGAAATTTTAATGGCTGTGTGGGCTTAAGTGGCTAATTGTTGTATTTGAGTTTATCTAGGACAAAGCTCAATATTATACATACTATTGAAATTGTTAATTTCTAAGGTATTGATAAATACCTTGTTGTAATACATTTTGAATACAGAGGGTTTTGATCAAACATAAGTAGCCTTAGGTAATGTTCAGACAGACCTTTGTCCTTGTGGAAGATATTATCCAATATTCGAGTCCATATCCGTCAAAGTCCGCCCATTGTCAACTGCACTAGACTATCCTCAATAGAACAGACAAAACTGACTTCCTCACTGTCGTTTTGACATCTTTAATTAACTTGGATCCAAGTTATCCCTCTTGCTTTAATTGAGGTCGATCTGATTGAGGAAGCAAAGAGATAAATTACAACTCGGTTTTAAATTGGATTTTAATCTTCTCTCCCACTCTTCAAACAAACGAATTATCTTGGAAATTTATTGAGGCAACAGTCGAAAATTTAATGTGAATGGGATTAAAAGATAAATGATTTAGCTTATAACTGTTGAAATGTAACTGATATAAATAATTTCCAACCGGTATTATTATATTTTCTATATATTTAATTATTGACGTTACTATATATATATATATATATATATATATATATATATATATATATATATATATATATATATATATATATATATATAGTAAATATCACCTATTATATTTAGTATAAATATTATTATAGTACTTTGTATTTTAATTTCCTGATGGGGAATAATGCAGAAAATTTGAACTTTAACTAAAGAAAATGTAATGAAGTTGTTTTCCAAGATACCGTTTGGTGATATATGTGAAAGTAACCGGTATTATTTTTATTATTTAAGCCTGCCATTGTAAACATACATATTAACTATCTTTATATAGCATTTTCACTCAATAATAATTCTTCAAGCTACTATTAAATGAAGCAGTATTTTTAAAGCTCAGTAGAAAAAGAGCAGTCAAAGGACAGTCACATTTGGCCAAGCCACATTGTTTTCCTGTATTCACTGTGCAATCAGTTCTCAAACGGTCGATGGTGGTTGTACATTTTTCTAGTTTTTTATATGCCCAAGAGAAAATTTCGTGATTCAGATATTTTAAATTCTTCATCACGCACCCTTTATATGGGCATTAGCTTATTCTTTCTCACCAGTTCGACATTAGTAATTAAATTAATTTTAACAAATGAAATTAGGCACATCACAACCAATTTATGCATGCAAAAACGGCTGGTAAATTTTCCCCATTAATCGGCGACCGCTTGATTTCACATCATCTTACATAATGAGTACATTGATAGAAGGAAAGACACTTACCCTCTACTCTACCCTACAGACTTACTCAAAACGAGAATATCTATAAGTGGATATTCAGATACGTAAAATGATTAAAACATTCTTGAAACAATACTATACCTTTGACTATTGAGGTGGAAGTGGAAAGAAAATAAACCAGCCGGTGGCAGCAGAGAGGGGCTCTCCTTGCCCTAATTGAGGCCTTTCCCAGAATTAAAAGAGACAAAGATACTTACTTGAGTTAAATGAAAGCTTTCAAGAAATCGATACCAGTTGGGAGTCTTCTAATAAGTTTTAAATTACGCTTTAAAAGAAGATAACCATGACATTATTGACCGTTACCATTAATATTTAACAAAACTTTCGGTGAAAAATGTAACCATTTGAATTGTTTGAAACAAAAAATGCTTAAAATCGCTAATAATACTTAACTTGTAATACTTAAATTGTAATCTATTAAAAGATCAATTTAATTTTTAACCAAAACAACCATAATTCAATAGCACGAATTGACTGAAATGGATTATTTTAAAATTTATTGTAGGGGGCCTACTTAATTATTGTTTTTCTATGTTTAATAGCTTGGCATTTCTGGTTTGTTTAATTTTTCTCGAACCACCCAGAGCATAGGTTAATTATTTTAAGGTTGCCAAAGCACGACGCCAGATTAACATTTTGCCAGCGTTAAGACGCTCAGCTCGTCTCATAAGGCTCCTAATTATTATTCCACGGCTACTCCCTAGCTCGCGTGCTACGCCAGTCTAATTGTGATGCTGCTGTTTTTATGTAATAATGGATCAATTAACTATGAAAATGGATCAAAAATACATTGTTGTGTACTAAAAATATATTTAAAAACAGAATTGAATGTTTTTAACCTTAAAAATCTCATTCCATTCGCATCTTAAATGAAAACTAACAGTAATTTTACAAAATCTGAACAATAAAAATTGTATATTATTTTAAACATTTTATCATTTGTAAATCAATATTTATTTTCGATACAAATAAAAGATCCATCTGTATTGCAAAAGCTATCAGGAAACTTAATTGTCTCATAATTTCCTTACTACACAAAAACGTTACAATATCTAAACAATTTAATTGGATTACTCTATTGGCTGATCAAATAATGCGAGGTTAACTATAATGAAGCAACAATATTGGTGAATTTTTGATTGATACAATCCTGTGAATCTGGAACCAAATGCAAAACACCGAACTGAGGGTGTTTTATAGCGTTCTTATCGATTTACCGATTCTATTAAAGTAACACTAACAAAAGCAAGTCAACAAACGTTATTTTCTTTTTAATGTCAGATGTTGCTAACCTCTATTCAGTCTGTTCCTTAGAAGAGCAATGTTAATAGGGAAATTCAATAAACCCCTTTACTTCAAACCAGAAAATTATAGTTATGGAAAATAGTTTGAAATACATTTTACGTTAATATAGATATTGTTTGTGAGAAATAGTATATTTGATAAATAACAAGTCTAGTGTCTTTACAAAATAAAAATAACAACTGAAATTTTAATAAAAAGATGTACAGAGATAAACTGTCACAATAACTTAAACTTAATGGGGATTCTCATATAATCTGTTCTGAAGAACTAGTATTCATTAGTGTGGACGTTAATCACCACTAGGGAATGTCGCATCCACAAGCCATCGCTTATAACCATCCAGAATTCGTGACCTCCAACAGGACGTCACCACCGTCCCAATCTTATTGCATTGGTGTTTATTGCAACGGTTTTGGATAATGCCTAATAATAATAATAATGATAATAGATGAAAGAGATTAAAAAAAATTAATTTACGTCAATCTAAGCCTTTGATAATCTATCCGTCAGTCCATGTGTTCAAGTGCAACAACTAATTAACTGGTTTCAGTAATTAATCCGTTACAAATTATCCTGAGGAAAATGTATATGATTGACGTTTAAAGCAAATAGTAAAAATAGGTCGGTAAATTATTGCAAAGAACGTTATTAATTTTCAAACATATGGTACTTGACAAGTACCATATGTTTTAAAAAAACATATGGTACTTAAAAACAAGTACTACTTGTGAAAAAGTGTTTGAAAACTGCATTGCTGGATCAGAGTTCTTATTAAATAAATTTTATAAAAATTTAAACTAGTATGTTTGAAATAAACTTTAGCAACCTTTTTATTTCAAAGAAATTAACTAGGTCATCCATCGTAAAACTATAATATTATTTTAGTAGAATATTGTTTAAAAAAACTGTTATAAACAAAATAAATTATAAATTAAATGATACATTTAGCACTATTTTTTTAGCAGGATTTTCTATTTTAAAGCTCAAACGAACAAACGGTAGATCCTGTTCAAGATTGGACTATAGATTTAATCATCGAACTATATTTTCTTACCCGTCTACGCACCACAAGCCAAAAAAAACCTCACCACCTTGGACTTATGTTTTTATTTAGTTTTCATTAATGTTTTTATTGTTTTGCAGGTTTTGACCTGTTGGGTTAAAAATTATAACTTAATTAGTTTTGAACTTAATAACCACAGTATTTACATGTAAAATTTAATTTACACCTAACAATTCCGGCTTTAAACGGAATCCAGTAATTCGGGAAACCAGTAAGGGATTTTGGGGGTAGGGTCCCCATCGAGCCGTGGGCTGGTCAATGACTAGAAATTTTATATTTTAATACTATAAATTTTATATTCCCAATACTAATTTTGGAAAAAAACTTTTATAATACACAACTAGAAATTCATAAAAAATGTAAATTATAAAAAAACCGAATGTTTAAACAAATTCGTTTCACTGGTAATGGTAAAATATTCAGAAAATGTAAGAGTAAAGTAAGTAAAGTAAGAGTAAATCTATAAAATATACAAACATGTAAAAGTAATGGTTCTGCAGTGTGACTAACATGCATGATTGCAATACACTGTAGGGCCTACACATTATATCACTTGATATGAATTTAACAAGTGTTGAATTACTTCAACAATCCATCTTCTTAGTTCTAATAGGGTTTCGTCTGTTCCATCCCTTTTTCTCTAGACCTACATAACATATTTTAAGATTTAGGTGTCATTTTAAAGCTTATAATCTAGCGCGTCAGCGAATGGTGATAAAAATGGTCATTTCGCTTCAGGCTTCGCCCCGCTATAGCCTTTGATTTATTTCTGGAGAGCGCTTTAAAATGTTGACCAACCTTCATTATAAGATTTTTAAATGTGAATTGTAATTTACCTCTGATAAAACTTATGAATATTTAAGTAAGATTTAATGGAGCATCTGCATAATCAACATAAATGTTGTTAAAACATTTACATTTTTTACTTTCACGTGCAAATGTTCTCCTCGTCCCGGATAGTTTTTTTTTTTTTTTTTTTTTTTTTTTTTACGGCAAAAATAATTTTACAGTAAAAGTTACCTTTATGATAATGATTCACTGTAATTAATGTACTATGTATTATGTGTAATAATGTACTGATGGAAAGTACTGTAATTCCTTGGAATTGTATTGTAGGTGAGTTTCTCATAAACAGAAAGAAATATAGTAGAAAATGCACAATCTGCTCTCAGGCCCCCTATTTTCTAATGAATAAAAAACTAGGAGGCCTACATAAAAAGGTATATATTTACTTGTACATACTGTATACCAATAACTAAATTCATACCTCAAATGAATAATCCTTATGGAAAGATGGATACTAAAGAACCGTTCGTTTAAAATAATTGTGTTAAAATTGTATTTGTATGTTACTTGTAATTTGTTAGGTAATATTATAAAGGTTTTTGTGGTATTGAAGACCCGGTTCTATCAGAGCGAGAGGAGTCGGTCGGATTCGATCGTTCTACTTCATGATCTCCGTAAACGTCTGCATTTGTCACCCCAAGTGTCTCTGGAAGCGTTCCAGGGAAGCTTTTACGTCGTCAGGGAAAAATCTAGATTATGAGGCTTTCTGAAACTTGGTTCAGGTTACCGTAAAACTTAATTACTGCTCCCCAATTAGCAAAGGCTTAAAAACCCACGATGTATAGATATTTAGGGTAAACAAAAGTAAGTTTTGAAAAGAAAAAAAAGATTTATTATACTTAAGTATCATCATTTGTGATATTTTATTACTCTTACTCTCTTGAATTTAATTTCTACAATGGTAAACATTGCAACCTTATCTGAATGTACAAACATTATACTCACAAAACAATTTTCCTTACAATAAACAATGATAAAACTACCACAGAATAGACTGTGAAACATATTTAACAAAAGAGACATACTTAATAACAAACAACAAAGAAACATATTTAACAGAATGAATCTGTTAAATATGTTTCATTTAACCCATTTATGCCCACATTGTTTCTTGTGAATTGAATGCAGTGGCTTAGTGCTGCGCTCTGGTAGCGAACTCACTCACTAACGGCCTACAACTTTCCCCGCTAGGAGAGCACACTGTTCATACGTCGGCGCGGGTTCGAATCCGCACACGACCAAACCTGACCTGGTGGAGCAACTCTTAAAGGGTTAGACGATCTGTGGTATCGTTGGTGGGAGGGATATCAATGAAAGGCACGAATGGAGGGATATCAACACATAAAATAAACGGTGGCAGGCTTGCGTGGAAGTTGACGGGATCGGTTGATTCTTTATGAGAGTTGCACCTTGGTCGACACTGATTCAGACAATTGTACACCAGTCTTGATTCTAGCTGTTCCAAAAAGGGGGCAGCGGGCATATATGGGTTAAATCAGCATGAACAATCTCCATATTGAGCAATATCCTTCATTGAGCAATCTCCATTATTTTTAATCAGCCATACATGATTTAAATAACAAACTCCACACATACTGTCCAAAAATTCAGGTTCAGTTTTAACAATTATTACTTTAATGTCGACGGCTAGCCTCTCCATTCAGCATTACGAGAATACCCTCATTACAATACTGCTTTACGATGTAGAGAACAAAAGAGTTGTAATGTAATGTTTTTTTTCTGCGGTTCTGTACAGAATGAATATGTTAAATATGTTTCTTAATTAAATTATTTTTTCAACACCATAAAAGTCAATAATAAGTTTTTAAAGCTGAATAAATCATTCTGACAAAAAAGAGTTAAATTTGTGATGTAGACATACCGCAGTAGGTTGGCACAGCCCGCTGGACCAAGTTCAAAGGTTGGTAACACTGAATGCGAGATGACGTTGCACATTCATCATAGGGTATTTCTTATTGTGGTCTTTCAGGGAATTTCTAAAGATGAAGTGAGGGAAAATAGAACTGGTTAGTAACTGATTTTGTTATTTAAAAGGTATGAGGGGTCTAATATAACTATTTAACTAAACACTTACAAAAATGGTTAAAAAGAGGAATCTGAAACAGGGGAATAAAATACCATGTTTTGCCTTAAATGCCGTATGGTTAACATTGCCGATGCGCAACAATTGGGTACTGGCAAAATAAAAGGTGAAGACGACTCTTAACGGGTTACGAGGAAAAGCCAAAAATATTATTCCCATGTTAATCTTATAGGAAACCAACTAAACCCTGTATCTCGCTTATTTACCTTAATTAATAAAATTTTGTTTATATTCACTAGGTATTGTTTGACTGATATTTGTTTACAACACCCATATGATGGCAAACTTACATACTCAACTCCATGGGGTGTATGGAGAAAAATTAAAAGTACCGAATATTGCTACAATATTAGATTTTCACCTTATCGAACCATTGCATTTCCTGACAACTAACATTGTTTAACAACATTATATGGTAGTAAACCTACGTACTAATTCCTATGGTGTTTATGGGGAAAATAAAAAAATCACAAATTCCTTTGGGAATTCGCTGAGTACGCACTTCTGCTGCGACGGGGATATTTTTTTAATTAACAAAAATACCCCTTAGAATTTTAAATTTTAGAATTTTAAATGCTGATTTCATTCGGTCAATTGAACTGTTTTTCTGATCCGTTCCTCCTCGCATTTTCTTGGTGACCAATTTCACAAACAACTAACTACTGTAATCTCCAACAACAATGAGGGACAGAAGGGACTTGTGAGCTGAACGCCAGCCCCCAGAACTGGAGTGATGTTTCAGCTCTTCAGCCTTTCATATTCTGATTGTTGCACCTGCGGCTTTGAATTTCAATACAACTCATCCTACACTCGGAGACGGTTGTCAAGTAGCCTATATTGATTTTTTGTGTTTGTATTTTGTAATGATAAATGTGTTTCTATTAATGAGTGATCATTGTTAAGTATACACTTTAGCAAGATTGACAATAATTCTTATTCACATTAAAGCGACCTTCTAATGTGAGGTATTAAATGTTTTCAATCCTCCAACAGGAATGCAACCATTTAATATGCGAAATGGTTGAAATGCATTGAGAAATAATTCTGGACTAGTAATAAAGTATCTATTTTCAGTGAGAGTATGATGTGAACTACAACGAGAAACATTCGCAGTGACCGGCTTGTGAGACTGTAGAAATAATATGGATATTTATTATTTTTACTTATTAAGGAACTATTATTATTTACTTACAACATAACATAACATAAGTTGAGCTTATTTGTTATTTACAACTTAATTCCAGTTCTGAAACTTATTTCAGAAATGGAAATAATAGCAGTACTGAAATGTTGTTGTTGGTTATGTAGTTTTGTAGTCATAAAAGCATCAATAAACATATTTTATGACTTCCGTTCTTGCTGCAAAATAGGAAATGGCGGAGGGGCGCCTTGGATTTTATTACTGTTTCTCTGTAACAATGTGTTTCATGTTCTTCGAAAATGAAAATTGCCGGACTCCTAAAATTTTCTATGTTGAAACATTTATCTTATTTAATATTTTTTCAACATAAATTACATTTTAAGTATGTTATATCCTAAAAGATAGGGGAAACTCTTTAAGGTTGTCGATCATAATATTTATCATGAGGTATAGTTTATACAACTCAAATAGTGCTGTTGAATTGCATAATTGAACAGCTGAATAAAAACTACAAACTACTAAAACAGTCTACTAAATAAATAGTCTACTAAAACAGAATAGAGTGACAGAAGAACTCACGTTAACAACATCATGGAAGAAATCGAACTACTGAGATTTTAACGCAATCCAATTAATGCGGTGCATTGCTCTGCATGGACAACCTCAGCACATCACAAATTTGTAAGTAATATAAAAATATCAGGAATTCAAAGGTTCCATGACGTATTACAATTATTTGCTCCTTTTCGCTCTGTGGTCAGTCATGTCAACGTTTAGGCGTGCACTAAAATATCTCTAAATTATGTAAAAAAATAATAAATTTAATGGAAAATTAAAAATAAATTTTCACTGATGGTTGTATACATATAGTGTATTGCAGTGTGTTTTCGGTCTATGCAGTGGGTCTAGTTGGACCAAGCTCAAAGGTTGCTGGCGACGGTGAATGAGATGACGCCGACGTTACGGTCATCACGCTCTTTCATCAGTTGACGCTTCTTACAAACAGTCTTTCGGTAGAATGAGCAGGGTGGCTGTTTTTGAACAATTGCTGTTCAACAGACCCTCACCTACACCTTGACAAAGAACAAAGTGAATCTTTTTCCAAGAAAACAATTTAATTATTTTCCTTGTCAATTTGAAAATTGAAGCTACGCACCTTTCAGGATTAATTATTGTCAGTCCCTGTATTAAATATTTCTTAAAACATAGTTATGTTTATGTTTTCCTAGTACAAAAATATTACAGAGCTTACACCAATGATGGCAATACACACGCGATTTTCATAACTAAGTAATATATTGTATATTGAATACAGGATTTAATATCCATTCTTTTTGTTTGCGTTGTTGGTAGTGTCACTTTGCAATCGTTTATATAAGAGTCAACCATAGACAAGCTGTGATTATTTTGAGTTAAGATTGGAAATTTTTTAAACTTTGTAAATAAGGATAAATCAAAGCATATTCGTCCTCTTCCGATTGTTAACTTTATCTGGGTGATTTAAAGTACAGACTGTAACAGATTTCTTCGTTTTCAGATACACACACATACTACATATCACGCATTTAATTGTCGACTCAATCTCTCACGCCAGGCGTCCGCAAACTCACGCATTGTAAGAGTGCGCAATGCAACTACGTGTCTGTAATCACATAAACTAAGCCTGACAGAGAGCTCCTGGTGAAACTACGCAACACTAATATAAACAGTCTTCTCAATTGGTTATTTTGGAATGCCTTTTGATGATAAAAGGGCTTCTGTCACTGGTTGCTTTGGTTGCATTGGTTTGGTTGCTAGACACGGTTACCTGAATCAATTGGAGAGCTTCTGCTTGTTGTATTTAGCTGTCAACTAGATAGCATGCAAAAGTGATTTAGCCGGTTTGTTTACTTGTAAAATTTGATTTGTATCGCCTAATTTCTCTCAAAACTAATGTTCGTTTATTTGCAATTACATGATGGATGATATGTTTTTACTGATGACTGTATTTTTTAGGTTACGAAAACTCCCGCATCATATTGCCAGGTTGACAGGTCTGCGAATGACGAAGCACGGTTTTCATCCCTTATATGTGGTAAGTTTGAAAAAACCAAAATTGATTGAACTACAATTATCATACACTTTCAAAATTTTGATGTGCCCCAAACGTTAAGCAAACAAATTTATTTGGAAAATTTTCACACACTGAACAGTTTTAATTGCCTCCCTTTGGACAAGTTTATCAAATAACTAGTCTCGAACAGAAACCTAACAAAACTCAATGAAACCTGAGTTTTGTCGAGTTTCTTTAGGTTTTGTTGAGTTTAGGACGAAACCAAACAACACTCAACAATGAGTCAATGCGGGCGGCGCGGCGACAGGAGAGACTTGTATCGCTCAACGTCAGTTCGATGAAGATTTTACAGCCTTTCATCTTCTGATTGTCGCACCTGCTGCTTTGAACTTCTACATAATAAAGTTTTTGGAGACTGCTTAAGGTTTGGATTTCATTTTTAAGGCTAACTAATTATACGATACAACAAATATTCAATTACTGTTTTATAATGATATAATTACACTTTAACATTATTATATTGAAGCAGGGCAATAAGCCATGAGCTACTTTTAAACCCCAAATAAAATTACACAGGGTGCGGCAAAAAAACCGACCTATTTTCTTTCGCGCACCACTCAGCGACAGGATGTCTGAGAAAGGTGGGGGTAGGCTTGTTGGAACGCAAATTTTATGCCGTTTTAGTAGTCATGGAGTAGTGGTCGCTTGAACAACACTCGTTTGTTATCAAGACATTTTTCAAAAATTCATTTAAAAAAATCAATCATTGCTACTTAGTGGCAGTTTCGTGCATTCTTTCAATTAGGTCAACATTTAGAAGTTCTGTCGAGTAGCACAATTATTCAGTGACTTGCTAACTTTAGATAAACTTGTTTTAAGTTGAAAAGGAAGCCAACAGGCGATCCAAGGTCATCGCGGACGCAAATAAACAAGGATAGAGTCCGTGCTGCAGAGTGAAAAATAGTCCTCGTCGGCCTTCCAGAAAACAAACTAGTGCTTTACAATGTCTACGCCAGAGGCATTCTGTTAAGAAAATTGTACAATGAAAACTAAACGCTTTTAAGGGAGAGTATTCCAAACCGATCACATTGTTGTGGACACCCCGGCAATCGAACCCGTGACCTCTTGAACCAGAGTCCAAGACGCTAACCGATATAGGCTAGCGAGATGCCTTGAGCATGCCTGACCCCTCGGTTTGACAAATTTTGGGGTTCGATCTTAATTTCCATCCATACCAATTAATTGGCTATGGATAATTAAAAATTAAAACCCACTGACCATGCAAGGCGACAAATATTTTACATACAAATGATTGATTTAAATGCTGATAAAGAACTTTTTATGTTTACTGCAGAGGCGCACAAAATACAAAATATAGATAACGAACGCGCGTTACGAATGCCTAATGTAATTATATGGGTTAGGCGATCACTACTCTATGACTACTGAAATGGCATAAAATTTTCTTTCTAATAAGCCCACCTCCATCTCCCTCAGACGTTCTGTCGCTGAATGGTGCCCGAAAGAAATTAGATCGGTTTTTCCGCACCCTGTATCACACCCCTTTTAGAAAAAAGCATACTGTTTACAAGTATTTGTTTCATATACTGGCATGATAAATCTTAGGAAATAAAGCAATAAAGTTAATATAAAACTGTAGTAAAAACAAATACTGAATTGCACATCGTACAATTAAATGTTTTGGTCTGTGAAATATATAGCACATAAATACCGGTATAAAAATAGCAGTAGCTAAGAACACACTAATAAAAACTAAACTCTGAATCAAGCTCTAATGAACTGTGAAAAACCCGTGAAAATTAAGTACCCTGACGAGAAGTTGCTGATAAAATTAAATGCTCCACACAAGTTGGCCCTGGGTACCTCGAGTGTAGGTTATATATAAATCCCAAATCCGCGACACGTAACTTTACTACGAAAGGTATGAGCCCGGATAGCTCAGTCGGTAGAGCATTAGGCTTTTAACCTAAGGGTCCTGGGTTCAAGTCCCAGTTCGGGCGGAATTTTTACCGTATTTTAAATGGCTACTGGCATGTTGGGTTGATAATCATTATGAAACCGCCACGAGATTACATGCACGTTCATTATTATCTAGTAAAACTTGTTTTTATACAATTGTCCTTCTGTAAAACGGATTTTTAAAGAAAATGAAACCTACAATAGGAAAAAATTAAAAGTAATTAAATTTTACCTAAATAAACTTATTTAGTTATGCCTAAACAGTGGGGTTCATCTGTTTTAAAGAGATTGTTTCATCACGGTAACTATCTGAAGATATTTTATCATTATATTCTTTAAAATATCATTTATCATAATAATAAAGGGAAAACTACATGGGGGAACTATGCAAAAAGATTACATGATATTTCATCATAAGTTACCTTTGTATTGTTACCCTGAAAATAAAAAAAATCAACGTAGCTATATCAACATAATTGAAATAGATATCTGCAACATCTACGATCTAATTCTAGGGCCTAAAAATTAATCATGCCAACATTGCCAACGTAAGACCAGGTGTTGCAGCAAGTAATTTATGCAAAATAAACCAGCTTAAACACATTTAATGCCTCCATTTTAAGAAATAGAGAGTAATAAATGAAAATATTATTCTTAAATAATAGCCTACTCAACGTAAAATTAATAAAAAATGCATGTAAAATATATTTTATAAAATTTAGCCGCCCGAACTGGGACTTGAACCCAGGACCCTTAGGTTAAAAGCCTAATGCTCTACCGACTGAGCTATCCGGGCCCTTGATGAAGATAGTTCTTAGAGCTGTCCCGGTCCCTGGCAAGCTTGGGATAGGTTTAGAACCTAGTTCTCTACAGTTGGAAAGGTTGAGGTGTTTTATTACAGATTTTTTGTACAGTTATATAATACATATAGGCCTAATACTGTTGTGTACAATTTTCTGAAAGAAATAGAAGTACCTGACCCTTACAAACCCAAGCCTTAAAAACTTGCCTCACGAACCTATCCAAGAACTTATACACAACAACGGTTCTTACATTTACTTAACAAACTAAAGAATCTGTAATAAATCAATAAAATCATAATATAGTATAAGTAACTTATAAGGGTTATTTTTTTGCCTTTATTTTATTTTGTAGCCTACCTTGAAACAACTTGTTTAATTTTGTATTATGACGTGTTCAAATGTAATTCAATGAACGAATAAACGAGTTTGAGTTTGAGTTTAAATAATAACACTTAGCCAATTTAATAAACTACAAGGTTTATTTTCTATCCTATGCCTATACCCTGCCAGGGACCGGCAGGGACCTAATAAGCACTTTTCTAAGCAAGATCCAGGATAGCTCAGTCGGTAGTGCATGATAGGCTTTTAACCTAAAAGTAATTGGTTAAAGTCCTAATTTTGGGCGGAAAATTTTATAAATATTAATGTTAGAGCAGGGATGTACAAATTTATTTATAAATTAAAATAAACTGAGTAACAGATTAATGCCAAAAATATAACTAAAAGCGGTTAAACAACTCAGGTGGTTTCACAAAAGTGGGTTGTACACGTGAAAACAAGGCCTTAACACAACCAAATTGGAAGGGACAGTTAGTTACAATGAGAATGAATACAACCGCAAAACTAGGCTAAAAACAAATAACATATGAGTAATATGAAACTAGATAGAGATTTAAAGTTGTAAAACAAATCAGCCAAACTTCCGTGTTGTATTTGGAATCCATCTATCACTTATTTAATGCGACAAGTGTTATTTTTGTAATTAAAACTACTCCTACAATTTTAAACCGATTTTCAAGTTTTTTGTTTTGTTGGAAAAGGCTTGGTTGACATTTTCCCATTATATGCTTAATGGGACCTGGTTTATCATTTTAAACATGTGTTATAAACTACTTTTGAAATTGCCAGTTAGGTTCCAGCGGGAGAGAGACAGATATAGTATTTCTGGATTTGTTTATTCATCTGATTGAATGAGAATCAGTGATTTTTATTTTTTTTTTTTTTAACAGTTACAGTCATAATTGGTGTTTATGAATACGTATTTAGGAACGGTTATGATCACACTGTAACAGTTTGATTACCTATAAAATTATGTGATACGGGTTTGTTATTGTTTGTAATAAGCCGAAATCTATAATTATAAATATACTATAAAATGATACTATAAAAACTCTGGTGGTGGTTTACTAAAGTAAATTCAGCCATTTTCTTTCTGAGAGGATAATAAAAAATTGCATATTGGTGGTGTTCTATGAGCAAATCTATACAACCTTATGTTTTATGTTTTCCTTTTATGGTTCCAAAATTTAAGTTGATAAACATAATTATTTATAATAAGAAAAAAATACAGATTACCGGTGCATGGAATTCACGTTAGTTAAAAAACCCAATATCCACAATTTGTACAGTTAAGCAAATAATTTGGTGATAGATCGTCCAAACGCTATTAAGAAGTGTTCTCAAACATTGAACAAATGACTGCTGATGCATGTTCACTATCATTGCGGACAGTCCAGAGGGTGATTATCTATTAAAGTTACCTGTGACCATCTTACAAACTCTCTAAAACTACATCACTCATAATTCAAAATTAACCTAAATTAACTGTAAGGCAACTTGGGGTTTTTGGAATGAGTCTAAAAATTCCTTTAACTGAGCTGAGAATATCTCCTACGAGAGAGGCATATGGATTTTAATTACGAGGAATTCATTTTCTGTGATGTTGCCATCCCAAAAGGTAGGCGTACTAAATGTTTAGCTCACATTTACATAAGTTAGGCTACTTCAAAAAAATAATTGTAAGCTGACTCAGTTTTAAACCAAACAAGTTTTTGTGATGGTAAATAATTTTTATCACATTTAATAAACTGCTTAACCCTCGTTTAAAATCGCTTCTGCTATTTTTTCCACTTACTTTATTCGTACTTATAGCGTGATGCCAACGGTAAATATGGCGAATATATAATGGTGTTTAAGTACCTTTATTGCTTGGAAACACAGAAGTTTCTAAAAAAAAAAAAAAAAACTGTATTTAAAATGTCGAGTACATTTTATAAATTTTATGAGCAAATTATTTATAATATATATTCAATAGTATACGAAAACAAAGTGGTGTACTAGTAAGATGTCATTAAGTTGATTCACCTTTGTATACTTGACAATTTACATTGTCATTTATTTCCGTCACATATACGAGTCGATAATTTTACACAGATTTTAAGTCCGTTTTATCACGTTGGTAACGTGAATAAAATTACAACTCGGAACGAACTTTTGGTCTCTTTGTAAAATAAATAGTTTCAAGGGAAGTATAGTTCTTATATCTCTATTGATTTTGAGGCGTAACACGGAACATTGCGCCTTCATGTAAAATTATAATTTCAATGAAAACATTTTTGAAACGAACATGTTAAGTAGCTATTAACAGAAAAATAATAATTTCAGCTGCCCAAATAGAAGCTTTTTATTTTAATGTTGTCTACCTAGTCCTTTGCCTAGGTGGTCCTAGAAACAGTCAATAGAGATAAGTCCTAGAAACAGTCAAAAGATGGCGGGACTCACAGAGGTTAAGCAGTATAATTGGCTTAGTTACTGGGCTCTCCTTTCACAGATTAAGGGTTGGTTCAGGCTCGCGTTGGAATGTATGAACGTTATAACTGGGAACTGCTGAGTGTAATGTGACTTAAACTATAAAGAACGTGGGTAACACATTTTAATACCCAGTACTTCTCCAAGATTTATTAAATTAAATTAAATTACACTTTATTAAATTAAATAAAGTGATTCGAAGGTGTTACGAAATTTTGAAAGATCGGTACCTTTTGAAATTTAAATAATTCTTTTTTCACAAAAACCAATTTTTCCGTTATAAGTTAACCGGTTATGCGCCATCGATTGACACAAATTACAATATACGTTGTGTACTAGAAGTAACATATCCAGACCGTAAGTCATTATAAATCCAAACCCTTACTTATTATGATATTTTTGGATTATACGCATAATTTTAAGACAACTTTACAATTTAAATTGTATCTCTAATGTTAAAGGTTTAGCAGGTGATGACGGTTGAAATTTTTTCCCCCCATACGAATAACATGGAAAATTTTTACTTCCATTATCTCTACATTTTAACGTTAGATACAAGTGTTCAACTATGAAAATGTCTTACAATCTCGTTTTAAATATTATTCCGTCATAAAATGTCGTTTATTATGTAATTAGTTTTACTTTTCCATACATTTTTAATAATCTCCACCATATTATAAATTTTATGGCAAAATAAAATAGTTTATGACAAAAATAATACCGTTTGGTGAAAAATATTTAAAAAGAGGTCTGGGATTTTTTGTGCCAGGACATGTTTGTTTAACAAAAAATGTTCAGAGATAATGGATTTGAAAATTTGTTCAAAGTTATTCTTGTGGGGAAAATTTTAATTTCAACAGCTTATATCTCCTAAAACATTTGAATTATGGGTACAAAATAAATTGTAAAGTTGTCTTAAAATTGCTCGTTGAATCCCATAAAAATGTCATAAAAAGTGGAGGTTTGTATTTAAAATTAATTAATTCCGGTCTCGAAATGTGAGTTATGGTACATCCACTACCAGTTGGCTTAAATTCATGTCAATCGATAAAGAGCAACCGGTTTACCTATAATTGAACAATTAATGTTTAGTAAAAATTTATTATGAAATTGTTTAACGGGATTTACGGGTGGGACATCCGGTATAGGTGAAATAATGAAGAAGTCAATTTTGATGATTTCAAAGTACTCGTTCACATACACGCAAGAAATCACATACATTTGTAAAGGTACACTCATAGTTAAAGGAGTTTCCAGTTCATTTTTCGGTATTAGCAGATGGTTAGCCTATATCGAGATAATTATGTTTTCCACTTAACTAAGTGAATCTTCCGACGGGAGAACGCCTTTGACGCTCACTTCCTCTTCATTTACCCCAACCCTGCTTAGAGCCGATGTCCTTCCACTGTGTAGTTGTGTGGGTTGGTAATATTTATATACACATCAATCAGTCTACTGACTCGTTTTATTACTTTTGACTACTATTATTAACTACGTTTACTAAAAATATAGGTAGTTATATCTTTATGGTTTGTTGTATTGACTCAATACCAGTGATTAACACTAAATAACATCACTCAATGAAGAAAACCTACTTGTTTCTTTTTTTACTAGATATATTATGTAAGGCATATAGCGTATTTTATAAAAGAATGACAGAATTTTGAATCATCGCATAACCAGATTACTTATCTTACAGACCATTTGTTTCCAGTTCTTTGGGTTTTACATCGTAATTCCAGGTATTAAAATGCATATTATAAACAATATTATGTATGTTTGTGCTCTACACATTTTACAAACCAATTTCAATACACGTTAAACCAACACATTTCATTCATAAAATTTTGTTTGCACGATCTGTTTCTAACTTATTTGTTACAAAACACAACATTTAGAACGTTTAATCAAGATAATAAAATGTTAGAGCCTGGTGACGTTCATCAACTAAATAATTACCATGTTATGTGATGAACATAGATGCAACATCTGTGAATTTATTCTTAATATTATAGTAGTTTTTAGACAAAGGCCCATAAGTCGGCCTTGCTAATTTCAAAATTTGCCAAATTTCAAAACAATGGCATTAAGAATTTTATGAATTAGTGAGGAAGATCTTAATTATTAGTGAGGATGAATTAACATCAAGGTTTAATATAATTGGCTTTATAATTTCATTTTTATTCAAAGTAACAAGGTAAATTATTGAGCAAGGTTTGATCACCAGATACTCTGAAAAATGCAGCGCATTACGCTGCCACGGCACGGTTCATTCTAGTATTATTCTATTTTCTAAAACGTAACTAGAGAGTTCCCTAAAGAGTTGTTTGCAATTCTAACATGAATTTTAAGTGTTACCAAATGTAATTTAAGTTTAACACTTCGTGGAGTACACATCGCTTTACTGCGTTTTCATGATCCACAACCGTTGAAACGCTTCGGAAATGTAAAGGGTATTTTGAGCTAGAAATAGTATTGTGATTTAGGATTTCAATAGCTAATTTAAGCCTAATAGAACGTGAGGGTTAACACAGTTTTGATTAAACGTGAATTCGTAATTCTATTTAGCTTTCAACGGTCCGGGGGGCGCACTCTATATGAGGTTGTGTAAATGTAATTAAACTTTGGGCACACTGTATGGTGACGCAACCGTGTATATTGTGTTCACAAATATTTCATGGCGAACTTACGAAATTTGTGTCATCGAACGTAGCAGCGCTCGATAACATAGCGTACACTATCTTTTTACATAAAAAATGGAAGAAGTAACATGAGGGACATTGTTTCGCTCTTACTTTTAGCAAGACATTCATACTTTCCTTTAGTGATGGACTTTTTCTTGAAAAATGCTGACGACCCACATTGTTTATTTGTATTTATTTTCTTTTTTCTTTTCTATGTTATCTTTATGATTTAATTCAATTAGAACTCTGATTTCATTCTATAAAGAAAAGGGCCAAATATTGTCCATAACTAGTAACATAATAGTGAAATTAGAGAAATAAATTTATTATTCTAATTGCTAATTCCATTACCACTGCACATCAAATCCTTTAGTAAACACTTTTGCACGTAACAGATTTAGTTGCACATCTAAGGAGAAGAAGAAAAACAGTCCCCAGCATGGGCTTTATCCTAATGTGTAGATTATATAATCTATTAATAACTTAACTAGTTGATCCAAAAGGGTTGATTATATCCATGACGAGGCTTCGTCATATTAATTCAATTATCTCAATATTAGAGGAAATTATTTTTGTACCATCCACCAGCCGACAGGCCGGTGGTCATCGCCACTTAATGAGCTCACCGGTCTGTCACTGATGGGTTTTAAATTAAATTATTCCACGGTGCAGATTTTAATTGCGAAGATCATATTACCGGTAAACCACATTACCGGTAAACATTTTCATCATAATGTTTAGCAATGATCAAAATTATTCACTTAAATTTAGTACCATTCTCTTGTATATATTATTCTGTTATAAACAGTAGAGGGTATAGGTAAACCGAAAACAATTTTATAAAGAATGAATTTAATTAAGAGAGCAACTAAGCTGGTTTGCAAAGTACAATAATTAATTGCGGGTATTTAACGGTTGGAGTGGCCGCATCTCGCTGAGAGATTCCGAGAGTTTTTAAATTACTCAATGTAGCCTAAGACTTAAAAGAAAAGTTCTTAACAACTCATATCATAATAAACCACGAACATGAAAAAGCAATGTTTAATTATTAATTTAATTTATCCACACAAATTGAGTTTTCTAAAGTGATCCAATAGCTAACTTTATTATCATATATCTGACAGTATACTTCTTACGGTGGACCCCCTTTACTTTTTTATGTTGCTTTCAGCTATGTATATCACTTTTTAAGAATTCCCTCCATTTTCTCAATATGGACCGACTTAAAAATTTCTTATGAAACACCCTTCATTTTATGTTTTTTTTGAAATTGTTTTGTAATTTTAAGACTTTTTTATTCTTTAACATTTCCCCCTAAACCTAACAATTACAGAAGAACTAGAGGCAATGAAATTTAATTTTTAGTTCCATACACATAACATGGGACAAACATTATCCGGCCATATCTCTAAAACTATTTAGTAAAATTAAAAATTCTCAAGAATAAAAAAGTCTTAGAGTTATGTTTTGAGAGTATTTTACTGAACATTATTATTTACGTTTAAATTAACTTCTCTCCAATATAGTTGGCAAAAAGTAAATTTTCTAACTTTTTTATATTTCCTCAGTTTGATAAGCCAAGTGTTGTTGGGTGGGCAGCATTAGGTTAGGGTTAGAGGTGCCATCCCAATATTGCAGAAGAGCTCGCCATTAGCTGATGCGCCGGGTGTTGAACACCTGTCTAATGTCGGCACATTTAGCTACAGAGTTGTGTGCATGTCCCAAAAATTTAACAAAGAGGTCCCAGCTGATTATACACGAGGTATGCACATTAGCTGATATGTAGATCAGTTGAAAATGTGACTTATATGCTGCGCTATTTTACCCTTAGTCTTTTACTACTGTCAATATTTCAGCAGATTATGTTATATTATTAGTACAAGTGTTGCAAATGGTAAAATGTCATAATATTAAAAAAATGGTCTGCATGAATCGGTTTTCCTTAACCCACACATTGCTCGAAGGCACCAATTTTGTAGCATAAATACTCTCTGAAAATTGTTTATACTTGAAAAGACCCAAAAATTGCCCATATCTCAAGATTTGACGTGTCTAAGTAAGAAACTTCGATTCCAGTTATATTCTGTCCCAATTATGCTTCACACTTGTTGCATGAAAGTTATAGCAGCTGTTTATTTAAATTATTAAATTGAATAAAAAACATAAATACAACGTAATTAAATGTTGCCAGTAATTTATTAGTAGGCCTACATGTGGTGCATTCTGTTGTATACCGGTACATGTGTAAATTTCTACTAATAATACATCTGGGGCAGAGCCCAAAAGCATATAAAAAATGGGAATAGGCCTATTTTTATCCTAGGTTTATAAAGTATAGCTATAACAAATTTCTGATAAATTGTAGTTTTTGGTCTAGTAGTTTTACGAACATTCAAGACACAAAAATGTATACATTCTTATTTATTGATATACCATAATAATGGTTAAAACTCACTTTCTTAAATGAAAACCTAAATTTTCCTTTCAAAATTTATTTCCCTATAAAATGGCTTCTGCTAATCCTACTTGATACTTTTGTAAAATGTCCATTTGACTTAAAAACTCACTATAACAAATCTTATGTTCTAAGAAGATTTTCAACAAATTGTTCAATTTTTAATTATTATAAATTAATTTTTTTTATTTATTTACTTTTGTAGTTAACCTATGCCTCTATGCGATACCTTTTACACCGCTCGAGTACCTTGGTATATCGATAGTGCAACCTTTCATGTTTATAATGTCAGTGAGATAATTCATCCCCACATAAGTTTCGTTTATCGTCTTAAGGATGTATGATGTTATTTAACAAATCAATAATAATTTATCTGTTACTTTTTGTAGACGAAAACTAGAATTTTTTTCAATTCAATAACAATAGTTGTTAAAGTTATTTTTTTTTTAATTTTGTGTTAATTGATATATATATATATATATATATATATATATATATATATATATATATATATATATTTATTTATATTAATTTGTTTTTTGCTTCTAGGGACCTCAAAACAAAAAAGTATCATGGTCCCAGGCTTAGGTCTTACCGTGACTACTACCGTAATAGCGTATTCCCTATAGGGAAATTCGCTAAAAAGAAGTATGTATCGGTCTATTATCATAGACCACCTTCAGCTAATCAATAAAATTGTTGATTTTTTAGCTGAAGATGGTTTATATTAATTGACCAAAATATCCTTTTTGAAAAATAAATGTGATGTGTAACCTATTAATTTAATATTAAATCAATATACACCTTAAATTTAAAAATGGATTAAGTGAAACATTCATCGGCTGAAACTTTTGGTCCGTGGGATTGTTTTCATCCCACAGTCCGGGACGGGAAACAAATTGCCTTTCGCCTCAAACTTGTCATCCCACACACAACAACCCTCCGCCCTCTAGCCGCCGCCGTCTCCGTTTCGTGTGGCGCAATTAATATTGAAACTGTGCCGTGATTAATAGTGCTGTGCTATTTATATTTTATACAACCCTGCTGAAAAGGTTGGACAAAGCGGTCAGGCAATGATATACTTTAATTTTCCATTATTTTAGACTTTTTCTAGTGTTAGGGTTGCGCTACAGATGATGTTTTATTGATTCATCATTATTTATCAGGATTAATGTTTAATAATAAGATTTAATCGTTGGTTTACCTCCAATCTACCAATCTCCTTTCAACCCATGAAAGTGAATATTAGTTGTTTTAAATTATAGCACAAACATACTACTCATTATTTTAAATTACTAGTGCACGTGTTGTTCAACATTTATAGTCCGTTTTTTTAAGCCTGATCCTCCTCGAAAATTCCGGGGGTAGGGGAGGGGGTAGGCTAATATAAACTGTAAACAAAACACCTAAACTCGTTACAAATGTTACCCAGTAACAGGTTATGTTTTAGTAACGGTTTCATCAATTTATAATAGTACCTGTTACTAACGCTTCAGAACAATAAGTAACAGTGACAATATAGAATAACAAATACAGTACGGAGCATACAGATGTTTATAACCTAGAATTTAAAAAAGCATGTGGCTCAGAGTATTTTTATTAGGCCCCTCAGTAAACAAACATTAATGAATGTGTTTTGTTTGCTAACCCCGTGTTTTTAATTGGTGTACACAATATTATTCATTCAACATTTCGTATTTAGTTTATAGTTTAAACTATAAATATTTTTCTCATTGTTTTGTTTAAGAACTATTAATTCCAAGTGACTCTATGATGGGTGAAGAGCGACGAAATATTGGTAGTGGACGAATTCTACATGGTCAATCAAGAGAAATAGTGTATAATGTATCCCAATACTTGAAGAGGTTTCAAAATACCCACAAACTTAAATTAAATATAGCCGAGGAAACGGCCATGGCGACAGGTGTTTCCTCAGCTAGTGTTAAACGCATTATTATAGGGAAGGAAATGCATGAGTGGCTGAAACTGGCAAAGCGTCATTTCCTACGACAAGCACCTATGAGCAAAGAGGGATGTGTACCTATGAAAAATTCCACCCCTGTCAGCCCTAAAGTTTTTAAGATTTGTGTTCCGTTGATTTGAATTAAAAAGCTGTTTCCCAATATTCTTAGCAATGCCAACCCGAAGAAATGAGCTAGTTTGTAGCCTAATAATATAGTAGCCTAATAAGTAGCCTAATAATATAAATATTATTAGGCTACTAAATTTCATCATACATTATAATGAAAACATTTTGCTTCCACAAGAATAACATGGTAACTTTGAAACCGTGTAGGGTGGAGCTCGATGGAAGAATCTGAATAGACAATATTTAGTTGTACTAAATAAGACCTACAGAATGAGTGTACCAAATTGCAGCCTTCTTTCTAGATGGAAGTTTGGAGAATTAGTGATGAGTGAGTCACTCTGTGTGTGAGTCAGTCATTCAGAGAGGGCTTTGGCAGTTACGTAACTAAGGGGGAGGGGGCGGGTGGGGCTTGTGCCCCGGGGCGCTAAAGGAGCTATATGGGGCGTTGAAGGGCCGGCTCTTAGGCAAACTAGGCGATCGCAATTGGCGTCAAAGCTCAAAGAGCCCCATTATGACGGAGACGAGCGTTCTTGATTAACGGACTCGAGACGAGCACTCTCGATCGGTAGTTAAAGGCGTACACAATTGACAGTAAAAAAGCGCCGCCCCTAGAGGATTTTAAAGATACCTGCGATCGGCAGTTAAGAGCACCTACTATCGGCGGTAAAAAGCTTCCGCTATCTCAGGTAAAGAGCATCCACTATCTGCCATAAAGAGCGTCCGCTATCTGCCGTAAAGAGAGCTCCCTATCGGTGGACCGGAGCACTCTTGATTTGTGGTTAAGGGCGCCCACTGTAAGCAACCAACAGCGCCCCTGTTAGGATAGGTTGAGGGCGCCTCCACCGATCAGCGGTAAAGAGCGTCCGCTATCGACGGTAAAGTATATTAGTATATGTTGTATATTCGTATAACATGTTTGATCTAAAAATAAACTGTTATTAAAAACATAATGTAATTGTATTTACTTAGTCGTATTTTAACATTTGTCCATATGATTCTTAATAGAGAGTTTACTTGACTGTCATTTGAGTCGAGTCAGAATAGTGACGCATATTGAACTCTTCAAGTGGGTCTTTTAATTTAATGTCCATATAACTTATACTGGCATTTAAAGTTTTTTTTCTGACTTTCAGTGTGCCTGATTTGACAGAACACTAATACAATATTGCACTAAAAAAGTATAGGTTTCTAAAATGAAGTATTATGTATCTTATCGCACTTAACCTTTATCTTCATTGTTAATGTTAGGCCCGTGCCCCGTGCGGAAAATTTTCAATGGGCGGGCACCAAATTGAATTCTTGCAACGGACAGAAAATCCCTAGTTACATCCCTGGGCTTTGGTATCTATATATTATATATTACTAAAATTTTCACCAAAACCAATCATCCAGGGATTTAGAAATAATTTTCAACAAGCAGGAACACTTCAACTAGGAGGGTTTAGGCAGGTACAGTATAGGCAAAACTGACGAGTGAAAAATGTAATGTTTCTTCAAAAGTTATGACGGTAACCATTATGTTCTGTATATAATATATAAATGTTTATAAATATTTCATGTTCATTGTAATATTAGTTGATAAATTAAATATCTAATCCTAGGTATATTTAATTTAGTAGATAAAAAATATACTAGCTCCTAACAAAAAAAAAACCTACTTCTCTAAGATGTGGATAATATATACGTTTAAGTGATTGTACCGATCGATCAGGAAAGCATATCTCATAAAAAGACGAAAATATTTTTACCGTGATAGAGCTAGCTTTTTATCGACAGCCAAAATCCCCGGTGTTCCGTTTTTCTGAATGATTTATAGGCCTTTTTGAATATTTTGGCCATGTAATAGAAATCATATAATATAAAATCCAAACAATTAATGGAATGTGGATAGTTAATTGGATAATGAATTGTTATAATTAATTAGATTCATTTAAAAGCCAGAATACTGTAAATGTTAAAACAAATCCAATGCATACAGTAGTAATTCTTTAAATTGTGTTTTTCAGCACAAGATATACACGATATATACATATTGACAAGATTTATTAGCCTGTCATTTTTATAAACCTTATTGCTTCTATACTGCGTCAAAACTTATCAGCTGGTACAATTATTTAAGATTAGGCTTAATTCTTAAAAATAACAATTAATAGGAAACAAATTAGAAAATAACGGTTGCTAAGCAGATTCTGAAACTGATTTATTAAAATCAGTGATGTAAAATATCAGCTGTGACGAAACAGTTAAATAAAAAAAACAACAAAAAAACACATAAGGCTTTAGCCAATGGGATGGTAGCAAGGATAAACAAACCCCCTCCACCATCTCTCCCTTGAAGGATCAGGCTTAAAAAAACGGACTATAGCAATTTATTTTGAAACAATACAAAAGTTACACTTAGATCTTAATCAATGACATCTGACCTATCCAATATTGTGAATATCAGGGATCACCAAAAACTACAGCTGTACGTTTCCAGATGTTTACAATCCTCAAACCAAATCCCAATGTTATTCTAATGGAATATTTTGAAATTTAATTTGTGTATAGCGCCCTTATTTTGTGTGCGATTTTCATCAATTTTTCGTGGAAACAACTACAGACCATGCCCAATCCAACCACACCAAAAACATGAATATCGGTTGAAAATTGTGCGAGGAGTTCTCTACACAAAAAAACCTTTAGCGTATTAAATAAGTATAGATGTATAGTACAAAAATCACTCATTAATGTTATGTTAAAAGTTTATTCACCATTGCCTCATACTTTGAAACTTATACACTAGCATACTAAAAAAAAAAAAAAAAAAAAAAAAAAAAAAAAAAAACAATAATAAAGATTTTTTAGAATAAGGCGTTTTATTAGAAGCAATTTATGAGTGTGGGGTTGTATGCGGAAAATAATAACATACAGTATTATTATTAGAATATACAACGCACTTTGTCAAACTTACACAATTATTATTAGAAATACTACATTAAAGAATCTCTACGGCATCTCATTAATCAAATTCAATGAAAGCAAGAGGTTCACTGATTTAATAATTTCTCGTTCTCTTAAAAAATTGTCAAACTCATGGTGATTGTCAGGCTTCCATAAACTTTGAACATGGACATGGGAGAAATTTTTTACAGGGTTATCTAACTAAGGTGTGAGTGCCATTTTGTATAAAAGGCTTTCGCATGGCCTTGAAAAGGAGTGACTATTGTTGGCGTGACCATGACGTCATCGTTCGGTCTGTTGCTCTTCCATGCCACACATGTAGGTCTACTGTGCACGGGTTAACACACATTTGGTTGAAAAAGTCCGGCTCTGTACTAAAAATCCTCTTTTGAATAAGGCCTCGTAAATGTAAAATCGCTCTCCTTCCCCAGTTTTAGGGGCCTCCAAACAACTCTATTGGTCTTTGGGCCTTACTCGATTATATCCTATACCGGCTGATTGGATGCCGCCCTGTGATCATGGTTAGTTTATAGACAGTGCGTTCTCTAATAAGTGTGATTGGCTTCAACGTCTAGTCATTATATTTGCACTGTGATGTAGGCCTACTTACAGGTTATCAAGACTCAAAATTAACAATAAAATATCTTGAATACAACTAAAAACAAAAATTTGTTAGGAAATAACCATCCCGTATATAGTTAAGTTTTTTTTTAACTCGATTCTCTGACCTTAGCTGGGTTTTGCAGTAAGTAGTAATTTAAAAAAATATATTTTTTTAAATATATATTTTAAAAAATATATATTTTTTTAGGTTACAATGACGCTTTGGCGTCATTAAGGATAAAGGTTCAATGACGCTTTGGCTTTTTAAAGAGCTGTTAAATTTTTAAGGCTATTAAAAAGTTATTTTTAAGGGGTGGCGTTAACTGTAATGTCAAAGCAAGAAAATCTAAAACCTCGATATACTGATCTCTTAAAATGGCAATGTGACATAATGATAATAATAAAAGTAAAGTAAAATAGAAAACGATTATTTTTAGCAACAAAGTTTTTAGTTACTAGAAGAAACAGTAAAACAATTCTTTATTTCGTGAGATGTACAAAATAATAAAGTATAGGTCTGTAGTACCTAGATAAACACACACTTTTATTTATTTATTTATTTATTCTCAACGGCAAACACCATTTACATAATAATTACAATAGTGGAAAAACATAGCGTTACAAGATGGTGAAACAAAAAAGAAACAAACAAAAACGTAACAATACAACAATGTGCAACGATACAAATAACCAATGTCTGCATAAATATTTTTCATCACTCCGTATACGAAAGTGGCAACTTGCCGTACAACTGAGAGCTTGGAAATTAGTCATTTCCCAAACTGTCACCGTCAGCTGATTTTACTGACCTGTACGGAAAGTAATGTTTGTAAACATTACTTTCCGTCCAAGGTAAACAAACTTTTCCGTACAGCAACAATCAGATGGGTTTAAAACAAATTAAATTTTGAATTCCAGCTTTGTTTACTTTGTCCAATGGCGAAGAATTTACAAAAATAATCCTCCTTTAAAACTTCCACATTTATTAATAATTGCGCCGTGATGAAAAGTATCGTTCACAACTCGTCCGGAAAGCCCATTTCCAGGCTCGATAGTTTTTTCCACGCTCGGCTTCGCCTCGCGCGTAAAACACTATCTCGCCCAAAAATGGGTCACTTTCCGGACTAGTGGTGAAATATGAATATAAATATTTGCATAAATATTTGTTTGCTAATCAAGGTGACTTTTAGTGATGATTCTAAGAACCGTGGACTACTACCTGACCCAATTCCTGACAGGTCACGGCTACTATCTTGGAGGACGAGGGCTGCTGGGATTGTTTGTCACAATGCGTCCGGGCCAACCTCCTTAGAAAAAAGACCTATCGGGACCGTTTAGCGGCTCAGACCCCGTGACCGTGCGGCTGGTCAAGGAGTGAGCCCAATGTGCTTAGGTTAATTTAGACCTAGCCTGATGTAATGTGACAAACAATTCTATGCTAGGTTCTTTTAGAGTAAATGGAGGAGGTTTTAAGTGGGTATACCCGTTTTTAAGGGAGTCCCACACTACAGGCTGGCCCCCTTTTCCTTTCCTCTCCATAAAAAATTGTAATAAGACAATAAAACGGTTTTTTTATTGTTTTCAATAAAAATGTTTTTTTCAAGTGCAAATTATAAATAACATAAAAAACGATAAAACAAATAGAGAAATTATTAGAATTTAAAAAAAAAAAAAAAAAAAAAAAAAACTTACACTTAGGATAAATATGTTATGATTAGGATAAATACGAAAATATAAAATCCCTCTTTACCTATTTATCCTACCGGTAATTATTTAAATTTTTCAGTGATCTAACATAGCAATACTTCATATTTTATTTTAAACTTACAACTAACCTGTTGGTAAATTGTCGATCAGCAAAGAAATTATTAAAATAATTCAAATACTATTCAGTACTTTTCAGCAATCACATATAGTGCAATAGCATGTTCAGGTAATTAACTCATTTTGCAGGCGAGTGTGAAACGAATAAACAACCAAAGATCACCGATAAAAACATTATGTTTCGTATGAGGTAAAGCATTGCTAAGCAGGTAGTGACTATAATATCAACGTTACCCTTCAGCGTGTCCGACTCAGTCAACACAAATTCCATTCCAGCGGCGGTGCCGAGGTCGCGTTTTTGGCACCGGATTGGTTTACTGTTGCGCTTGCATCAATAAACGATCACATGCTGGGCTGTTGTAGACCGTTATAGCCGACCAGGCTCCACGTACGGGAGGTTGCAATATTGAAATGTAACTATGAGAGTCGCAATCGGTATCCTATGTAAAAAAAGTTAATTTCAATTCCAGATAGAAAACTACTGAACCATTCGGCCATTTTGGTGTCAATGGATTTCTTATGGCCTACTGACTATAGCAAAAATATTAAATCCATAAGTAAATACCTTTCAAGTCTTTAAAGTGAAAAGTAAACCTTGTTTAGACCAATGTAAGTTATTTAGCGATTTGTTTATTTCTCCAGGTGATCCATACCCTCCGCTTTAGTCTTGCATATTTCACGTTATGATGGGGTTTTAAAATATAATATAAAAAAAAAAAAACTTATGCTGGCAAAGATTGCCGGTTTGAGCCTGGTAAAAGCTAGTAGGTTTTTAAAGGTTGAAATTTGTCATTGCGCTATTAATTAATTAATGATGATATCTGACAACTGGTCGAAGCTAGACAGTAACAAGACACATGTAAAAATATTACAAAATATAGAGTGTTACACTTATGAATGTGTATATTAAAATTGCTACTAGGGGCCGTCCATAAATTACGTCATCGCTTTTTGGCCATTTTTGGAACCCCCCTCCCTAAAATCATCCTACCATCATATTTTGTCCGACCCCCCCCCCTCTCGGAAAAAATGACGTCATTTTTAACAAACCTCCGTTTTAAGTATAAATGCCTTTTAAACGCTACATGATAAACTAAACGAATTTACCAATCAAATCTGAATTAACCTTCAGAAATAAAGCAAAAATGACTTTCTCGATGGAAAAATAAACTATAAAACAACGCCTTAAAATAGTCTAATGTATTTTATAGATAATTATTTTGTAATAGTTGAGTTGTGTTAGAATTTATCATTGTTTTACTGTTAAAATTTAACATAAAACATGATATTTAAAATGACGTCATATCAAAGCCGACCCCCCCTCCTTGCACATCACCTTACCGTCATTTTCAATCTGGACTCTCCCCCCCCCCCTATTTCCAGATGACGTAATTTATGGACGGCCCCCTATATCATAACTACCCTGCAACGCTTGTTAATGTGAAATAAATTGCCTTTCCTCATTAAAACTTTCCGAAGCCGTTACAACAACATGTTCGCTCCCCGGCGCGAGATCTGACGCAGTGTAAATACAGGACAGGGCCCCCAACATCACGGAGAATATACAGTACGGTATACTATAACAATCGGTATATCTCTGATGTTTGATTTTACCAACACTTTTAAGGATAATATTGACAAAACTTACTTATTTTTATTATATTTACAAACATAACATTTCACATAATATACTGTACTCGTGAAATACTATGCTTTAAGTCTAGTTACTTAAATTACTTAATAAAAATCTTACATTGATTCATTAAAGAGCAATTAACACATCAGCAAAGGTATGGACAGTTCAAATTTAACCGACAAGCGGTATTGATGCTTCATAATTTATTTTTTTTTAATAAGCGTACACAATCATAATTACTGTAGTAAGCAATCCGTAAGTCTAGACCATGTGTGTAGAGGTTTGGATCGGTTTACTTCTTACCTTATTATCTGTTGTTGGAAAATTTTATGAATAAACGTTCCCATCGATGATTTTTTTTTCAAGAAATCTTGAAAGACATGGTAACACTGTCGTAAAACTGTATATTACTACTTTGATTTTGAACTGTTAGTTGAGAATCGCAATTACGCACATTTCTCAGTGCGGAATGTCAATATGAAAGCCAACTCTAGAAGCCGTAATGTTGTGGTAAACTCTGCAAAATTCAGATTTATGACGTCTAATGGAGATACATGAACTGGTGCTTTGAACACTGAAATGGAATAAAATTATATTTTTTATAAAAACACTTTATATAAATGAATGTTCAACGTATGAAATTTCTCATCCTTTTTGACATACGAATGATAACAAAAGTCATGTTTAAGGTGGTTGAATGTAATATTTAACTATATTTGTTAGGGTACTTAAAAAATGATTTGATTACGTGTCAAGATAATTTCTAGTAGAAACTTCAAAATCCCTCGGTGACAATTATGTTCTGATGAGCGGTTCATTCCGGCCACCGACGATGAGCAGCCACTTCGTTGAACTTATTGAGTTGAAGTGCACCGTTCAACCTTTCAATCGATGCCGGTGGGCGAAGAGGTTAAATAGTGAAGCTCATAGGCAAACGCTGTTATATTAAAATATGTTTGAAAAATTACATTGTAATGCAAGTTGTTGTATGTCAAGGTAATTTTATATGGATGAAAATAATCCAGAAGCTCAACTGACACGTAAAATGTTTTTACAAAAGCAATAGAAAATGTTTGATGTGTGAGAAAGGTTTTACCAGCATAATCGGTGTTTATGGTAAACTATATAATCAAACATGACTAACTTGACAAGCTATTATACTCGGAACGCTGGGTTTTAGGTCATCACATTGTAACTCAAACTATTTTATAATGTTTACTCTATTATCATTGCGAACGTTTCAAATTAACGTTTAGATTTAACGTTTTAAGCGTTAAATTTGAATCGGATATTAACTTTTAAGTTTAAACGTTTCAGATTGACTAAGAAGTCGAATGGATTAAAAAGTACAGTCGTCAAAATATTTCGGATTTTTCAAATGCATTTACTTATTCATTATTAGTTTAGTTACATTTTATTACTTAGTTATTTTGATGTAGAGTTTTTTCTATAGTGATTAGTATTGTGGTACCTTCCAAACACATCTGACTATATTCGTAACGTTTCAATTTTGGTTTTATTTTTACTATTTAGGTGGTTATAATTAATTTTATTATTTACTGTTTATCTCCATACACAACACAACTGTAACTATACTGTTAAATAAACTAATTAAAAGAACATTTAAGATAAATACACCCTGATATTTTTTTACTGATTATTTTTTTTAAAATATGTGCATCGTTTTCAAACACACCTGGCTGTATTCGTAATGTTACAATTTTTGTATTGTTTTTACTATCTAGGCGGTACAATTAATTTTATTATTTACTGTTTCTCTCCATATACAAAACAACTGGAATTATATTGTTAAATTAATTAATCAAAAGAACATTTCAGATAAATACACCCTAACGTGTGAATTTAAGTGGAATCTCGCGCACGAGATCCACGCTAAAAATTCACAAAACACTGTACTTCCGAATTCAAATTAAGTTATTCAATACAACAATCACTTAAACTTCTAAAGTGTGTCAATATAAACTCATCATTGTCTGTCTGGCAACATCCTGCAAAGCATAAGTGCCACGTTTCCGGGTAGCTGCTCCACCCAACAAAGCCGATTGCCATGTTTCTTTACCTCTAATGTAGGCTACATGCCACTCCGTAGAGCTCCATTATGCAATGTTTCCTGGTATCTTCAAAGCTCCAGAGCAATATTTGGATAAAACATTACCGTGCCCTCTTATATTTATTGCCATATAGGTAAAGCTCCCACTGTAAAGCTCTAGCGTATTTTAATCGTGAGGAGATCTTTTAGAAATAACTAGATAAACAATTGTGTGTTATATCAATATGTTTAACTATTGTTAAAATGTTTGATTACCCTTTTTGGAGATAACCTGAGGATGCAGCTGTCGCTACGAAACATGTAGTTACCCTCCGACAACAATGAAATTGAAAAGGTAAATGTTTATTTCTAATAATTGAAATCAATATCCGGAAGTTGGAATCATGAATCTAAAAGATAAACAAAGCTACAAAAGACATCTCACCCATTCTACACTCGTCCTTCATCAATATTCGCCTTAAAATACGCCCTGGTAGCGTCGGAGTCTAAAAAAGTGACAAAGGGGTAATAGAAGGTGTTAAGCTAAAGGGTTAACCAAGCTCCCAAGGTCATCTGTGCGGTTTTATAAAAATCTAGCAAATTATCAATTTTAGCCAGTTCAAGGTCACCACACTTACACTCTGGCAAAAACATCAAACTGTTGTGACGAGGCACGCAGGGCTACGTATAGTCCGCACCTCCACACCCCTCACCACCTCGCCAACCCTCGGGCCTCAGATGCGAGATAGTGGGGAACGGGGGAGAGCCTTTGACGAATAGGCCGGGGACAGCACAGGCAATGGGAAGAAACTACTTATATGGGAAGTGATGAGTACTATTACTTTATCCCTGGTCTACTCAAATGCGAAGTACAGTAATCCACTCCAGTGTGGTTAAGTTGTGTGCTTCCTCAAGTAATACACTTCCAGCACAACAGAACCATACCAACCGTAAGTGGTACACTCATGGAAACCTATCTACCTTAATCTTTTGTGTAACATCCATCCTCC
The DNA here is from genome assembly GCA_030545055.2 of Neoaliturus tenellus. Lineage (NCBI taxonomy): Eukaryota > Metazoa > Arthropoda > Insecta > Hemiptera > Cicadellidae > Neoaliturus > Neoaliturus tenellus. The sequence continues at coordinate 9,279,781 of CM061533.1, forward strand.
CGACGCGTACTGGGATATCTTTGTCAGGGAACTTACTGAGATCTTATCTACTCCGCCCTTTCATGACTATGCACAGCCGAAAGACGGGGATAGGTTGAGGTTAACAGCTCCACGTACATATCTGCGGGACTCAACAGCAATGTTACCGAACCTCTAATATCCCTATTCAAAACTCTAAAAAAATTGCCTAACTTCTAGTACCCTTATTCGAAGATCTAAAGCAATGTTACCAATCCTATAGTACCCATGTTCGAAGCTCTACATCAATTTTACCTAGCCTCTAGTGCCCCTCGACATATCGCTATAGCAAAGTTACCGAACCTGTAATACCCCTATTCGAAGCTCTACAGCATTGTTACCAAGGCTCTGTTACCCCTCTTCTAAGCTTTAAACTGTAGGCCTATGTCAATTTTATCGTCCTCCTGGTGTCTTAGCGACGATTTAAGGTAATGTCCCCAGGGCTCTAGTGCGTCTTTGAGAAGGCGTAATGTTGCCGTGACCGTGGTATAGCTCCAGTGAAGCACAAGGTTAAATATACTCAGCTGACTCAACTACATCAATTGTTTACTGACTTCAGCCATGCGGTACTAACTCCCACTGCCATAAACCGACCATTGGTGCTTTGTGTTTCATGACGATGCAAACAGGAGAGACGAGAATAGGTATTTTTAATGATGTCACATACATCTCTGTGAGGGTCTCTAGCAATGTTACAGAACCTTTAGTACCAATCTTTGAAGCTCTAAAGCAATGTTACCAATCCTCTAGTACCCCTGTGCGAATCTTTGCAGCCATGTTACCGAGCCACTAGTAACCTTATTCAAAGCTCTACAGCAAAGTTACTGAGACTCCATACCCCTCTTCGAAGCTCTAAAGCAATGGCATCGTGTTCCTGGTCTATGTGCGACGCTTTAAAGCAATGTCCCCAGGTCTCTAGAGCATCTTTGCAAAGGTCTAGCGTAATGTTACTCTGACCGTGGTATAGCTCCAGTGAAGCCCAAGGTTAAATATATTCAGCTGACTCAACTACATAAATTGTTTACTGACTTCAGCCATGCGGTACACACTGCTGCCGTCATTAACCGACCATTGGTGCTTTGTGTTGTACTAGTATTAATTCCTTTGCCATTATACAATTTTGTATTATTATATGTTTCTAAGGAACATCAGTAGTAATAATCTTTACGAATTTTATATGCTTAGCTATTATTACAATTGTTTCTAAAGTTTTCATCATTATTAATCAATAATAAAGGGAAGTAATGGGTCATTAGAATTATAAAATATGGGTTTTTAATGATTACTGTATTGGTAAAATACATTGTTATTAGGGTCACTAGTATTTTACTAATTACATAATGACAAACAGAGTTTCAATTACATAATTGAAACTTCTTCTTTCAAACGAGTTTAAACCCACTATCTGTTTTAGAGTTCTAGTCTGGAAAAAATTGTTGTGTCGGACGACCAAATGTGTAAATTTTTTTTAGTCTGTGTTTTGTGATATCTATATGTAGCAGAAATGAAACGAGATTTGACCTAAATAAAGGTTTAATTCAACACAATTGAGCATAAGTAAAACAAATAACAAATCAGAGTTTTTAACAAGATACAATGAAGTAAACATAAATACAAAGAAATAAAACATGTGATATTTTTGTCATATGATCTATGACATTCTCCCCACCTATCTTTTAAAGTTCAAATCATAATCTGAGAGATGAGCCGGGAGGCGCTTGACTCGAGAGCTCTGTCGCACAATTAAGGGAGGGGAAGAAGAACTTTGCCGATAAGGGCTTCTGCAATACTGTATGTCTTGAGGAGTGGGTGCTGGATCTATAATTTCTGATGTTACACTCAAATCAGGAGCTGTTTGTTCTATATCATTACCATTATCAATTGGACAGTTTGGTTGATTGGTAGGTTCTTCATTGCAGTCCATTGGTGTATTAATATCTTTTGCGGGTGCAGGTGCTAAATGTCTTGTTGAAATTGTGGTTTCCCGACCATCTGGAAGACGAATATGGGCATACTCTTGGATGATTAAACATCCGCTCATGGGGTGTGCAGTTTATAGATGTGCATAATAATGATCTCACCGCATGGAGAGCTTCATCTAATACTGTTTCCCATTTTGTAATATTCAAGTTTTTATTCTTCAGCGCCAGCTCAACAGTTTTCCACACGACACCATTGTAACGCTCCACTTGTCCGTTGCCTTGCGGATTGTAAGGAGTAGTACGACTCGTTGCGATTCCGTTACTAAACAAATACTCCTTTATTTCTTGAGACATAAACGACGTTCCTCTATCTGTGTGAATGAAGGAAGGTACACCAAAGACTGAGAATAACTGTTTGAATTTAGAAACAACAGTTTCAGAAGAAAGGTCAGGGCAAGGGAAAGCGAATGGAAATCTTGATTATTCGTCAACGATAGTTAATATGTATCGGTTTCTTGTAGATGAAGGCAGAGGACCTTTGAAATCAACATTGAGTCGTTCAAAAGGAGTTGTTGATTTTATGAGTTTTCCTTCACTTTTGCAAAATCTTGGTTTTATCTCAGCGCATATTCTGCATGAAGATGTTATTCTTCTGATTTCTTCCAATGTATAGGGTAAGTTCTTACTCCTAACCCAATGATACATGCGGGTTTCTCCTGGATGACATAACGAATCGTGTAGACTTCTTAGTTTCTCCAGTTTTTCAGAGACAGAGTTGCATATACCAGTACGCGTCAGTGTGTCTGCAATCACATTTTCTCTCCCAGGCCTGTAAACAATATCATAACTGTAACAAGAAAGTTCAAGTCGCCATCCCAAGATTTTCTCATTTTTTATCTTTCCAGGGTGTTTTGAGTGGAACATAAAAGAGACTGATTTCTGGTCCGTGACCAACTTAAAATGACGTCCAAGCAAATAATGTCGCCATTTTCTTATCGCCTCTATAATTGCATAGGCTTCTTTCTCAATTGAACTATGCTTCAATTCACTGGTGTTAAGACCTCTTGAAAAGAATGCTACTGGCCGACCATCTTGAGTGAGTGTGGCAGCTATGATCGTATCAGAGGCATCTGTCTCGACAGTAAATGGCAGTTCAGGGCTAATAGGAAACATAGATGCGTTTTCTATTTCTCTTTTCAGATTTTCAAAAGCAGAAGTAGCTTCTGAGGATAATGGAAAATTGCTTTTAGTAAGTGGCTGAATCTTCTCCGAAAATTTTGGTATAAATTTAGAGAAATGAGAAAACATTCCTATAGTTCTTCTGAGAGAAGCGACATCGATGGGAAGCGGAAGATTCTTTAGGGGAAGAAGACGATCCAAATCTGGTTTAATCACCCCTTTACTGATTGTATACCCCAAAAGATTAATAGTGGAGAGTGAAAATGAGCTTTTGTCCTTGTTTACGGTTAGGCCGTATTTGGCTACAGCTTTCATAAATCTATCTAAGTTTAGATCATGCTCTTTTTGTGTCTTGCCACAGACAGTAACATCATCTAAATATGCAAAAGTGTCATTAAGGTTTTCTAACTGAATAATTTCATCTATGACACGCTGAAATGCAGCCACACCGTTGGTCACACCAAACGGTATTCTTTTAAACTGGTACAATCTACCACATGCCTCAAAGGCTGTGTAGTGTTTGTCTTCATCTCTAATAGGTATCTGATGGTACGCGCTTTTCAAGTCAATGGTACTGAACACAGAGAAGTTAGCAACTTTATTGACCAAATCTTCAATCTTAGGGAGTGGGTACGCATCTAAGAGTGTAAACTTATTAATAGTCAGAGAATAATCGATAACCATTCTACGTTTATGATTGCTAGATGATGTGACGAGGGCCTGAGCCCGCCAAGGAGATATACTAGGTTCAATAACACCTTCCTTTAATAGATTAGATACTTCTTCAGAAATAAATTTAGCATCTGATTCAGAATATGAACGTGACTTGATTGAAATAGGCTTACATTCCGGGGTGAGGTGTGTAAACAATGACGCAGGCTTAACTTTGGCCGCGACTAAACAACTAACAGCAAGTGGATTAGCAGATCCACCAAGATCCATTTCTAGCTTAGAGTGGCGTGCAAGTAAATCATGTCCAATTATTATGTCCGTACATAAGTTAGGAAGTATAGAGAGAGATACATTTTCATATACATTATTTAGTAGCTTTAATCTTACTGTACAGGCACCTAGTGTTTGAGAACTAAGAGAGTTTGATGCCATAGTTACCGACCCGATCTGAGAAGGGTAAGTTTTTAATTTTAGTTTGCGAGCTAACGTATCATTGATGAAACTTGCTGAGCTCCCGGTGTCAATTAAAGCAGATGTGTGCAAGTGATTTACCACAATAGGTACAGTAGCTTTAGAAAGGCCAGGATGAACAGCAGATATTATTTCTTCAAGTGATTGAGAAATAACAGAACAAGATGACGAAGACTCCCTACCATACGATTTGGAATGAGTTTCTACTTTAGAAGTGCTTCGACATACCTTAATAAAATGACCTTTCTTACCACAGGCCTTACATATGGCGTTTCTGGCCGGACAAACGTTCCTTGTGTGTTTATCATATCCGCAGAATATACATTTCAGAGCTGCAACAGCGACTGTAGAGGGTTGATGAGGTTCAGCATTGTCGTCGATGACTGATGGCTTTTCATCAGATAACTTGTTTAGATTCGCTTGAGTTTGATACATCGAAGCATTTTGCTGTGCAATTTCTAAACATCTTGCTTGTTCATATGCTTCATTTAAGGGTAGATCAGAGTTTTCCAAGAGTCGTAGTCGTATTTGGGGCGATATGAGTCCGTTAACGAACGCGTCTCGAATGCAGTCGTCCCTATTTCTTTCAGCCGAGACCGACTTGAAATTACATTCTTTACTTATTATTCTCAATTCTTCAAGATACCGGTCTATGCTTTCACCGAGTTGTTGTTTTCTAGTTGACAATTTGTGTCGTGCAAACACTTCATTTACTGGTTTGCAATAGAGTTTTCGTAGTTTGGTTAATGCGTCATCAAACTGAACACATTCGCTGATATGCGCATATATTGAAGGTGAGACAAGATTTATGAGCAGTTTAAGCTTATCGACTTCTTCAACTTTTGAGACTTCAATGAAGTTCTGGAATGTTCTATACCAGTGGTCCCAGTCTTGTGCTGCTGTAGGACTATTAGAGTCAACATTCAATCTATCAGGTTTTAAGAGTTTTTCCATTTGTAGTGTTGAATTAATTGTAGCAGAAATGAAACGAGATTTGACCTAAATAAAGGTTTAATTCAACACAATTGAGCATAAGTAAAACAAATAACAAATCAGAGTTTTTAACAAGATACAATGAAGTAAACATAAATACAAAGAAATAAAACATGTGATATTTTTGTCATATGATCTATGACACTATATATATAATACGTGATGCCCTTTTTTTGTTAACGCTTCTCCTCCCTTATTTCTGGACCAATTTTAAAGTTTGAGGTGTCAAAAGAATGGTCTCAGTTCGTAGTTTTGCAATAAGGTTTCAGATTTTTGATATTTTAATTCTGAAGCTCAAGGGAAGCCCTCAAAGTTCATTTTTTGTCCATAAGATTAACATGGGGGAACAATTTATATTGAATTGCAAAATAAAACAGCTCTTCATAGTTAAATCATAAAATCACATGTTAAAACCTGAATATAAGCAATTGAAGTATTACTAAATAAACGTGTAATGTATACTATAATAAGACTATAAGAGATGGTACTGTATTCCTTTTTTCTCAAAATATAGCATGTGGAATTGCTTAAACTTTGGATTTGGATGCAAAAATGTTCCCTTTTTGATCTAAAAACAAATTGAAAATTGTAATTTTTTAATCTTGCTATCTATATAATACAGCAAGCTGTTTTTGTGAACACAACTCTTCTTTTATTTCTAGACCAATTTTAACGTTTGAGGTGTCAAAATATTTGTCTTAGTTTGTAGTTTTGCAACAATATTTTTCTAAAAAAAAAGAAAGGAGAAGCTTTTAAAGATGGTTTTTTGTCCATACGATTAACATGGAGAGAAATATTTATGAAATTGCAAAATAAAACACCTGATTAAAAACCAGTAAACCTTTGATATAGTAAAAGAAAAATATGTTATAAAAGCTGCACAGAAGCGATTTAACTTTTGAATAACGCTGCACGGATACCCCTAGAAAATGCCTAAAGTAGTATAAGAGATTTTTTTACTCAACTTTTTCCTTATGTGAGGACGAATTTTCACGTTTGAGTTGCCAAAAAATCGCGCAAGTTCTTAGTTTTGCAAAAATTTTATATAACCCATAAAAATAATATTGTTAATCAACTTTAAAACAATCTCAGCACAGTACAGATGTTTATAAAAAGAAACTTAACCATCTCTGCTGCTTTCATGGAAGTAAATATTTATGTTTATATTTTTTTTATGAGTTAATAGAAGCTTACAATGTGAAATAAACTAAGTTTTAATCCCTTTATTTTTGAAAGATTTGTGTTCAAATGCAGTATGGAAATAAATATTTATGTTTAAATTTTTTGTCGTTAATATAGAATCTCACAATATGAAATAAACTAAGTTTTAATCCCTTTTTGGAAAGTTTTGTTTTTCAAATACAGTAGAAGAAAATGCCTCGAGTGCGAAGAACAAATTTGGAAAACTGGAGGAGGAGACAACTGATGAGAAACCTTATGCGTGTAAGAAGAGTAGAAGGGAGTCCTGGTTTAACATTAAGAAATCCAGATACTCACTCACTTGGAGAGGTGGATAATATTTGCCATTTCTGCTATGCAACGTACTTTGGAAGTGAGAGAAATACGAGAAGAGTTTATACTTCATGTTGTCACGGTGGTAAAGTAAACTTGCCAAATGTAAGGTCAAGTGAATTAATAAATGAAATGTTGAATAATAACACAGAGCGATCAAGGAATTTCAAAAAATTTATCAGAAATTACAACAATGCCTTGGCTATGGTGAGCACCAGTAGTAAGATTAAACCAAACCGTGGAGGACCTTATGTTTTTATTGTTAATGGCCAAGTTCATCACATGCTAGGATTGAACCAAAATATAGACGATTACCCAAATAGCCGATATGCACAAATTTATTTTTATGACACCGAACAAGCAGCTAGAATAAGACACGATGTACCCCAAAATATGGGGTGTGATTTAACGGTTATGAGAGAGCTTACGAATTTACTAAATGAAGTTAATCCTTACGCCCATGCTTTCAAAACAATGGGAGAAATTCTCAGAGAAACCCCTCAGGATCAACAACAAAATGTCCGTATGGTTATTTACACAGACAGAATTAGAGATCAAAGAAGGTATAATTTACCAACTGCAAATGACGTTGCTGCAGTATTTAGATCTGATGATGGATGCCCCGAGGGCCCTTCTCAGTTTGTTGTCTACCCAAAAAATGGTGTTCCAGAGAATTTAGCATCGCACTGTTCAGGTCTTGATCCTATGGCGTATCCCTTATTATTTCCCTATGGAGATGAAGGTTGGTTTCGAGGGATGAATCAAGTTGCAGAGCGAGCGACTAGACATCGCAACACAGTAACGCAGTTGCAATTCGCAGCCCATAGACTCTCTGTCAGAAGAGATTTCTCACCCATTATCCACGGTGGGAAATTATTTCTTCAATATATTGTTGATATGTTTACAAGGATCGAAGGAGAGCGACTGTCATTCATTAGACGAGAACAATCAAAACTTCGTGCCGAACTTTATATGAATCTCCATGACGCAATACGAGCACGGGCAGAAAACGAAGGTGCGCGAATAGGCCGGCAGGTAATTTTACCAAAATCTTTCCAAGGCAGTTTTCGCAATCTACATAGTAACTACTTAGATGCAATGGCTATTGTCCGTCAACTAGGGAAGCCTGACCTCTTCGTAACATTTACATGTAACCCGAATTGGGATGAGATAAAATCTAATCTCAAGTACGACGAACCTCCAAGTATGCGTCCAGATTTGATCGTTCGCGTGTTTCACGAAAAACTGAAAGAACTTTTGAACGACTTAATAAATAACTCATTGTTTGGCACTGTACAAGCTGTAATTTATACAATAGAGTTTCAGAAATGGGGGCTACCTCATGCTCATATTTTGATTACACTTTCTGATGAAGACACTCTTAGGGATGCAGAAACCATTGATCTAGCAGTTTGGGCTGAAATTCCGGATCAAAATCAATATCCTGATCTTCATGAAATCATAAAAAAACATATGGTACATGGACCATGTGGAACAATGAATCCAAACTCACCATGTATGATCAATGGGAAGTGCTCAAAGTCTTTACCAAAATCATTTTTGGAAGAGACCAGGGAGAATGTAAACGGCTATCCTTTATACAGACGTCGTAATAATGGAAATACGGTATACGTTAGGGGAAACGCAGTAGATAACAGATTTATAGTGCCATACAATCCTTATCTCATCAAAAAATATAACGCACATATAAATGTGAAAGTTTGTAGTACAGTGAAGTCAGTGAAATATATTTATAAATATATTTATAAAGGTTTCGACTCAGCATCAATAGCCTTTAACAAGGGTGACATTATTTATGATGAAGTAGATGGGTATTTAAACGCTAGATGGGTTGGTTCAGCAGAAGCAATGTGGAGAATCTTAGAATACCCTATGCACTACCAATCTCACACCGTAGTAAATTTAGAGTGCCACCTTGAAAACCAGCAAAGAGTGACCTTTTTGGAAGGTAACGAAGAACGAGCTTTAGATCCCCGTGATACAAAATTAATGGCTTGGTTTCGTTTGAATCAAACAGACGAATCTTCAAGAGATTACACTTACTGTGAAATACAAAAATTTTACACATGGCAGGATAACGGGAAGGTATGGAGGAAGATATTAAGAGGACAAGATAAAGTAATAGCAAGACTTAATGTTGTTTCGCCTAAAAATGTTGAACTATTCCATTTACGTTTGCTTCTTTTACACGTGAAAGGTGCACAGAACTTCCAGGATATTCGAACTTTCAAAGGTAATGTTCATGAAACATATCGCGAAGCTGCGATTGCAAGAGGTGTAGCTGAAAGTTCCCAATTGAGCAGAGACACTCTTCAAGAAGCAGTTCTACATGCTACTGCAAATGAAACACGAAATCTCTTTGGATGGCTTCTTGGTATAAATGTACCACATGAGAGTGCTAATCTTTGGGATGAGTTTAAACATTATATGATAGAGGACTTTCAGCTACAAGGTCATACAGAAGAAGAGGCTTATAATCAAACGCTTATCCAAGTTGAAGACATCCTAATCACCCACAACACGAATTGCAGAGATCTGGGTTTACCTGTTCCAATTCGAATTAGGCCTAATGAAGTTTTAAACCTAGAAGATCGCCAGAATAAACTAATCGAGTTTGAAGACCTTTATGCTAAGGCAAACGCAGATCAAAAAGTTATAATAGATTTAATCACCCAAAATGTCGAAACTGCACAAAATGCCAGCAAAATGTTATACTTGGATGCTCCGGCAGGGTGCGGAAAAACCTTCATTCAGAGAACTCTGTTAGCCAAGATGAAAAGTATGAATCTGGTTGTGCTCCCAGTGGCTTTCACAGGTAAAATATATCAAATAAAAATCATTAGAAAATACAAAAAAACATTACTTTTTATAACCACATCTTTAATCTTTTGATAAATATTATATATTATACTACTATATTACAGTATTAAACTAAAGTATTAAACATAGTATAAAAGTATCAATATAACATTATACTATAATAGGAAATTTTCAAATTTTTTTTTCAAACATAATCTTCAGGATTTGCTGCCAGCCTAATAGAAGGTGGTCGGACACTCCATAATCAATTCAAACTACCCATACCAATAATGGAGGATTCTGTTTCTGGAGTTACTCCTGACTCTCCTCACGGTCAATATTTAAACTCGGCTAAACTTATTATAATCGATGAAATAAGTATGACACCTTCAGCAGCCATTACCGTGATTGATCGATTATTTAGAGATTTAGCTCAAAATCCAAACCTTAAAAATTTACCTTTTGCAGGGAAGGTTGTACTTTTTTCAGGAGACTTCCGACAAACCTTGCCTGTTGTCCCACATGCAGGACGCAACGTCATTATAGAACATTGTCTAAAAAACAACCCTTTGTGGCCCGCAATAAAAAAATTGAGGTTAGAAAAGAACATGCGTTTAAAGGAAGGAGAGGAAGAATTTGCGCATTTTCTTATACAGGTTGGAAATGGGACATTACCTCGGACAGACGATGATATGCCTATTTTGCCCAGTACGCTTCTTGGAGAGGGTTAGATAGATTTTGTTTTCAATGATGTTGCAGAAAGTATTAACAACGAAGACATTAAATTTAAAGGAATATTAGCCCCCAAAAATTGTGATTGCGACCTCATGAACAATGAAGTTCTATCGAAACTGCCAGGACATTCCAAGACGTACGAGAGTATTGATACCATAATTAGTGAAAACGACAATGCTCAGTTAGAGTATCCAACAGAGTTTCTGAACAGTGTGGAAATAAGTGGACTACCAAAGCATAAGATTTGCATAAAACCAGGCTCGGTAGTTTTGCTTATGAGGAACTTAAACACTGAAAGAGGGCTAATTAATGGTACAAGGCTACAAGTAACTAGAACCTTAAATAATTGTATCCAATGCAAAGTCATCACTGGGGCAAGTTCAGGGCAATACATTATGATCCCTCGCATAAAAATGTCCCCTTCTGTCACCATGTTACCATTTAATATGCAACGGAATCAATTTCCTTTGTCACTGTCGTTTTGTATGACAATTAACAAAGCACAAGAGCAATCACTAACCAAAGTCGCCATATACTTACCCAAACCAGTGTTTACTCATGGACAACTTTATGTGGCCTTGAGTAGATCCACTTCTTTTGCGGGTATAAAAATATTTTTAAAAGAAGACCAACACCAGGGAAAACTGCAAAGGGGGGACTTTACGACTACAAACGTAGTTTTCCAAGAAATATTAAATGATTAGCAAAGTTAATAAGGTATTTAGTCAGAAATATTATACACTAATTCCTTCATATTCGATTTGTTCTTTAATAAAATATGTAGTTCATTTAATGTGGGGTTTAATTTATATCAACAATAGTTAATAACATTGTATAGTTAATATATGACTATGACTCATAGTCAATGTGTGCACTTTGAGTGCTTTTAATTACATGCAGCGCATTGCGCTGCACGGGTACCCCTAGTGTGTGTCAATTTATGACGAAGACAAGTTGTTCAGCAATGATATAATATTTTTATAATTGAAGATTTGAAAATGAGGTAATGAACCTCGAAACTATAGTAATCTTATGAGAATACTATCTGTTTTACTTAAATCACTGTCATTAAAGCATTATTTATTTCACAATAATTATAAATTAAACTAGTATCTAAGTAAAAATAAAGGATTTACAAAATATGTGTTACAAACTTATCTATATGCATCAAGTTTACAGCATGATGTAAAGTTTCACGCAGGGGTTTTAGGTACACTGCCTACTCTGAAAGCGTCAGTGAAACTACGAGGGAGTAGATTCCAATATCTGCTCTCTGGGGCTGCGGGGGTTGGCGCTGTCTCTGTTTTGCTAACCGATACTTCCGCTGAAATTAGAACCACTTGAGAGGCTCCACCAAGGAAGATGATAGTCTTAAATAATTTTCTTTAAAAGTTAATATTTTTCCAAACCTGTATTCAAACTCAAAATTTTAACATGTTTTTTTTATTTAACTGAAGTGCATTTTTTAACTTCGTAGAAAATTTTTCATTTAATTTTTAAGCTGTAAATAAATACGATATCGTACTGAATCGATCTTTGATGCACTATTAGAGTTATTTTTACAGATACCAAAAAGCAAAAGTTGTATTGCATAAAATTATAAAACTAAAAACTGATATAGAGCTTTAGGTTAACAGTTTCGCAGATTATTGAACTTTACACAAATTCTAGACGTTTATGAATAGAGCTCTAAAAATGAAAAACTTGAAATTTCTTAGTTTTTTATTTGGCGCTATTCGATTTATATCCTTTGAATTTATAATTCTATTAAGTTCCAGGAGCGTTTTGCCTTCGGAAAATTTAATCAAATACGGAAGTGTTCCAGGAACCTCCAGGGAAATAAGAAAAATGATAGCGAGTGCGTTTACGCCCTACAGTGCTGCTATCCAAGTCACCGGCTAAGTAGTAACTTGAATTAACTATTAAAACGGTATTGTATAATTTTATAAAACTGTAGCAAGTAATATAATTTGTAATATATAAATATATTTATGTGAACACAGTGTTGCATTTTTTGTTATCACTAATATTTTTACCTTAGATTTAATTTTGTCATTACTTAGTATAATGGGAACAATCCCAAAATTTTTTATTAAATTTTGTAAATAATTTAAAATTGACGAGAACATACATAAAACATTAGCAATAACAATACTAAAAAAAACTCACTCAAAATACTTTACAACCATTTTCACTGCAACAATTATATGAATAATAATTACAAATTACAGCAAGATAAAATTAATTGAAAAACTAAAAATTATTTGTATGTCATCTTTTGTACAATACATGGAACTTCAGTTGGGGCGAAAGTGTTAGTTTATTTAAATATATTATCTTTATATGTGACATATGAGGGGCGTTGACGAGTTTTATTTTTAGAATAAAACTAAAAGAACATTTTGTAAATTCCCTATTAAAAATATACCTGATGTGAAATAAAATTTCCCTTCATTGAATATAAACAAAATAAACTTGAATTAATTTCTAGTTTTATCTTAATTTTACAATAAATTAAAAAGTTTAAAACTAATTTCCATTAGAAAAATAAGAGATAAATTGTAAAATTCAAAATAGTAAACGAAAAATAAGACGAAAGAATATTTTTAAGATGATCTGACAATAAATTTCGAGACGAAAGTTGAAGATAAAATCACCACCAATTTTCTAAAAAGAAGGATTTCCGAAAAACCCTTTCTACAACATCAAGAAGTAACTCCTGATTTGTCTCGATCTTCGAACATATCTTCATACGAACCAAAACGTAAAAAAATATTTCGCATGCATGGAATTTTCTGACATAATTACTGTAGTTTTTTAGTCAGGTTTGCAACAAAAACATTTTGTATAACTTTTCTAAAGTTTGTAGTAGATTTGACTTAGTATTTTATTTTGGGCCGGAATAGATTATACAAGCATATTTGTTTGGCAAAATATGTTTTATACTAAATATGATTTATATTAGAAATAAATATAAACAAACAAACAAAACACTGATCGGCGAACATGTTCAGTCACAGCTTTATACTGTATGTAAGTTTTTTATTCACATTATTGGAAAAACAATGGAAGATTTTAGTGTTTTTAACCTCTAAAGAGTGTTTAAAGAATAATCGTAAAAAAAGAAAAAATAAATAAATAAAAAGACAAGTAGATGTCAATACATGTTCTTTACATATTTATTTTCTAATTGTATTCTTCGAAGCCCTAATGTTTCCTTCAATAATTTTTTTTCAGATAAGCATAGAATACAAATGTATAGAAAATATGAATACATATGTATACAAAATAAATATAGCATATATATAATTTATTGCAAAGTGCAAAAATAGTTATATATCAAAATTCAATATTTCGGTGTGGATATCAAGAACTGCGACATACAGCAATCGTTTTAGGTTTATTACAAATGTATTGGTAATTTAAAACTTTGGAAAAGCACAAAACTTGTAGGTTTGAATAATTTTATTCAAAATTAAATTTGTGATATTATAAATTTTATTTATTGTGTTTCGGAGGTCGTTCTATTCTATTTGTACCTTATTACTTTAAAGTGTAAAACTTGCAATTAATACTCACATAATTAGTCAAACTGCAGTCACTTACCTAGAACAAAATTGTCAATTATTACAACAAAAAACATTTAGGTATGAGAACTCAAAAGGGATCTATGAGTGTTAATTATTTCTTAACCACTATATCTATGACTGTCTCTAGCTTATAAACTGTAATATATCTTAAAAATAAGCATTACCAACATTTTTCTTCTTCGCAGTACATACTACAAAGCAATGGAGTTGTATAATCCGAGCCATAAGTTTAAAACAGCACTTGTCAGTTGCAGGCATGTCCAAGGTTCACATTATCAGTATGGCTCAGTCCAGTTGAGTTAGGTCAAGTTACTATACCTATTTCAATCTTGTTTCTGTAATCTTCCTTATGGCTTGTTTAACAACAATGCGTGTGATTTAGGGTGGTTCAAGGTGAGACGCTTATTATTAGTTTTGCTCCATCGCTACTAGATGTATAGTGCGTGTATGGTGGATTTATATTGTGCGTAAATTGTTGTAAATTTATTTTGATGCAGTTTTACTTTATAATAAGTGAATGAAGATTACAGACCTATCAATTGTGACTCATATAATATACTGACTTGCACTCTTCTTACGATTGATCAATGACATCGAAAGTTCATTGCGTGGATGTGACCATGTCTGTTTGCCGATGATACATTTATTGCTCAGTATCAATGATACCTCTCGACAAAATCTTGAATTCAGTACATTTTAACACAGAGTAGGCTTCTTCTACTGTGGCTTTCCTCAAATTTCCTATCAGTCAATATAGATAAAACGATGTTTATCGATTTCAAATTAAGGGATTCTGATGTCATTTCTAATGGCTTCAATATTATTTTAGGAACTTGGCTCGGTCGATCAAGTTCCATATCTTGGGTCTTATCATCGACTCTTGACTTAATTTTTCTAAACATATGTCAAGATTCTTCGCACGCCTTCTTTATAATCCGAAGCCTATTTCAGTTCACTGACTCTATGGTTCTTTTAACCACATATTTTCTTGTTTGTACCCTCACATCAGGTGTGGAGGTCCCATTTGAGGCTGAATCAGTTCACACGAAGAAATTGCTCAGACTTGCAGAAAAAGGCAATAAGACTTGTTTTTAGTTTAAGGATTGACTTATGCAAAGGAGTATTTTCTGGAAATATTTTAATGGCTTTCCCCTAAATTAGTATTTATAATCCTTTGTATTTGTGAAAAAATAAACACCTCTTTCAGACAGGCCAACACTTCTAGATTTAATGTCCGCAATGCTGATTCTCTTGCAATCAATCCCTCGTCTTAGAAATACATTTTCCAGATACAAACTTTATTTTCCTTCATAAAATTATTTAATTAACTTCCTTCCTACCTCAAAACACCAATAGATGAAAGAATTTTTAGGAGGAGGCTGAGATCCTTTGCGTAAAGAACACTACAGTGTGGAAGAATTTGTTAAGGATAAGAATTGATTTTTTATTTTAATGGAAATATATGTAGTATTTTGCAATGTTTATAATGCTTATTTTAGTTTTATTAGTTTTTGTACATATGTGACGTTTGTCAATTAGTTGGATGACAACAGATTACTGATTACCACTCCTCTTTTGGGACATTGCCACATTCTGTAAATTCTGAAACTCTGTTGTAAAAACAGCTTCAAAATAAATTTCTGAAATGTGTGGAAAACGTAAATAAATATACATAATTAGCTAGTAGGTCAATAGGTCCATTACTTAATGGTGATGGGTTCATTGTTTTACACCATGTAAATTCTAAATAATGGGTGATGCCTAAATCCGACAAATACCCCCCAAAACGAAGCCTATTACCAACGTATCAAAACCAATGCCCGTAGCACAATTATATTGTTTGATGTTAGGCCTATATGTTGTTCGTTGGCTTTCAAGATTGTTCAAACTCCGCCGTGAGAAATGGCAATACCCAGGCCTCGATCACCGAGTGTTATGGAGCTCGCTTTGTCAGTAACCAATCTGCTAAGTGGATAAGACGTTATGTGGCTCCGGGATTGAAAGGATGAGCTATTTTTGTGTTATACTTAAAGAGATAAATCAGTCTGATACAGTTTAAGATCACTAATAAATGTGATGTCTTTATAAACGAGTTTATTCGCTGGGAATTTGTAACAAAATGATCAAAATCCATTAGAGTTGTTAAAAAATTCTCATAAAAACAAATACTCATATTATCTTATGAATTTAAGAAATTAAAATTCACCTGGTAAAAAATAATAAAAATATGTAATTTGTAATTTTATTGTAAATACTTCGTGTAAGCTAAACTATATTTTGGCCGAAGATACACGAAGATACTATATTATGAATGGACAGAAATAATATAGTTTATTCAATTAATTATTTACTACCTGTGTACCCGTTCTTCGCACGGGGTGTGTGTACAGTTTATTAAACGAATGATATAAGTTATTTCACAAATTCAATATATAAAACCTTCAGTTGGTTCATTCTAACATATCTAGACATCAAGTTTTATGCTTAATTTTTATGCTTTAGCTACCAGGTACATTTGTCAAAATCTTGTTAAATCCATTTCTCATTTAGTCTAGAAGTTATTTCTATTAATGATTTTGTTGCAGTTTGAATAAACATTTATGGTGATTTACTTTATAGTTCTACGAGTATAAACTCATAGACGATTTAAGAAAACTCAGACTTGTAAAAAATATTATAGATTCTCATGAAATCTAATAATGAATCCTTGATTGGATGTGACGATAGCTATATACTAAATCCAATGTATTCCACCCCTGCATCTTGTTCTACCCATGAAAGATATGTACAGACATGTACAATATTAAATCCAATTTCAAAATTAGTTAAAATTTTAATTCCCAAACCAAGTAAAACAACGCAACATCTTTCAGTAAGGTATAGGTACCGCACCGCAGTGCAGATATTAGGTTTACTTATTCAATTTTAGCGAATTTCCCTATAGGGAATACGCTATTACGGTAGTAGCCATGGTAAGACCTAAGACCGGGACCACTTTACTTTTTCATTTTGAGGTCCCCAGAAGCCAAAAACACCATTCGTTCATTTTCATATATATGTATATATATATATATATATATATATATATATATATATATATATATATATATATATATATATATATATGTGTGTGTGTGTGTCCGTGGTACTGATAACTTTTGAAGGGGACCTCCGATTTTGATAAAATTTGGTATGAAGGTGTAAGACCAGGTCTATTTTCATGAGTTCGCGAACCAGCGTGATCGAGTATTGGGAACGGGGTTTTATGGGGTTTCAAAGGGGTCAAAAATGGGTTTTTGGCATTTTTGGACCTCACAAAAAACAAACAATTTGGTATTTTGAATTTTCATCTTAGCATAAGTGGTTACGGGTAAAATCCAAAAACATGTTTTCCATGTTATTCTTATGGGAAATTAAGAAAACCCTATATCTTGCTTATTTATTGACATAACTTAATCAAATTTGGTATGTACATTATCTAGATAGGGTTTAACTTATACTTGCTTACAAAACCCATATGGTGGCAAACCTACTTACTCACCCCCATGGGGTGGCAATTTTTTATTTTCCCCATATGGGGAAAATAGAATTTTGATAGCTTGATAGAATTTTGTGTTTATATTCACCAATTATTGATTAACTTAGATTTTTTAACAACACCCCATGGCAGCAAACCTACATACTCGATCCTATGGTGTTTTTATGGGGAAAGTAAATAATCTGAAATTCCATTGGAAATTCGCTGAGTATGCAGGTCTGCTGCGACGGGGGTATTTTTGTCTTTAGACTTTACCTTTTTACCTAAAACCTCATGTGTTGCCAATGTATACAAACCCGAATAAATAGTGACATCCCATGTTAAAAAGTTATGTCGAAAAACGGAGAAAAATTAAGCATTGATGGTGGGATTACTTTTCCTTATTGCCACGGGAAGCGCTCTTTTTCCCTTCTAAATGTCAAAATAAGTATATTTGTTTGTTTACACAAAATAAAAAACAATAACAAACTTGTGCAAATATGTTCTTAAATCATCTGATTCCATTCAACCAATCAGCATGATCCTTGAATGAAAATTACAGTGGTACTATGAGTGTTTTTTGAGCGACTTTCTCACTTCTTCATAAGAATCCTACTCATTAAGTTCTTACACATTAATATTGCCTTATCTATACCCGAACTACTTGAAAGATTGAGCAATTTATAAATCTCATTGGTTTTAACTACATATTATCTTTTATGAAATACACCTCTTTTTGTCAGAACGTGCAATGAAAGCTAAATTGGGACTAAAATTAGTTTGTAATGATAATAAGAAACATTTTAAGATTTAAGGGTCAAAACTCGTTTTGTAATAATTTACATAAATTATTTTAATATTCATATTTAGAACCAAGAATTAGTTGACTTTATTCACTGTATTTAGGCCAGTGAAAAGTTAAAGGGTTAGATATGAAAGAGTCTGTATTTAAAATTTTAAGTGTTGCCATCAGTGATGAAAATGACAAACTGTCTAATCCAGCTGATTAAAGAGCATAGATAAAAGGTAGAATTAAATATTCCCATAAGATTAACATTGAATATTTCTTTTACTATAAGGCAGGGCCTTTTTGATGAACGATGCTTTAGAGCAGCTAAAATCGTTCTAATTGCAACATTCAACAATCATAAAAGTTTTCATATCATTTACTAAAGCCCTTGTCGTGTGAAAAGAGATTAAAGGTTTTTATTTTAGCACAACTTGGCTACTTTGACATACTATGGGGCAAAGCCCTAAGGTCGCTAAGTCAATTAAAGTTGTAATGAACCTTCACACCACTCTAGTCTATGACATGAAAAATTTAGACCCTTAGGTAAAGTCGTTATCCAGTGAAAAGAGGACAAAATAGGGCCCATGAGCGTTACAGACAGAATGACAGAGAGAGAGAGAGAGACAGACAGACAGAGGGAAAGAAATTTAGATGACACCGATTTTGGATTCTGCGATGCATAAAAAGTAAAAATAACCAAAAATTTCAAAATTCTAAGTAACGTACAGACAAAACTCTAATTTTATTAATATAGAAGATTATTTTTACTCTATTGGAAGAAAACATGAGCAAGATAACTCATAAATAAAACTGTTTCTTTTGTACAACAAATACCCAACATGTATATCAACATAGAGATGTATCTATGTACCTAACCATAGAGAAGTAATGATAATCATCGATGTTGAAAAGCATGTTCATGTTGTGTCAATGACTCTATCAATCAAAGTCGAGCAATCAACTAATGCCCACGCTCTTCGTCTCCTGTGTAGGAAATACACATCACATTTTGACCTACATACAGAATTATTTGCTTTCGAAGCGATGATAGTAAAATAGAGAACTTTACTCAAGATAACAGGTGGGCTATGGTTATTGTTAATGTCAGGTTTTTAGTAATTTAAATGACACACATCAATCTTTTTTCATTACACTGTTAAAAATTCACATATTCGTCTAAAAATTGTAACAGCCTTACATTGTTCTGGCAATGAACAAAGAAAATATAATTATAGTAAAATTCACGGAATAGTCCGATGAGAGTCAATACATTGTTGCCAAATTTATTATGAAACACATTTTTATACTGTATTACACATGGTAAACATCACTACAAATGGCAACATTGCAGGGCGAGAGGGGGGTGAGGGGGGACACAGCTGTTAAAATTCCATCGGACTATTTTCGTGCTTCTTACTATAGTTGGATGGCATCAATGTGAAATGAAACTTAGAGTCGTCTTCACCTTTGGGCCAGTAGCCCATTGTTGCACAGTCAGCAATGTTAACCATACGGCTTTTTAATGCAAAACATGGTATTTTATTCCCCTGTTTCGGACGCCGTTTTTCAACAGATTTTCTTTAAACTTGTCAAGTGACTTGCCAAATGTAATAGTTGTAGGTTGAATAGTTATATTAGGAAACTTACCTAGAAATTTTGAAAATTTTACAAATATGACTCTCTGTGACGTCGCAAAGTATTTAATATTTTTCTCTCTGGGACGTCGATTTTCCTTAGTATTTAATATTTTCTAATATTTAATATTCAATATTCTAATATTCAACTAACACTTACCAAGTTTAAAGAAATTTGGTTGTAAAACGGCGTCCGAAACAGGGGAATAAAATACCAAGTTTTGCATTAAAAGCTGTATGGTTAACATTGCCTACTGCGCAACAATGGGCTAC
This sequence comes from Neoaliturus tenellus, assembly GCA_030545055.2. Classification (NCBI taxonomy): domain Eukaryota; kingdom Metazoa; phylum Arthropoda; class Insecta; order Hemiptera; family Cicadellidae; genus Neoaliturus; species Neoaliturus tenellus. The sequence continues at coordinate 9,299,907 of CM061533.1, forward strand.
TGGCCCAAAGGTAAAGATGACTCTTAATTATGTTTTCATCGTACCATTGCGATAAACGGTGTTTTCGGAACAGTCAGCTGTGATCGAAACTAGTTGATTCCCGGTGGGTTGGATAAACGTGTTGGTAAACAAAGTTTTCGGGACTAGTCCTCCAAACAGTGGTTTTCGGGACTAGGCCGGAAAAAAACTTCCAATGTTTGACACCACTAGCGATGCTATTCTGCTTACAGTAACTTAAACATCGTTGGCTCCACTCTATAAATGTCAAACAGTTGATTGTTTAGTTGTAAATAGTTAAAATACGAGATAAACAAATAACAACGTAAGAGGGGGTGTATAGGTTAAAATTTATTAATTTTTATCCAAACTGTATATTTATTAAAGGTGGAATGATGAAAAGTACTGTTCGTAACTCGTCCGAAAGTGGTATATCGGTGCTCGATCAAATTCAAGTACTCGACTTCACCTCGTACTTGAAACTCGATTTTGCACCGATAACGACCACTTTCCGGACTAGTGACGAAATATACTATTCTTATACTCTAAGAACAAAACACGGTAAATTGTGCTTGACTCACACAAACAAAGAGCATATACTGAGTTCAACAATCTTAACACTCTATATTTAAGTTCATCGCAACAAAACATTGTAGAGTCTTCAAAAAAAGATTTCACTTTTGTGAAAACTCTATGAATTGCGACACAACACAAATAGTTGAAAGTGTTAGAGCAACGGTATATTTGTGATTCACAATCAATAACCAAAACAGACGGCATGAAGGATGTATGGAACGCCATATTTACAGTGATTGGAGTCCGGGGGGGGGGGGGGAATTTCCATAGAGGATTGAAAAGCTCTTTGACTTACTACTGCGATATTCTCTCGTCAAAACTGAAATCGATAAGGCTTCAGTTGGAGTGGACTTAAATAGTTGGACATTGTTGGTATTTTTTATAACCACAAGCAGTTCTGTATGAAAATAGTGTTAGCGAAATGTAATTAAAAAGTAATTTATGTCACAGTTAAGTATCAAATTTAACATTTTTACAAAACATAAATTTAAAAAGAATACAACTGTAATTAAAATTAACTTTTAACCCAGCCCTGCAATTCAATATGTAGAATAGCCCAAATTTTCTAAAACAATTATAATATGTTTAACTACCTTTCTTATACTGCAAGAGTGGGTAATATTTCTACAACGTACTTTGTTGTAAGAAATCTTGTGTAACTAACATGTAGATTTTTACTACCCATGTGGTTAATTAAATCTTTCACTATACGACTTGACTTTTAATCTCAAAAGACCAAGGAATCATAAGTTTTCGTGAAAAAATTTACCATGTCTATATAATTAGCTTTGATTGCAAATGATCACAAGACCCATGTGTCCGCAGCTTGTTGTAAAAATTCAAAAATTACTTAGAATGCATTGATCTAAATGGTAGTTAAGTATCTATTACTTAGTGAAGCGTTAAGGAATATATTATTTCCATTCATACGTAAAACATTGTTAAGTTTAATTTTTATCTGCTAAACTAAATTAATTTAAATATTGTATGGTTATTTTCAATAATTTTAAAACTTACATAATTAAACATTTTTAATTCATATACCTAACTTTTAACCATATAAAATGTTTTAATTTAACTTTCCAGAGACCTATATTAGGTTAGTTTATTATTAGTAGTTTATTAAGGTATTAGGTAGTTTGACATAGGTGGAGCTCAATGATTGTAGCTCAAACAATACAATCAATTTTTAGAAGAAGGGGTTTTAACTTAAATCCGTCAAAAAATGTAGTAGACTTTAATTGATCATAGCGACTAAAACTATCATAAAAGTCCCCAGCGTTTATATTTGAATGCAACAATTTAATAAACTAAATGCCCCGGTCACAGCAAACCCAAGAAATCTAATTAAACTCGAAGGTCTGTTTTGAACCGGTTTTATGTATGATATTTATTTATGGTTTGGATCAATTTCATTCTCCGACAGTATTTTATTTCCGTAAATTATTGCTTCGATGAATATTTAGCATGACAACTTGCAGCAAAGGCATTACCCTAATCGTGAGTTTATTAATCATAAAGCCATTCGTTTTATCTGTTTCGTGCACAAAACAACAGAGCTAGAACCGTATCTAACGTTGTATTCTTGTTTATGGCAGAAGGAAGATGAAGTAGGTTTACGATACAAAACCTTGTCGAGTTCGTAAATCAAGAATATTCTTTTAGTCTTATATATGTACCATTATAATAGAGGTTGCCGCGTACTGAACTTTTCAAGAATCATCATATGCCCTACATCAGTACTGTAATACAAAATTACCTTTTTTATGGCCTTACAAATAACATACTTAGGGGCTCTACTTTAAAGTAAAAAACTATTAATATTACCTGAAAAAGACAAGTTTTAATTAGTCACAAGTATGTAAAAATAAATTCAGAAATAATCTTCCCTCCCAGGACAACTTTCAAACTGGATTATACTAGTTGCGAAGTTGACATGGGTACAGCAAATGAAGTTGTCATAACATGTGGTAAGTATTTTGGCTGCCCACTATGACAATTTCTTTTCCAGCAGAAGGTTGATGTTATCCAGAGGGCATGGAAACCTCAAGCTGAGGAACCTGAAAGGACAGTCGGTTGGTTGGCCACTTTGAGCAGGGCAACAGGGCTTAACAGAGCAAAGCGGCCTGTTTGAGCCTGACAATCAGTTGTCAAAAGAGCACGGAGCTGGCCCTCGAATGGTCAAGCTGCCGTCTGATATCCCATCTCTCACCCTTCTCTTCATTCGATATCCTATCCTTCCGGGGCCTTGCACAAAATACCCATTAAGGGCAGACGTGCTTAGCGGTTTGGCCGGAGTCTTCTTATCCACCAATAATAACGATAATAATCTCCCCCGCATATAATTAAACCCAACCGATTTAACTTTGGTACGCTACAAACATTTAAAAATAATATTTTACGACGCCCTACAAATTACTTTTTTATCCTTCTGCACGAAATCAGCCAGGTTTTTGTTCTCTCAATAGTACCAAAACCGATGCTTTTCTGTCCTAGGACTGAATAATCAGATGCAGAATTTTTTAGGTCCTAGTACTGAAAAGTCAGCTGTTTGCCAAGTGTATTACTATTGATTTATTTATGTTGATGAGCAGAATTTTGAAATTCGAACGTTATAAATGGCATTGTTTGTAAATAACAGAAATGTAAACACTGCATATTACTTACTTTGTAAAAATAACCTCGAAAATACAACTTTATAGTTAATATTTTTAAAGATCAAAAGTCTAATTTTCGCATTACGATAAAAAACGTTGTTCATCACTCGGAGCAAAAGTGTCTTTTTGATGCTTAATCGTTTTTTAAAAACTCGGCTGGGCCTCGTTTTTAAAACACGGTTGCGCACCAAAAAGACCCACTTTTGCTCCAAGTGTTGAAAACTACTATTGGAAAATTGTTTGTATTTTACAGGTTATTTGAATAATATTTTTGTACCGAACATTTATTATTGCACCGAAGTTATTATTCCTTATCGAGTCAGGATTTCCCATTTTTATGCCGAACTAAAAATTTTAGTCACTATTCTATATCAAGCCAGGATTCCCTTTTTAAAATTTTTTAAATATTATTATTTGAACTAATGCTACTCCCTAATAATTTATTTTTATTCAATTTTTATTAACAATGGAAAGGAAGATTTAAAAATAGTTTTTATTCCCATGTATCGTACTAGTTAGTTCGTTGGGGTTTATAAGGTCATTAACAAGTGACGTGTAAGTTCAGGAAGGCCCTTTAAAGTCACAGTAGGTGCATATGGTTTGGATGGAGTACATTGTGCATTTGAGAACTCCAGTTTCTACAATATTTATCATCATGGAAGGCTTTTCTCAACAGAGAAGTTCTGGGACCCACTGAATATTCCCTGTGAGCCAACACCGAGGGGTTGGGTTGGTTGACCGACGGTGGAGCAATCAACGTTCACGGTGGAAATCTCTGGTCAGTATTGCACCGAGTAATTAGCCCGCGTGCGTTATCAGCAGTGATGTGATAACAGGCTGTGGTTCGAACATCAGTAGTAAGTAATATATAGTTTAAAGTTGATTACTTTTATAACCTGTTATAATCAATGCAATCCAATTTGTAATCCAGCTACTTAGATGTCACGAATTGTGGATGGTTATAAGCGATGGCTTGTGGATGAGAAATTCCCTGGTGGGGATTAACGTCCGCATCCATAAAACGTTCTTCCATAAAGACCATCCTCATGATTAGACCAATTCGTATATAAGAGGTCAAAATTGTAGTTCGGATCCCACGTTAAACTGTAGGTCCCTAGATACCATTGGATGTTGGGCTATGAATTAACAGTCCTGTCTAAGGAGAATGTCGGCCTTAGTCAGTAACAAGACTACAAGATCGCACCCCAATCATCCTACACTCATCTCTCATTCATACTTGGCTTTAAACTACCTCTTGACTTAGTTCGCGATTTCAATAAAGGTATTAATTGTTCATGGT